>CM075860.1:40436392-40561392 GCA_037975125.1 Latrodectus hesperus
TAGGCGAAGCCATTTCTGAATTAACACTATACTTTGGTGATACGATATCATTAATTAACCACATAACATAACTAATAAAACCACATAACAAAGAACATTTTATTGTGATCATTTTTACATTAATCAAGATACAGTGATCTGTTACCATGAAATAAATGCCGAAATCCTCTACAGATACTGTATTTTTTTTTTCAATGGCGGGCACTTGGGTGACGAACCCTAATGCCACAACAAGGCCTTCTGGCCAATACTCATTTGCCGTTACCCAGCGGGCACCTGTGAACTAAGTACGTAACGGTGGTATGGCGCGGGCGAGAAGCGTTGCCCGCGCCATACCACCACAAACCCGTTTTTGGATGGACCACATTCATACATCAATACCCATTTATACATCAATTTATTGGGTGGATCACATTCAAACATCAATACAATAGAAGAAAGGGCAGAGAAACACTGAGAGAACAGAGAAAAAATGACCGAATCTTGCAGAATGCAGAAAAAGAATTCCATCCATGCCCGAACCGGGATTCGAACCCGGGACCCATAGCTCAGCAGTCAGGAGACAGATACTGCATTAAATAGAGTAAAATAACACTGCGTTCTATTGTAATCAATAAGTAATCAATACGTAACTCGAATGTAAATAATAAGTAACATTAGATATCCATTTATATAATCAGCAAATAGCATAAACGAAATTTGATTTATTCCCAATGTGCACAGGATTTCAAAAACATAGTACTTATAACCGATAAATATATCGTTAACTTACTCATTTAATTTATCAAGAAGTTATTGATACAAATTTTTCGACATGAAAATCAATACACACAAATAACTACAGATTATCGTATTTTCCATGAAGCCAACACAAAATAATAAAGAAATATTTTCCTACAATTCTAGGTGACTTAAATCAAAGTCGTAAACAACAATATATAAATTCTTCGAGGGAAATTCTTGGAAAAATTGAGGGATAACAAAAGTGAGTATCGTATGAATCAAAAAATCCTTTTTAGCGATGTTGAAGGGAAATAATAATTGCTCATTCTGTAAAAGATCATAAACGAGGGATAATAAACGGTTAATAGGAGGCCATGTGCGCAGCTCAATTAGCCTAAAGAAGTCGTCGTCTAATTTCTTGGATGACACTTTTAAGGACACAGCATCTCCCACGCTTTATTTCCCACAGCACCGATAACGCTCCACTAATGAGCCGGACATAAAGAGTTAATGGGATGTTTATACTTCGAGGAAGATGAGCATGATGGGTGGCAGACATTAGTCGAACATTTCATAGAATCTTGGAGGGGGTTCACGAATTTTTAATTCAACAAGAATTGATAATTATAAATTTTTTAAGCATTATTATCTATGCATCATTAGTAGGCAAGTCTAATTTTTGATACAAGATCGTTACTAAAAGTCAGCTATATTAAGAGATACATCTTTCATCATTTTTTACATTTTAATAAAGAGGGTAAATTTTAAGGTATAGCCTAATTGTTATAATACACCATACATTGTAACTCAATATAACATAAACCAATATATGTATACCAAGAAACAAATTTGATGGAAAATATAAACTTGTTTATTTAAGGTAAATTTCCTTATTTAAAATGTATTTAAGGTAAGTAAGGCAAAATGACAAACGATTGTTATTATACAATTTTTCCAAATGGTTCATTTGCTTTGGAAAATATAATTTTTGGAATTTGCATTTGACTCATTATATATTTGTTGCAACCCATTACTTCTAGACTGAAGTAGAGGCACAACCTGATAGCCAATAGGAATAGAACAGGGCCTATTCTCGTTGTCTGTCTGCCTGCTACCCATTAAAATTCGAAGTAATAATTCCATATCATCAAAGTAATTCTTACAAAGGAATTATAGTGAAAATATAGCGTTTGCCTTATTCACCAGATTTAGCTCTTGCTCTCTCAGCTATTTACCGTTTTCCTCAGAGGTTACGGAAAGCACTGTTAACGGGTCTTTAGCAGTTTAGTCTTAATGTAGCAAAATTAGATTTGGTGCACAGGAGGTAAGCACAAACGCGTATCCCGCTTTCAAATGCAATTGCTGCTGGGCACATTTACAATACCAAACGATGCACAATCACACTTGCACTAATCGTTTCAGTCACAAGGTTGAGAATCAGCCTTTCTACTGACTTTATGGATATCCAGGTTGTCAGCAATGTGATTAAGGAAATGAAACACAAAATGTAGGATTTTCCCACTGATTGCAGTTCTATTCATGGTGAACTCGACTAACATATTATCAGTTCACAGTCACATTTACCTGAACTTAGATAAACATGTTTTTTTTTCTGATTAACATATAGTAACTAATAATCGAATAATATTAAGATACATAACAATGCATTATTATTGGGGTTTTTTCTGTATATTTCTGGTTACCATTTGCTAAAGAAAGTCACTAGATGCAGCAAATTACCACGTAAGTTTAAACTACGGTTAACAGACGAGGTCAACACCTGAGCAGTAACCCTTTTCTCATGGCATGTCACATAAAAAGTGTAGTATAAAAGACACTGAACAAGATGGAAATATAATGTACTTAGGCCCTTTCACAAAGGTTTCTGGCTTGGTCAGATACAAACCCAAATATCTACTGGTCAGGAAGGTAATGCTTTCTCTCACAAGAAATTGAAGCCCCAGAATAATGTATTTTTAGTCAAATTTTTAATTTGTTTATTTTTTTATTGAAATACAAGAAATAATGTATTACAGATCTTAGTTTAGCGCTCTATGGTCACTTATCACGAGCAAGCATAAATGCAAAAGAAGTTTTCAAAAATTAACTTATACGTTTTAATTCACAAGTATAAAACAGTTAGTTGAAATGGAGATAGCAATTATGTGTTAGTTTGACTAAGTACTGCTAAATGCTACTGCTAATTTTAATTAATACCTAATTTTTAGATTTTTTTTCAACATTTTTATGTTTGATAAAAAAAAAAACATATAATTCTTAATATAAATATAAAAAAATCATAAAATAAAACATTAACTGTTGGCATTAACATAAAGAACCACCATGAAAGTACATGAAGTACCATGAAAAGCATAAAGTACCCCATTTTCTTCTTCAAAAAAATTTAATCACAATTGTAATTACTCGGAGAGTTGGAAATCCGAAAATATTTTCAAGCACATGAAATCTTGTCAAGAAATCGGAGTTATTTTGGAAGAATAACGTAGAAACTATTTGGGTTTGATTGGTTAAATACCTTTAAATTCTTCCGCCAAAAATAGAAATGATAAAATTTCGCCCCAAAATTAATCATTACTCAAATCCAATAATGACAATTATATATATATATTCATTTATTCATTGTCGTGTGCCAGCTAGGCTGGCAACATGGGGTGTGCTGCTCCACTTTTCCAACTGAACCCTATTTTGGTGTGGAGTCCGACTTCCTCAGTACACACATGCCATAGGTACCCGTTTATAGGGTAGGCAACCATTTACACCTCATTCATACAAGGAAAGGACAACGACAAAATAAATAGAGAGAGAAAGTACATCAATGCCCGAACCTGGATTCGAACCCAGGACTTCCTTATCCGTAGTCAGGCACGCTAATCACAAGACAAGTTGGTCGGCTATATATATATACATGTGTTCAAATGAAAGGGTACGAAACCTTGTAAAACAACCTAACTGTTAATATATTTGTCTATACCACTATGAGATGATGTAGCGTGACATATAGGATAAATGATCAAGTGTTTGTTATTGCTAATCACCAGCCTAGCATGACAAAGTCAGGCCAGATCCATGAATCTAGTGAACTTAAAAATAGTCAAATACAGTAGAACTCCAATTGACAGAATCAAAATTGGGACCGGGCTCCATTTAAATGATTGAATTTTTTCGAAAAATAGATTTATGTCAATTAATTACTGTACGTTGAAAACAGGAAAAAAACTGCATATTCTTAAAGAAAAAGAGCTTTTAATCAAGTAAATGAAAATGCAACACCTTTACACGTCAAGATACTTACAGGTTCTATATACATTAATACATTATCTATATACAGCGCTGTAGATGAAAGCTATTGCTTGTTGAACATCTCGGTCAGTGTAAGCTGTTTTACGGTTTTCTTTTTCCGGGCAACCTAGTCACGCATCCGCTGGTCAGTGAGAATTTGCAGGTGGTCACACTCGGGCTGATGCTCCATACGCTTCAAATCAGGCAGATACTTCACTAGCTGACGGTTTCGTGTCTGCTTCAACTTGGACATAGGGGTCATCTTTTTAATCAACATTTTGAATAAGTTTACCATCATTAGCAATTTGAAATCTAGGATCTCATTCATAATCCATTCTCCAATATCTTTAAGACTACCTTTTGAACATTCAGGAATTTTCTAAAGAATGTTCCTGAATTTCTCAAAAGTAACACGTCTCACCATTTATTTATTTCTCATCTTCTCCCTTCTCCAACGTTTACTTTTTTTAGCCTTTTCCTTTTTCTAATTTTGAGTCTTTTCACAAGTCGAATTGATTTTTTTGTAATTCTGAGCGATTCGGATAATTGGAGTTCTACTTGACATTCAAATAAGATAAGCGGCATTGGCAGGCAAAAACAGGTTGTTGGAAATATATCACAGTAATTAAACCTAAATCGCCCCTTTCCAAGAACTTTGCTTATGATAAAAAGCCGAGTTGGCAACCAAAGGGTTGACCATCGTTCCTACAATTCGTAAGCTCAATTTCCAACTTGGGCATGGAAGTTTGTAGTGATTCGGAATCCAGCTTTTCAAAAGTAAATAAAATGGTCATTATGTATAGTTTTAGAGGCAACATTTTTGTTTTGTCAAAGCATCAATCTTAGAATACATATTTGTCCAGATTAGCATTTTAGCTTTAGCTCTCAGATCAGAAGATGATGGGTTTGATTACCACTTTAAGGATGCCTTTTGTAGTTCGGAATCCCCTTTAGACTTTGACATCGCGTAACGTGAAGCTTAAAGTGGCCTAAGGTAGAGTGAGACATTACTATCTTCACAGCGTAACTTGCTTTCCAAAAGGAATTTTCATAGTATGACGGATTTACATGTCGCAAAGAAAGAAACCGGGAAATCACTCAAGCACTCACTTGACTGACGTGCATGCAAAAGAACAACATCCATCTTCCGTTTTTCGACTGTAAATAAGATCAAACCCGGAATATATCGCTCTGAAGATTGCTATTTTACTACTATGCCACGATAAGACCCATACACTTAGGTTGCAGGTTTTGTACCAATAATCACTAGTAAGCAGATTTACAGTAGAATAACAAATAAAAAAAAAACCTATGCGTTTTTCCCCTTAGATAGCTGATCTGATGCATGAATAATAAGCGATTTTTTTTTTTGTACCTTGTCTTTTAACTTACTTTAATACGTGAGTTCGATTCCCATATGCAGCGGGAGTGATTGTTATGATTATTAATCTACATGAAATCACTGTACCAATCAAATTTAGTTCTTCAATGCAACAAGTGAGTGCAAAGGAAAGGGCTATCAGAGTTTATTGGACACTTTTCTTCTAAAAGTAGTCTTTTGAGGTATGTTTTCTAATCTAGCCTATTAGATTGTCTGCTGCAAATGTTCTTTTTATGAAAGTGCCTAATAATCACTAACACTGGGGAATTCTAGTGCTAGTGCTAACAGAGCTTGTAGTCATATATATATATATATATATATATATATATATATATATATATATATATATATATATATATATATATATATATATATATATATATAATGAGTAATAGTAATAGAAGTCTTTCATGTTTAATTAAATCTGGTGATAGGAAATTCTAGTACTTGCTTAACCCCATAGAAAATAAAATTTAATTAAACCTATATCTTTGAAGTACATCAAAAAAAATAACATAAAATACTATTCCAAGCGAAAAAAAAATTTTTTTCGTGAAACTTAAAAATTTAAGAAAACAATTTCAGTTTCGGATGATGTATAAATAATAAGAGCAAAAAAACTACATATATAGTTAAACTAAAACCGATAAACGATGCTTTTTCAAACTGCCTCAAATTTCCAAATTCTTAACAAGATTAATAATTATTTTATACATTTTTTTTCTCATGCGTTTATCGATTTTTATTTTTTGTCCCCTTCCTCACTCAAAACATTGGCAGTGGAAAATAAATTTCAAAACGAGGAAGAAAGAAAAAGATTACTCAGTTTAAATAACTCGCCAAAAATATACAGGTCACCAAAAGCAGCTGGAAAAGTGCCGATGGCGCGGTTTATGGCGACTATTACCGATTCCACTGACGTCAGCTCAAAAGGGAATTCACGCATGATTGAAGTAGAGGCCTCAGCGCCCAATTAATCCGACCGTCGCCAAATCTCATTACAGGTTGCCTTCGCCAAGGAAGGTATTCGTCACACCATTTAACTCGGAGGCTGATGCAGAAATCACATTAAGGGTGCGGCAAACCGTCCTCGCCAATTCAATTATGCAAAAGGACGGGTGATTAAAATTAATATTTTGAAGGGACTTCCTGGAGAAATTATCTGCTTCAAGAAGGTGTAGCTAACGTTTGTGTGCACAACTAACTGAGGAGCTGAAATCGCTAAGTATGTCCCCAGTTTTAATGGAATCTGTTTATTCCTGAGTAAGTCAAACTCTTGAGAAAATAGATAAAAAATAATGAACGATGAGAGAGCTGAATATTTATAGTCAAAAATATCCATAGATATTTTTTTTACATAAAGAAGAACTAAATAAAACCGAAGATTAGAAATCAATTGATCATTTGGTCACAGTAAAAGTATATATAGTTTATAATGAAACGTTTTTTATTTTTCTTAAATATGTGTCTTTGTTTTGAACAATGATTTTAAATTGTTGAAAAGCATCGATTAAATTACTTAATAAATACTGACTTATCATAACACTTATGAGTCCTTTTATTTCAATCAAATTGATATATTTACTGATGTCCGAATTAAAGCTGCAAAAAAGTAAAATGAAATTTTTAAAAATTTAAATTGTTCTCGCCGATTTAAACTAACCATGAAGTGGATGTTTTGTCTTGTCTTTTTCATTTTGCTTTTTCTTCTGTTCTATTGTTCATGTGTTAATGGGTTGAATCAATGGAAACGGCTTCCCAAACCGATGCTTTGGTTCTTATATAAGAAATCATTTGATTAATAAAATGAAGTTCGATAATATTCTCAGACATTCGATGGTGAACTTCGCCTTGTTTGCTGCCTCTCGAAGAATGTGATTTGAAGGTAGGCAGCAAATTCGTCGACAAGTCGGATTTACAACCTCTTCTCAATACGAAGTGAATTGGATGAAAAGTTATCGGACGTCATGGATATTTTAAACCAATGAAAATCGTAATAAAATGGCGTACACTGATTTCAACTGTAACGTAAGAAGCAGCAATTTATCTGCTAATATGATACTTCGAAAACAATGGCAAATTTGATGAATTATTATGGTAAAAATGGCAGCTATAGTGTGCCATAATTTATGTTGTAAAATGAAAATGGTCTCAAAAAGTTTGCACTAAAATTTGTTGTTGTTGTGTCCAATCCTTCAGGATCTAGCGGCAGCTAGATCAAATCCATGATTCCGTGCACCCCAGAAAAGTCAAGCACCAGGAGAGGGCTGTTGCGAATATCCTCTAAAGTGAGCCCCAAGCAATCGAGAATATGATGCGGGGAAGCCGGCAGCAGATGGCACTTGGGACACGTTGGAAGGCCGGATTCAAAGGACATGCATTTCAGGTGCCCACTGAAAAGTCTTGTGATAGCCGTTTGGTCCTGTCTGCCAGCATCAGAATGCAATGCTCCTCCTGGTTTTGACCTACTGTACCAGGGATGGGCTGGAGAAGAAAGCCAGACTTTCCGGTCTCTATTTTTCGCCACGGAGAAAACCTCTTCAAAAGTTAGGTCAAAATCAGTATTGGCCGTCGCAGAGCAGCCTATTTTTGCTAAGGTAACCGCAGCTTCATTTCCAGGAATGTTGACGTGGGAGGGGTTCCACTGGAGGTGAATCTCCCTGCACTTAAATTTAATATAGGTTAGTAAGCAAATGAGAAATGTGATAAAAATAAGATTTAATGCGTGACGCATTTTTTTTTTTGTTTCAGTGAAAAAATGCTTGGTTTTCGATATCTTTCAGAAAAATATAGAAAACCAAGTGTTACTTGACATTTGAATACTCACCCATATGGTGTTCATGAGAGAAAGTGAAACTTAATCATTTGTGAAAAACAGGAAAACACAGAAAACTTTAAAAGACCCACTGAAAAACGCAGCCCTGGGCTTTATGTCACGTTGACATCTAAAGAAACATGGATGCAATGGTTCTGCATGAATAAATCAAGTATTTCAAGGTTTTCTCCTTTTTTATACTTGAATATGGCTCATTGTTCTTGAAGAACAATAAGTTGTAATACTCAAAATATTTAACAGCCTCAGAACTAAGCTTATTTCCTATGGGGTGTAAAGCGCTGTATACTTATATAATTTTAATGCCAAATTTTAAATGTGTTGTTGTTTACTAATGACACCTGGACAAGCCAAGCTCGCTATGCTATGCGAATTAATTCAATTGAGAGCGTCTTTCGTTTTAATCAGGTCACCATGAAGGTGAAAATACGACTTTGCTCTACACACATGCCATAGGGACCCGTTTATAGGGTAAGCAACCATTCACACCTCATTCATACAAGGAAAGGACAAAGACAGGATAGATAGAGAGAGAAAGTACATCCATGCCTGAACCGGGATTCCAACCCTGGACCTCCTTATCCGCAGTCAATCCCACTGATCACTAGACAAGTTGGTCGGCTAAATTTTAAATGTATAGCATCCAAAGTACCCATACTTTCAAAAGCGCATTCAAGCACATGAATTAATAATTTAAAAAATATTCAAATATTTACTTTTAATCAAGGGTTGTAATTTTTAAAAAGTATTACAAAATAATGAAAAGATATAACAAGTAATACATTTTATATCTTTTCTCATTCATTCACGAATATCAATACTCAAAGAGAATACTAAAAGAATCACTATAAGAACACTCTACAATTTTTCAACCATTTTTTATCATAAAATTATGATAAGTAAAACATAAATCCAATAAAACGTCTACTTCATTCCGTTAAATTACTGAGCTAGAGGTTAAGTGGAGAGAAGCAGTTTGATTGGTTAATTAATAAAAAAAATTATCGAGCTGTCATCTGATTGGTCATCTCTCTGGTCTTTAGGCAACATTGGATCTCCTGAGTCGTTTTTTCGACACAAATATTCAGGAGATAATGTATATAGTGGTTCAGAATTCACTTTTAAATCAAAGGGTCTAATAATCGAATAGTTTTTTTGCTGAAAAACAACTCTTGTGCGAACAATAGTGGTAACGCATCAAGTCAATCGTGAGTAAATAAAAATGCTGTCCTAAATAGACAGCAGTGGCTTCCAGTTAAATCAAGTATCTAATTTTCATAGGAAAAGTACAAATAGGAAAAATAATGATGTTTACTATTCGTAAATTCTGTTTAAAACACTGTTTTGCGCATGAAATGTAATCTCATACATAATTTAGTTAAAAACAAATCAAATATGATGTGAAACTCTTAAAAAAAAATCCCATTAATTACAATGTTAATACGTGTTGAAATTTCTTTCATCCACATTCCATTTCATTTCGATTGGTAAAACCGAAATCTTGTTCGATGCGATGGATTAAGAAAATACTCCTTCAGAAATCGAAAAAATTGCAAATATTATTTTATTTAGGAATAAATAATATTTAGCGAGATGGTGGGACTATGCCGAATGTATTTATTTTCATCAATCACAAATAAATAAAAAAATTTTAAAAGAAGGGGAAAAAAACGCGCCTCCGTTATTGAAGCGAGCAGAATTCCGCAATGATATTTATCGTAGCATAAACAACTTTACATTAAGTTCAAATTACCATCGGTTACGTACATTAAATTCGAAACTGCAAGTAAAATTTCGAAATAAAACATTGCTTATGCTTTTAGTAGCTTTTAACCTCAAGCATAATTCGGCGGAAGAGAAAATAAAGATTCTGTAGAAAAGTGTAAATTTTTTATTAACTATTGATCCAGAAATAAGTTGAAATTCATAAATTTCCCCGGTAAATTCTACTCAATGTTTTAATAATTTAGTCGTGATTTTTAACAAAATTCACATTTCCAGGGAAGAATATTTTAATAATAATCTTCACATTGATAAGAAAATTTTTTTTATTTAAATTAAAAATGTAAAAAAAGAAGAGAAGTCTACTTGAGGAAGAAACATTATTTTTATGCTCAAAATTATATTGTTAACAAAAAAGACATATTTAACACACATTTTATGTTTAACTTATTATATAGACACATTTAAATATTTATTTAGACACACTTTATACTTAACTTCTAATTAAAAATAGCTCAAAAATTACATCATCGTATTATAATAAGAAAATGGCATAATATAAAATAGCAAAGTTAAAATGATTATAAGACTGCATTATAAAAAGACAAAAATCATTAAATAACACAATTGAAGACCAAATTTAACCAAATATATCTTTAAGCATTTTTATTAAATTAATAAATGAAAAATACAGATAAAACGGTTAAATAAACAAAAAAATGCATTTACACGTTTGTTTTCCTAAATACTTAATATATTAAAATAAATGCTGCATTTACCATAAGAAACGAAGCTAATCGAATTATTTAGTTAATATAATTAGATTTCTTAATACGATATACATTGCCTCATATAAACCTTTTTTAAAGAAATAAATTAAAAAATTTTTTAAATAAAACTCTATTAATGCATTTAAAGATAGCAAGCAAGATAGCAAGGATAAAATAAAGTAAACCCTTTACCCTAAAAATAAAGAGAGTGAATCAATCACTTAAGCAATAACTTTACTGGAATCGATTATGGGAAGATGAAAAATCCATTAAAACTAAATCTGATCACTCACAAAATAAATAAATAAATAAGTCTTTAAGACAGAGAGAGAGGGGGGGGGAACTGTGCAGGTTTGTCTAAGGCTGCATTTAGGGAAGGAAGAGAAGCAATAAGAAAATGATGCCAAAAACAGCCCCACCCTTTATGCATTAAGAAACCATTTTGAGAAATTTCGGACAACCCCTTAAAAAGATTATTACCAGCAACTTCGGAGTAAGCAGCAAATGATTAATGCTTTGCTTTGGGAAGGGGGGGGGCGAGTATAATAAATAAGTAATAAAAAGGCATTTCGGAGTAAAAGAAAATGTGACGCCAAAAAAGAAGAAAATTTTGACAAAATATTGTTTTTACGGTGCTTAAAATCCAATTTTCTCGATTTCCGTCATCATTACTTGAAGAAAATGACGCACGTTCCTTTGACAATCATCACCAAGTTATATGGACAAATCGAATTGGGTGATAAAATTTAAAAAGCGCTGAAGATAAACAGAATTTTTTTAAAAAAATTATTTCATATGTTGAATAGATTATTTTCATTGAAATTTTTTCTTTATTTTTAATTTACAAAAAAATATCTTAGTTAATTTGGTGTATTCTAAAAAACTTTGTTTTTAAAAAATATTTTATAAATATTTAAATCAAAAAATATATAAAACTAAAAAGCACGTTTTTTTAAATTTTATTTTTTTTTACATATAAAAATATAATCTTATTATAACTATCTTCCATTACCTTGTGTGGTAGTTCATATAATTCCTTAATAATGAATATTTATTTTGATTATCAAACTAAAAATAAAGTAACTGGATAAGAAATAAGAATACTCTGGATTGCTTAAGAATATACAATAAACAAACAATTTTACTATAAAAACAGTTTTTAAATAATAAAATTGACGTTTTACCTTATTAATAGAGATGATGCTTTAATTTTAAATAAAAAAACATTTAATCTAATTTTCAAATCAAGAAATTTTAATGACATAATTGTTTTATTATAGAAATAAAATTTCAAGTATCAGTTATTGGCATCTTAATACAATTTAAGGGCTACAATTAATATATTCGCATACATATTTATAACACATTTTTTGCACAACAGTTAATTTTCTTTTTCTAAAAAAATCTTAGCTAAATATATAGTAACTATAAATTGATGTCTTAAACTTAGCTAGTTACATTTGTGTAACTATATTTATTTTTCACCGCCAAATAGTGCTTTCTGAACACAATGACCGATTCAATAGGCACCTATAGTTTTAAAGAGCATTCCGAGTCTCTACTAACTTTGTTGCAGTGCTGAGAATCGAGCCCATAAACTATTCAACGGATACGAGGATGCAAACTATTCAAGCGCAGCTCGATTTTAACTAGAGGACTAATATACTTGGAACCAGCAGTTCAAAGGAGACTTCGAACCACTACACATATTCGAAGTAGGAATTGAACTCAAGAACTGGTGAACTGGACGGCACTGAGTAGCCATTCAGCTACAATAAAGTCAGGTGAGAAGAAATACCAATAGCAGTGTAATCTTAATTAAAATGTATATTTTCCAAGTGATTTTAGTTAGTTACATAATTTTGCCTGCCAAATAAAATTGACTACATCTTATTAAATGTTACTGGATCGATATGGATAGAACTTGATTTCCAAAATGTGTGTCGCGTGATTTCTTATAAATTGGGAAATTGAAGTTGTACAGAAAATGCATTACCCATAGAGCTTATTTAGAAGAACGACGGATCTTTCACCATTTGAATAGGAGCACATTGTTGATGCCAGCTGGCAAGGATTTCAATTTTGTAAACAGCAAATCTCTCATTGTGTTTCTGAAGAGCATAAAAGCAGCCACATCAAAGGTTTTCAAAAGTTGAAATCAGAACCCAGCTCTTCTCTACAAGATATAATTGACGTTTGGGCGCAGTTTTCCAAGAGCGTAATCGGAGACAGTTTCCGATGAACTGTATGACAGAGTAGAGACTCTTCTGTGTTTCAACTCACAAAAATCGTCGATCAAAGCTCTTCTTTGCAGATTTCAGTTCCTACCATCCCTACAGAATGCATAGTTGACTGCCTATGAGAAAGCCATGCATTTCTGCCTGAAATGCAAAAATTATTTTACAGTGGAGTCGGGAAACAAAAACTGGACATTTGAAGATTGGAAACGGATGAAGTGGTCGGATGAATCACGCCACGCCATATTTAGCATTGATGAAAGAAGTTGAATTTAGCGATAAACCAACCAAGCAATAAATCACCCTTACTCGTACTGTTCAAAATTTAGTTTGAGTTTCAAGAAAATGGGCAATTTCGGTTTCCATGGAGAGTGATACCCGGATGTTCCTCGAGGCCAACAACCACAAGATATCTGTTGTTGTTGTTGTTGCTGATCCCTGTTGTATAGCAGCGCTAGACCAAGTCTATGACATTGCACACTCTCAGGAAAAGATATCTAGATATACTGACAGATAAAGTGCACCCTACAATATTACATTTTTATTCATACGGCGATGGATACGTCGTGGACGATAATGCGCACTATATAGCGTGGATGAGCGTTGTTCAAATTTGATTCGTTGCACATCAACCTGACTTTCAACACATTCTTTGGTCTCCACAAGGCCTGGATCTCAACCACATAAAAAATGTGTAGGATATGGTGGAAAGACGCATCAGACATAGCACTCTTTTCTTCAGAGTAATTGATAAGTTACAAAAAGCTGCATAGCTGACGCATGGTATTCTCTGAACATAAATGCACTCTAGATTCAGCCCGAACCTGAACCACACAGGAAATGTGTAGGATATAGTGGAAAGACGCATCAGACACAGCACACTTTCCTTCAGTCTAACTTGTCTAATAACTCTCTTTAGCGACTCAAGAGAAAGGAGGATAGGGTTGAAAATATCGAACACAACATCAGGGTCTGTGTATTCAATATTCTGCTTAGGTTTCTAAGCCATATTTTAAATAATTATTGGAGACGTCAGTCTGATGAATAATTATAAATTATTTAGGCTTCTTAAGCTATCTTTTAAATAAATATTGTGATACTGAAGGTATTGGTCTCGAAATTAATGATTAAATAATTATTTCGGCTTCTTGAGCGATCTTATGGATAAATATTTGGATATTGGAGACTTACAGTCTCGAAATTAATAACTAATTAATTTCTTGAGTTTCTTAAGCCAGTATTGCGTGTAAACTGTAAATGTTAGAGATGCTTGCCCCTCATAAAAAATATCCATCGTTTTCTCATACCATACTTGATTTTGAAAATGTTTCGCTTCTTGATGCTTAAAAAATGAATTAAATTAGGAATCTAAATAACTGTTGGTGATTATACATCCAAAAACTTACGCAAATTGCTTTATCAAATGGATTGCCATTTCGAACAAAAAAGAGGGAATCGATAAAAAGGTATTAAATTAACTCCATTCACCTGGATAAATATGCCTGCCAAAAAGCAAAAACACAATATTTATTCCAAATTGTTCAACAATGCTCAAGCATGAGACTTGTTACACCTAAAAAGACAATACCGAGATCAAATATGGATCATATGATGTTCATATGAAATAGTAGGTTACAGTTTAGTGAAAATCCCCAGTAGCCCATTCTGAATGGTTAAGTACTCCATTCAATAATTTATGGGTTCGATTTCGACACCGTCAATTTTTCAATTTTACTTAAATCATCCCAATCGAATTAATAACTACGAGCAAAAAGTGGTTGTAGACCGACAAACCAATAACCTCCTCAACCTCTATCAGGAAATAATAAAAGATTGAGTAAGGGTTCATTTCTTTTAATGCAACTCTGATATCGAAAAGGTTAAAAATTCTGAGCATCATACAATTTTGAATTTGTTTGCTATAAGACAAATGTAAAATTGTCTCGTTCAAACACAAAATATTTTAACCGATTTCATAATTACTGATTAAATAATGTAATTTCTATAAATTTTAAAACTGATGTACTTTTAATTATTCCGATTTTACCCCATTTTAGACAAATTATCATCATGTTGAAGGGTAAGATAATATTTAATTTAGTAACGCGAAATGAAACATTAATATAAAAATATAAAGTAGAATGAAATATCACTACATGAAATATTAATTAAACAGAGCCACACACATAAGACATAATTAAAAGGGGGTTCCAAATGACTCGGAAACTTATTTTTACTTAATTTTTAAGTAATTTTAAACTAAAAAAATATCTATAAATCATCTTAATTAAAATTTGACGATCGTCACTTATATTGTAACTGGTTGTTGCCAAGGAACATAGAAATAATTAACTAAAATTAATTTGTTTCCAAAAACTGAACTAAATTAATTTGAATAGATATGTACTGATCAAATTAAGAATGACATCAAATAAAGTCTTTTTTTTTAACTTTTTTGAAATACATTTAGCAAATGGCTAAATTAGTCTTTCATTTAGCCAAAGCGGAATGATTAAGAAGCAAATATTTAATTTATCGTTTGCAAACAGTTTGCTGTTTTATTAATTTAAGAATGGCAACAACTAATTAAAAAGAGCAACTACATTTCATTAAACATAACGTTACAAATTAAATTTACGATTTTTACAGTACATACAACTGCCATTAAGTGATTTTTTTTATTTCTTAATAAATATTCTTTATAGATAGATTAATATTTATATAATCTTCAAATATTTTTACAGTTATTTCTACAATGAATTCTTTTTGCTTATCAAATCATAATTTATTATATTTTCAAAAAATACTAATTATTTCACAGAAATTTTTAACGATATGCTTAACATTCTTTTTAGCTTTATTTCAACTAACAAAAAATCAATAACTTATTGTAATTAGTTTACTTTTATAACATAAACATAATATTTTTCGGAAAAGAAGCTGCTTATTATTAAAAGACATTTTTCATAATATTGTGAAGATTTAAGAAAACATTATATTAACTTTTCACTATTCTCACATGAAAATTATTTTATTTCCAAATTTTCCTATATATATATATATATATATATATATATATATATATATATATATATATATATATATATATATATATATATATATATATATATATATACATACATACATACATACATACATACATACATACATACATACATACATACATACATACATACATACATACATGATAGATAGATATTTTTTCCCGCATAAATATAATTTCTTTGAATCGAGTATATTTTAACATATATTAAGAATGCGTAATATGGTTTTTATTTTTATTATACGAACAGTTATACACATATATAATTAGTTTCATTTTTCTAGTACTATGATATCGCGCGCGCGATTTATTCTACTTTTCATACATATAAACATATATAGCCCGTAAATATAAAAGTATCAAGCATCATTGTCAATGACCCCATGATAAAGTTAACGGTATTATTTTCTATTGATATAGTTCATGTAGTCGATTTAAAAGTAGAAGAAAAGTTCTATAGATAAATTTTATAAATGCGTGTATCAACTTCGAATTTTCGCTCAATAAGCATTAAATATATATTCAATACATTTTAGCAATATAATTCTTTTGTAATATAATTTTTTTAACGGCAACCGTGGTATCCTAGTGGTTAGGGCATCAGCCTTTCTTCCATCCGAAAGGACTGGGTTCGATTCCCAATGCCGCCTAAGACCCATCGAGTAGATGCGATATACGTGCTCGATAAATCTGAGGAATCGAAAGTCCTGTGGTCAATCGTTGAAGAGTTACCATGGGTGTAATGATCTGGAGATAATTCCCTCCCCCTCCAGATCAAATCAAAATTGAGGGAGTGGATACCCTGCTGCTGCCATCTATCGGAGGAGTCTCAGAGCAAAGTCGTATTTTCACCTCCGTAGTGCTCTGATTAAACGAAAGACGTACCCTATGAAATTATTTTCGCATAGCCGTCGGCTAGAGAGCTTGGCTTGTCTAAGTGTCATAAATGAAAACAAACAACAATTTTTTTAACAAAATAATTTAAAGTACAAAAAATTCATGAGGATAAACAATTAAAACAGAAAAGAGAGAGATAATATTGTACATAGGTACAGAAAGAGATCTCTTTCAGCTGTATAAAAATGAATATACTTAAGTTTCTCCATTAAACTTTCATAAGTAATAATTGAATGATCCAGAATCATATAAGAATACCAGGCAGGAGATACTTTCTTAAAAATGGTACGACAGATCGTCGAAATCAAAATTATAACCATTAAGGTCATTCATTAATCGTTGCAGTTGTCGGGAAAACCAAAACAGGCTTGACAGTTGGAGAATGTTGGAATTTTGTCAAGAACGCTTGAACTTTATTTCAGATCTGGAGATTGTCAAATAGAATACCTTCTTTAGTAACACTTATATTTCACTTTTGCTGTTTTTATCTTTATCAACAGGTATAATAAGCATGCATTTTTTCATTTTATATGTAGCTTTTCATAAAATTTACGCATACAACGCCATAGCCTTCTTTCTCTTTACTTGTTTAATCTGCCCATTGGCATATTTACAACATAATGTACTGTAAGCAATGGCATTTCGTATCGAAGTTTTCCCCGTTTTCGAATACTTCACATGTTACTGTCGTTGTTGTTATTTATGACACTTGGGCAAGCCAAGATTGCTATGCCTTGGCAATGCGAATTTAAGTCAATAGGGTCTTTCGTTTTGATCAGAGCACCACGAAGGTAAAATTACAACTTTGCTCTTTTTTAAGTCCTACGATAGATGGCACCACCAGAGGATCAACTTCCTCAATTTTGACATTGATCTGAAGGGGAGGAAATATTTTCTCCAGCCCATTACACCCATGGTAGCTGCTCAACAACCGACCACAGGACTTTCGATTCTACAGATTTAAAAAGCACGTATATCGCATGTACTCGGTGGGTCTTTGGCGGCATTGGGAATCGAACCCCACCCTTCCAGATGGAAGGCCGATACTCTAACCACTAGGCTACCACGGCACTTACTTCAGATGTACTGCTATCGAATGAAGCAGAATATTTAGACCACTGATTACATTTAAGGAGAAAGGCTTAGTTTTCCTATTTAAATTCATAGTTTATGGTGATGTTGTGATATAATATCTACATTAAATGATATTTTTTTAAGTTAAAAAGACTTTTCAATTTACTGCTTTAATTGATGCCAGTTCATCTGAGAGCTTCATGTTTAAATTAAATGGATTTTCGTACAGCTTTCTTTGTTTTCAAAACTTTTTCATCCACATCTATAGTTAAAAGGACATACTTTTGCAGTCTGAGAAAGACAACAAAAGTAGAATAGAAAACATCAAAATAGATGGCATAAAAATAGCCTCATATGTGTCACATGAATGTTAGCCATGCCAATAAGAGAAAAGGAAGCGGTATTTTATAGAATTTCATGGAGTAATGAATGAAAGTTGGAAAAAAATGAACATTTTTAAATTCAAAACATTGCGTAAGTCTAAATTTTTTATTCTTCCCCCCCCAAAAAAAAACATCATTTCTCCCGTTGAACTATTGTCACACTCAAGCTTTCATTAAATAGGAAAGGAAATTAAATGTCCGATTTTCAACTCAACATCAGAAAGATTTTTCAGAATCTTTCATTTTCGCAAAGAAAATTTTACCTTTAAAATAGCTAGCCTTTTTATTTTTTATTAAAAACAGTGAGGTTCGTCACGTGTTTCATGATTTGTGAATGTTTATGAAAATTTCAAAGTTCAATAAAAAAAAATCCTGTTACACACTATTTGGGATTTTCTGTTGCATCATATAGACCTCTGTTGAGACAGAATATGTGGAAAACATCCTTTAGGATGCTCATTGGCGAAAATTGGCGATTTTATTTCGCGAAACTTGTTTTCGCGCATGTTTGAAGTAACAAGTTGGTGCTGAAAACACAAAAGACCAACCAGAAATAAACCGATATTGCTAATAAGAGGGCACCAAGTTGGCGAGAAACTGAAAGGCAAGGGTCAAAAATCCCAATCTCAAGAGAGGAATGATAATAGGAAGTGAAACTTCTGAAAATAAAACATCAAAGAAGCATAAACAATAAGCTTTAGGTTCTTCTAATCAAGAGATATTGGATTTACATAAAAAGGCGGAGACACACTTTATGAGGTAGATTAAATATTTGAAATACATTTCTAGCTTCCATCTTCTGACGAAATAAGCCATTAAATACAAAGCTGTTATGTTGAGATGCTTTGAAATGAGCGAGTTCAACCTCTGAGATGTCACTTTACCTCTCCACGTCAAGACATATGAAAGATCACTGGAAACTAAGGCATCTAAATCACTACAATTAGCTTAAAGATAAGTTGAAAGGAAATAGCGATTAAATTCTCACCTTCTTCTACTGCGATATGCATCCGTTTCCAAAAAATGGAAATTCAAATTTCCACTATTGATTCGCTATCTTATATTTGTTAGATTTAATGTCATCTTTTCTTTCATAAACTAAACTCTGTTGCACGACACGATGTGGACCAAGGCCTACAGTGCCCCTCTCTGTTTTACTG
Organism: Latrodectus hesperus; assembly: GCA_037975125.1. Lineage (NCBI taxonomy): Eukaryota > Metazoa > Arthropoda > Arachnida > Araneae > Theridiidae > Latrodectus > Latrodectus hesperus. The sequence continues at coordinate 40,455,937 of CM075860.1, forward strand.
ACCTAAAGGCCCTGGGGTGCGAAGCATATGTCCTGATTAGATGGTCAGTCTAGCGCGAAACTCCCAGTGTTCAGTTCCCAAGCATGCTTGGTACTCAGTTTATCGACCCACTGAAGGTATGAAAGGCTGAGTCGACCGACCGTGAAATGTTTTCAATAAGCCAGTGGGCTTATCAAATGTTTCCTCAGCTGATATACTGCCAAAAAAGAATGCAGACCCAAGTGGCAAATTACGGTTTTGGAAAATTAATGCAGTTAGTAAATCCTTTCGTCATTTAACATTCGTTAATATTTTAAGGATAAAAACTGTTTTACTAAATCTACTTGTAAACAAAAATAAGTATGGCGAGTTCTTGAATGATATGAACAAGATTCTGGATGGATGGATGGAACATTTTAAATATCTGCTGCATGGGCTTTGGATATGGATAACAGAACTGCACTTTATCTCCACACTAGTGAAAACATACAAGAGTTAGATACTCCAACTTGATGGAATTAATGCCAAGCTTTTAAAAATCTATGAAAAGAACTAATTAAGGTCATACGTGTTATAGTTTGCAGAGTTTGGACAATAGAGCCATTGAATGGGATGCGGCCATCTCTCTGCCCTAGAAAAGTGATAAACAAGATTGCTGCAATTATCGCGGAACTTTTGAATCTTTAAAATCTTTTCAAAGATCCTTTAGAGCAGACTATTACTGTATATTGGAAAAATTATTGTAGTTTACCAGTGTGTATTTCTTAGACATAGGTCAACTACCGAGCAAATACATGCTTTGAGACAGATACTGGAGAAAACAAGAGAATTCATTGTCTACATATGCTTTTTATTAATTTTAAGGTGATATTGGAGAACGATTTTTCTGAAGTCTTTCATACGTATAGTGGTTTGCAACAAGGCGACGATCTGTAAAGTTTACTGTTCAACTTGGCATTAGAAAATGCTATCACAGCGTCTGGTCTCACATACATGCATAAGAGATGGGAGTGAACCCCGTTCTGTACCAATCGGTTATCGGGTTTAGTCCACTCATCACCATCGTGAGCAAGCAGCACCTTCCAAGGGTTAAAATGTCCCCAAACTGTGCTGTCACCCAGCATGCTGTTGAAAATGAAGGATTTACAATGGTGGGGCCTTAAAGCCTTGTATTGAATCTAGCAGTGTCCAAAACATTTCAGTTCTATATCAGGCAGGGATGATAACATAAGGATAAATGATTGAAATCAAAAAAAAAAAAATTAAAGATATGAATGTTTAAAAAGTATAAGTAAAAGAGACAGTGAAAAGTTATATACAAATGGAGAATGAAACTATTGTGTGGTTACAAAGTCCTTGATTCTGTGATTGGTATGAAAAAAACAGTCACTTCAGTTATGAAGTCTCTAACTAAAAGTTCAAGTTTGTTTAAACATAGGAGAGCTTAAAGAGCAAAAGTAACCGTCTACCAGAAGACTTTACAAAACTTGGCATTTGCTGATAGCATCGTTTTGATTGGAAGGTCCAGAAAATTTGTCGCAGAAGTTTTCAATCTATAGAAACTGAGGCCGGTAAATAAGCCCTGAAAATAAATGACGTTAAAACAAAACTCATGAGAGACTTCACACAAAACACTTATTCCACAGCCAGCCATTTAAAGAGAAAAATTACACCTTTGAAACGGTGTCCCAGTTCAAACATCTTGGAACTTTCGTTACCACTAACAATGTTTTGACCGTAGAGATAAATAACAAGCCCACCAAGTCAAACAAATGCTATCATGGCTTCAAAATTCAACTAAAATCATGATGTGTGAGTTTAAAAGCAAAAATTAGCATCGATATAACACCAACTCAATCAATACTGCTTTACGGAAGTAAATTCTGGGAAATTACTCAGCTACATGAAAACAAATTATTAACCTTTGAATTATTAACCTTTATTAACCTTAAATTATTAACCTATATCATACAAATTATTAACCTTTGAACGTCAAATATTAAGAAAAGTTTTTAGTGATATATCCATGAGTTTAATAACTGGAGATCCTTGTTTAATTTTGAAATCTATCAAAAGTACAAGCAACCCGATATGTTAAATTCATAAAATGCAATAGACTACAATGGTTCAGGGATTTGTTCCAATCCGTCAATACTAACCCTATTAAAAAGGTCACTTTTATTAATCCCATGGGAAACAGAAGACGAGGAAGACCACCAATTAGGAGGATTGACTCGGTCGAAAAGGGCTTTAATCTGATAAATAAAGGAATCTGATTGGACCTCGCGATTGATAGGACTAGATGGCAATGATAATTAGAGACGGCCTAGCCCTCAAACAGTGCCTTAAAAGATGAATCTGATTTATTAACCGAACAGTTAATATCACTGATTAATTTTTATGATGGTTAATTACTTGGTACAGTCCAGAATCCCACCATATAATTATGCAAAGGTATCTATCGAAATAAAAATAATGGAAACATTTTATGGTTTCCTCCTTTGTAATATAAACTTCCTACAATCTATAGAACCTTTTTTCAAGGAAGCAATTCACAGTTAAGTCCTAAAGTTTCAACAACAAAAGATAGAAACTGTGTCGGACTATCTAATAAAGCAATTTCAAACATTGGTGTATTTTTTAAACATTCATTAGATGTAAGTGCTATAAAATCTATTATGGCACAAATTTTCTTTACAAGGACTGCTATCGGATAGCTTTTTATACAAAATATGAAAGACTTTTGTATTTTTTGTAAACATTCACTTAGCTATCGAACTTATTTTCACATCAAAATCTTAATAGTAAGGAAGAAATAAACGTGGACGCAGTTTATATAAACTAACCTGGACAGCATTTTCGCCAGATAAAATGAAACATATTCCTACATTTAGCCGATATAATAAATATCCTTTTTAATATATACCTTTTAAAACATGATTGTTGAGAATCTGGGAGGAAATTTTAGAACATCTGAAGAAGGAACAAAACGCAAGGAAGCACGATTTTCGAATGCGAGAATTTCGAATCTCTAGAGACCAACATGTTTTGATGCAGGTTACATTACAACAAAACATAATTTCGCAATCAATACACATTTTGATGGGAAAGAATTTCGAAATTCGAAATGATATTCGCGTTCAAATAGAGTAAATTCCTCCGAATTTGCAAATAAAAAAGTTAAGTATTCCAGAAAGCTTACAAAGTGGGGAAAAATTCTAAATGTGAAAAGAATCTCGAAGAAAACATATTTACGAAATTTCTTTGAATCTTATGATATTGTAAGTATTATAATTCCTAAAAATTCATAAAAAAATTACTTATTACAACAGTGTATATAACATCTATGAAAATAAAATACCTGAGAATATAAAAAAGATATGCTGAAAAAGTTCAAAATGTCTAAATTATAAACTGAAAGCGACTTTTTTTGTCATTTAATTTTTTCCAGATTTTTTTATTATTTTATGGTTGATAAACTTGGATAAAGATTTTTACTGAAGAATCGAAATCCTTCGAATCATGAACAACTAACTGCACTGCTGATATTAAAATTCAGGAATTTTTAAAGCAATTTGCGTGGAATTTACACTTATAACCTAATTACAATGCTTCAGAATATAAACAATAACTTAAAGTGCAATTATTTTAAGAAATATGCAAGGAGTGATTATGTCTTGGAATCCCCTTACAAAATGCATCGAACCTCATTCCCATGCATCATGGTACAATCAATAACATTAAGTGCAATTATTTTAAAGAATATGCAATTAGTGATTATGTCTTGGAATCACCTTATGAAATGTATCAGACTTCATAGCTATGCATCATGTTACAATCAATAACTTCAAGTGCAATTATTTTAAGGAATATGCAAGGAGTGATTATGTCTTGGAATCACCTTACGAAATGCATCGAACCTCATTCCCATGCATCATGTTACAATCAGTAACTTTAAGTGCAATTATTTTAAGGAATATGCAAGAAGTGATTTTGTCTTGGAATCACCATACGAAATGCATCGAACTTGCCATGCATCAGAGTACAATTAATAATTCAAGGGCAATTATTTTAAGGAATATGCAAAGACTGATTATGTCTTAGAATTATCTTATGAAATTGACATTCTAGGTGCATTGTTCCTCTCTCAAGCTATGCAAGAAGCAGTGTTGTAGAAAAAAATTATATGTAGATCATTTTGGCATGTAAGTTTATTAAATTAGCCATCGTAACTGAAAAAAAAAACTAAGAACATTTTATGCAATGAAGATGAGTAATTCATCCAAGAGTTCCAGCAAAAAATAAATAAATAAACACAACTTGCAAAAATTTTATTTTAGAACATTTTAATGTAGACTCATTTGTAATTCCTGCGTAAGAAGCATCGAATGATTAAATACAAAATGAAAAGGAAAAAAAACTTTCAGGTACCAAACAAGTGGAAAATGGCATAGAATTGCGACTATCCGTTAACAAGCAGTGAATGGCTAACGAGATTGAAGTACTTTTTAAAAAAAAAAATTTATAGTCACACCCTTTCCTACATTAACAAAAAAGGAAAGACTTTTAAAATTTAGATTTAAAACAGAAGAAAATTAGGATTATTTACCCGATTTTTTAGGAATAAAACGAAAGTAAGAATTGTTTTTATGTATGAATCTTATTTCACGTGTATTTCTTATATAGTGCATAATAAATAATTTTTTCCAATAGTACTTATAAAGAGAGAGCGTTGAAAAAGTGGAGCAGCGCACCCCACATTACCAGCCTAGCTGGCACTAGACAACAAAAAGGGAGCAGTTTAATAAAAAAAATAATAATTAGGTTTTAAGATTCAACACTCTCTATTTTAGGAACTTTTAACTTCAAAAACTATTCGATTGGCTCCTAAAAGTTTGTAAAACTAGCTCTTTATTATAGTTTTGGCGAACACTGTGTTTCATTATCAAATATTTATATAAGAATATATATTCAAAATGGTAAGAATTCAAAATAAAAAATACTAAAAATTAGAAAACAAGATGATGTTAAATCGATATAAGAAAATGCACACACATTATTTATTTGTAAGTTTAACTATTTCGAATCTTATCTATATATTGACAAAGTAACAAGCATAGAAAAAATTGTAGTTAGCTCACAAGAAATCGTAGCAAGATGTATTAAAACTAGCTATGTTTCAAGTGCCGCCCAACTTCTCAAGTGGTCAGCGTGCCTGACTGAGGATAGGGAGGTCCTGGGTTTGAATCCCGGTTCAGGCATGGATGTACTTTCTCTCTCTATCGATCCTGTCTTTGTCCTTTCCTTGTATGAATGGGTTGTGAATGGTTGCCTACCCTATAAACGGGTACGTATGGCATGGGTGTACTGAGAAAATCGGACTCCACACCAGAAATATGGTTCAGTTAAAAAAGTGGAGCATCGCACCCCATAATAGCAGCCTAGCTGGCACACGACAACAACAATTGTTTCATGTCATCTTAATTCAAATATAAATTATTTTTTCCTACGGGGCTCGTAAGCAAAAAGTTATAGAAACGACATTCGAAGTGAAACGTTCCAGGTTCGATTCCAGTCACTGAAGAACAAAGGAAGGTTTTTTCAATATTGTTTTATGCATATACATCGGCTTGCGCGCGAATTAGTGATATCACCTTCTTTTCTCGGCCCGCATAAGTATCAACAGTAGCCTTGCCTAAAGCAAATGCGCACATTCAAAAAACTCAAAATATACAGGTTTCTCGAAAGATACTATATTTGAACTGTTAGACAATCCATTACTCAGAGTCATAGTTAATAATATCTGCTATGTATATACGCTTTGATAAAAAAAATGATTTAATTGAATATATAACGAAAGTGAATTTATTTCTTTTTTATCATTTAATTAGCTATTCCATTTGTTCTCAACTTCAAAAGAAAGTCCAAATATTACCTGAATGGTTGGAGATACAGAGTTTAGTTCAACAAATCATGGGTTCATTACCCACCAAAGGGGCATGGACGTTTCTAGCAGTTCACAATCTAGTAAGTCCAGTTTAACTTTCATATTCAGAACGTAACTTTAATATCCAGAAAAGAAATCAATCTTTTCTCAGGTATTTTTGGAGAAAAAAATTTTCGATTTCTATTAGATAAGAGCTCCTCCGATCGTTTTTTATGTTTTAATCTTTTAAGATTGGTTGAGTTTTAAAAAATAAAGGAATGGAAACTGTGTTTGAACAGAACACCACTCCATATTTTTAAATGTGTAAATTGAGATAAATCGATATCGCTTTAGTGTGTTGCCAGGACATATATGATGATGTAATCAAGTTTTTCAGATTGAAGAGAGTTTGATGTCATAACATTTTACAATTCGATTTCATAAAAGTAATTATAAAATACATGGTAAATTTATAGCATTAATCTATTCGCATTGTTGTTAACATGCTAATACATTTGAATTACAATATTCTTTTTCATTAAACTTTGCTTTGTAAACTGGCATTACAGCCCTATGCAGGCCTTAGCCTCCCAAGCCCTTCCTTCCACTTTTCCCGCTTCAGAGCCAAATTTTCTAATTCTTCATTTTCATAGTCTCAGGTCCTTTTTCCACATGATCAAATCCATGTTTCTCTGGGTCTCCTTCTTCTTGCCATTGAATAATTTAGCCTTTTTGTTATCCTTTTATGATATTTTTCATCTCTTGGTGGCGTAGCCCAAGCCACCGTATTCTTTATTAACTTTAATGAATCTCACTATGTCTTTGTTTCTCACTAGGTGCATTAATTCTTTATTATTTCTTTTGATCCATACACCATTTTCAAGCCTCGGTCCATAGATTTTCCTTAAAATTTTACGTTCAAATTCTAATATATTTTCGAGTCCCTTTATTCAATGTCCATGTTTCTCCGGCAACATGTAACGATTGGTCTAATGAGGGTTTCATAGATTTGCAGTTTTGTAAACTTTTTCTACTGATTGAAAAATAAAAAATGAAAACAAGCAAATACTTTCATAAGAAAGAGATGATATAATGTAATTATTTTAAAGAAATGTAATTATATTATTGAAATTTAATTATATTAAAAAATTTAATTATATTCAAAAAAATTTAATTATATTCAAAATGTAATTATATTCAAAAAATGTAATTATATTTAAAAAAGTAATAATTATATTTAAAAAAATTTAATTATATTTAAAAAATGTAATTATATTCAAAAAGAAATGTAATTATACTCAAAAAGAAATGTAATTATATTCAAAAGAAAGGTAATAATAATATTCAAAAAGAAATTTAATTATATTCAAAGAAAATTATATTCAAAGAAATGTAATTATATTCAAAGAAATGTAATTATACTCAAAAGAAATGTAATTATATTCAAGAAAAGTAATAATATTCAAAAAGAAATTTAATTTTATTGAAAAAATGTAATTATATTCAAAGAAATGTAATTATATTTAAAGAAATGTAATTATATTTAAAGAAATGTGTAATTATATTCAAAGAAATGTAACTATATTCAAATAATTACAATTACATTCAAAAGGATATGTAATTATATTCAAAGAAATGTAATATTCAAAAAGAAACGTGGCGACTATATGTACACAAATTTGAAACAATTACAGCAGATGGCTCTTGAAAAAGTTACAATAAAACAAATCTAAATTAATCCTTTACAGATTACTATTTTAGTTACACAAAACCAAATAATACACCCATTTCTCCTCTTATTAGAAGGTAAGAATTTAAAATTATTACATCAATTCGCTCTCCCAAATTCAAGCGCCCAGACAAAGATTAATCAAAAATAAACACATATCTCAGTTTTATAAGTCCCCACCCCCACCCTCTACCACATTCCAACCAACTTAACCTCGATCCAGGGCTAATGCCTATAATACTGCTTTTCCACTTACACACAGCACACGGATTCCTCATCTAATGTTTAATTGAGTTAGTGGTGTGTCACCGAAGAATGATACCGTCGCCAAAGCGAAGAGAAAACAAGTGTGAAGGATGGTAATTGGCTCCAAATTAGATATTCGGAAGATTTCTAATGTTGTTAATTATGATCAAATTCTTCGCCGGAAGGGTTGTTTAGAATGGATTTTGCGCCATTAAGTTAAGGGCATATATCGCCACAAGCGTTCTCTTATTGATGGGAATTATGAGGTCGCCGCTAATGTGCCGAATGTGTTAACAAAGTCTCCCATGTTTACAGCAGCTAAATGGATGGTTATTTATAGAAGGAGATGATGTTGCCGGTAACATATTATCGCCAGTTTTGACTGAAAGTATCAATAGCAATCTATCAAGAGTTAAGATTTCATAACTGAAACCAAAAATATCATTTGAAAGTAAATGTAAACCATAGTGATAAATTTACACTATAGTTTCAGAACAAAGTAATCAGACACAAAATTAAAAGAAAATTTTATATTTTCATACTTCTTAATTTTTGTAACATTACAAAACTCATTGTTTATTTAGTTTAATTTAGAAAAGATTTTTAAATTCTTAAAAGTCTATTTATTTATGTTTGTTTTATTTTTGTGTGCTTATCATATTAAGTAAAAAATTTGAAATTCTGAGAATAATTCAAGATCGTCATTCAAAAATATTTTGAATCTGGTTTCATCTACAGGAACGACTCTATAAAGGAGTGGTTGGCTATGACAAATGAAAATGTAAGTACCGTGTGAAAACAAAGACAAAATGAATAAGAAATAACCATACTAAAATAAATCAGGAAGAAATAATTAAATAAAAATCATTTCGGCATATATTTTTACATAAATTAATATATATAAAATCAAAACACCAGTAAGAATCTTACTTAAGTATAGCTCTATCTTCACAGTTACAAAATTCTTTCCAAGCAAAATTCTTACCTAAAAAAGAAGAAGTTTAATAGAAAGGATGCACATTGGATATAAAAAAATATACATAAAAGCAAATTAATTTTAAAAAACAAATACGAAAACTCAGAGACAACGGAATTCAATAAAACATGCTCGTAATAAATTCGGCTCGATTTATTCAAATGTTTCTCAGTGCCAATGTGAAATTCGATTAAGTGCAAACCTTCCGCTCGATTCTTTAGAGCACTGAGACTTAAATCGGTGTACACTGCTGCCATGTTTTGAAACGTAAATATTTTACAAGTTCTAGAGCAACAGCCATTCGAAGAGGGCTACATGTAGACAATTTGAAAATTAAATTAAAATTATGCAATGGTACTACACTCTCACATAATTTTATTTTCTTCAGCAGGACAAACTTAATTATTGAAGTTCAAGTACAGCGAAGAAGACCCAATATAACTGAGATTATATCAGACTCTAAAATGAATACAAAGAATTTTTCAAATAGTGAAAATAGCATTCTGAGTACTGTTTATATATATATATAAACAGTATATATATATATATATATATATATATATATATATATATATATATATATATATATATATATATATATATATATTATTTTCATCAATTAATTTTTGGATTTTGTGTCGTTTTCTTTTCTTACAAATTATTTTATTCTAAATGCATTGCTAAATTTTAAAAAAAACTCTTAAATAATGAAATAACTCATTTATAATATTTTATTGATTAAAAAGAAATAATTTTAAGAAATATTAAATGTAATAAAAATATTTATGACTCACTTTTACTTATATACAGCACTGATAGAAGGACTCAAAAACACGTATCAATCAATGCATTAGAACATTCCCAGGAAATGAAATAATTCTGAAATGTTCAATGGAACACCAGAATACTACCCCCGCCTCCCATTATCACGAACATTCAAGGTCACAGACCAGATTTTTAGAGTGCTTTAGAGGGCTATGAAAAACTGATAGACTAGAAACCATAACAAAGCAACAACTGATTAGGAACCTAAACTAAACAACAACTGATTAGGAACCTAAAGTAAGCAACTGATTAGGAGCCTAAACTAAACAACAACTGATTAGGAACTTAAATTAAACAACAACTGATTAGAAACCTAAACTAAATAACAACTGATTAGGTACCTAAACTAAACAACAACTGATAAGGTATCTAAACTAAACAACAACTGATTAGGAACCTAAACTAAATAATAACTGATTAGGAACCTAAACTAAACAACAACTGATTAAGAACCTAAAAACTGAGGTAATAATATATCACACAAACATATAAATTTAAATATTTTATTTCCTACATGTGAATATATTCATGGATTGCCTAAATAAAAAGAAACACTTTGAAAGAGGAATAAAAATTTGAATAATATTTACACGTATTTATCATTGGACAGGATCTTTTTAGAAAGTCCGTTTTTTAACTTTAATCTTCTAAGAATCTTCACAGCTTATTCGATATTAATTTTGTCATCAAACTCCTATGCAATGTCCATTAAAAAATCGACTGGTCTGATGTTCTAGGGAAGAATAAGGCATACTCATCAGTTATAAGCAAATTGGATATTGCTATATGACTATCTCTAAAGCGATCAAAGAGCCTGGGCCATTTTCCTTCACTTGCAACAGTCACATCTTCGGTAAGGTCCGTGGTTAAGGCTTTCTGTTCGAAAGAGTGGGGCCAAAGCGACCAAAGACCCACAGAGTGCATGTGATATACGTGCTCGTTGAATCTGTGGAATCGAAAGTCCTGTGGTCAGAGTCGTTGAGCATTTACCATGGGTGTAATGAACTGGAGGAAACTTCTTACTCCAGATCAATGTCAAAATTGAAGGAGTGGATCCCCTGGTGGTGCCATCTATCGGAATAGATTACAGAAAAGTCGTAGTTTCACCTTCGTGATGTTCTAATTAAACGAAAGACGCCTCCTATTCAGTTAAAATCGCATAGCCAACGGCTTGGCTTGTCTAAGTGACCTAAGTAACAACAACACATCTTCGGTAATCCCTTCTTGCTTCCACTGTTCATAATTTGACTAGAAATGCTAACTGAGCAAATACAAATTAGTGCATGGTCACGATAGGCAAGACAAGACGATATGAGGACAATATTACTTATCAACAGACTTCCATATTTTTCACTTTGCATACAGTACAGAAATAAATGACAAAATAATTATTCAAAGTAATTCTTCATAGTTAATTATTTTTAGACTTTTTCGGACATTTATAAAATTTAATTTAATTTTCGCAAGATGTGAAATAAGCCAGTCAGGATTTTGTCAGAAAACAAGAACGTCTGCAGAGCGTACCTATAAGTGAAAAGAAAATGCCACCCTAGAATAATTGTAAATAAAGTACTTTTTTATAGGAAGTTCTATATTTGTTTCCAAGCAAGCTTATCACATTAGGAAATGAGGAATTATTTTGCAATTTGGACTGCTATTTCAGGAGTATTGAAAAAATGCTATCTATCTGCAAACTTCTTTCGTTACGGTCATTTCTGCTATATGATATATAATTGGACTGATAGGGTTTAAAAAAATTATACCGAACCACGATCACAAAGGTGTGAAAATCTAACCGACGATCTATGAACCTATGAACAGACGAATCAGTTACTAATTTGACATCAATTATTTAATAGTTTACATTAAAACCATCCAAATGCAATACAAACTAAATTCCATAAATTGATTGGGAAAACTAATCGAAGTTTATTCATGTTCCGTTTATATCTAATAGGAAAAACGTTTTTCGAGAAAAACCTGTCTAGACGTCTTGAAAAGTATCTATGTAGCTTTGGATATCATGATATGTACAGCTAAGTTTTTATGGGTTCGCAACAGCAAGTTATGTGTCTGAGATGTTTTCTCCTAGTAAACAGATAAAGCATTTTCAGTGAAGCAGACGTTTATTTCGAAATACTACTTCCATTGAATTCTAGCCCTGTTGTTCTTTTCTAGCTAAATCACAGATGTCGCTAATCATTTTGTCCACACAAATAACTCTTTTTTGTGAAACAAATCGTACTTCTGGTATAAATTTCTTCCTCTCCATGATATTACGGATTCATAAAAGTGATGACAAAATAATTATTCGACCGAAACTGAATGTTACCTTTCAATGTTAGAATATGGCCTTTAGGCTAAAATGAATATTACCATCACAGCTCGCTAAGCGCTAAATTGGCGCCCATTATGGATTGTTAATCAAATTACAATACATAAGTTTGGCGAAAAAATTTTCGCCAATTGGCGAGTCTGTGACCGTAATGTTCACTTTTACCGGCCTTTTTTAAAAGCGAATCATAGAAGACTCTAGAAAAGTATGGTTGTCATTCCTCACGCATGTCCATGCAGTGATCAAAAATTCAATGCCCACCTTTCGAAGCTCAAAAGCGGTTAGGATCACACCTGGAACCTTTCCTGACCACAGACACGTTCCACAACTAGGTTATGGTGAGCATAAAGGGAAGGCTAAGGTGGCCTGGTTGGTTATGGCGTTGTTCTCATTATCGGAAGGTAGTGAGTTCAAATCCTAACCGAAGATCATTCGTGTTCACAATGTTCTTTAAATGAAACGATACCTATGGAGGTAAAACATAAAGGGATTTTTTGCTTGATCCCTGCTTTTACATTACGAAAACACATAAAGTGCTTTAATTATTAACAGTTGTTGCAAGTTTTATTTTTAGATTAGTTTTTTCGATTTGTGTCAATTTAATTTTAGTTTACGGTTCTTAGGTAATCTTTTATTTGTTTATTTGCACATGGAAGCTCATTTATTTCAGGCCAACACAATTTAAAGTAGATTCCTAATCACAACAAACATCAACGATTTAAGCGTTAATTTACGCGTTCTACTCTTACCTTGGTAAAGCCGAGCTGGCAGCCGAATGGGTAGCGCTCTTGCCTTCGGTTCAACAGTTCGTGGCTTCGAATCCTACCTTGGCCATGGACGTTTGAAGTGATTCGGAATCCAATTTAAGCAGTAGATCCCGGTCTAATTAGCCCTCGTGTGCAAAAAGTGACCGTTGAGCGACAAACAAACCAATTTTCCGTGGTAAGAGTAGAAGGCATAAATTGCTGAACTAAAGATGGCTTAACATTCATTACGAGCTAAGTAGTGTCTTTCGAGTTAACAGCCGAGTGTTTTGGGGTCTGGTTTTCTCGGGTATGATTACCATATCAGGTTTTGATGTAGTGAAGATTGGGAATGCATTTTAAGCTGTAGATCTCGATCTTGTGCAAAAGGTAATCGCTGAGCGACAAACTAAACACAATTGTCTTACAGCGTAAGTATTTTCAAAGGTTTATATTACTTCCTTATGAACATTAAACAGGAAAAAATTTTAATTTTATATTCACATTTGATATGCAATGCATGAAATAAGTAAATAAGAGGTCATTTCAACTTAATTTTTTGGGTATGGGGATTTCGAACACGTTCAACTTTTATGAACCATATCTGTAAGACCATTGTAGATTTTGTGAATCTGTCTATTTCCCAAGAGAATACATGATCAAACAGATAAGATAAATAAAAAGTGCTAAGAAAAAAAAAGCAGCGTTATTTCAATTGAAGATGGGATAAGTCGGGAAAAAAACTGCACAGGATAATAATAAAAAAAATACTGCATAATGAAACCCCCACCAAAAAGTCAACAAACTTAATTCCGGGGATCCGATTCACAATAAAATCAGTGGAGCATCCATCTAATTAGCCCAAAGAAAACTAATCTACCCTTTCTCTCTCCTCATCTCGAACACTCCCCTCCCACGAACGGCAAACTCTAAAAATACCGAAAAACTGGAACTTCCGAATGTTTCCGAAAAGAGGAGATAATATCACTCTTAAAAAGATTCGAAGGAGGGAAACAGAGAGAAAAAAAGGAGGGGCGCAGGGAGAAGGAAAGGAAAATGGTTGCCCCTCACGTTTTTGTTCTCGGGTTTCAAAGCGAGATGAAGAATCGCTCGGAATCAATTAAGTTAATTAAGTTTAACATCCTGATGAAAAGGGATGGGATATCGGCGTGCAAATAATCGACTTGATTAGCTAAAGCCGAGAGCTCTCACGAAGAGAGGACGGGAAATGTAAAATAGCTCGTGAATTTTAACAAGACCAGCAACGGGAGACGGCGTCTTCTTTTAAGCTGATTAAAACTTCGCGGTGTCGCCTGCTCTGCGGCACCCAGAAGATGAGCAGCGCGCCGTAATTAAGGCGATACAGCAAAAGAGCGACGACGTCAGAGCAGACTCTTCACAAGTTAGCTTTAAATTTTGAAATGTATAGACACAATCCCATAAATATATTCATTTTTGATACATATAGTGAATACTCCAAGGATAAAAGTTGTTAAGAGATATCTGTGTGTGTGGACAGTGCTCCTCGTAGCGAAAGATCTCAGGTTCGATACCACCCACTGTTGAACAACGGACAAGGATTTCTACTGGATGCAAGATTTCTTCCTTCTACATGCAAGTCTTGAGCTCGAACTTGCTAAACAAGGATCGTCTTTTGCTACCATCGGTGCAGAACCTTTTCGTGGGATTAATTTGAAGACCGCAAAAACCAATGTTCTTAGATGGGAAAAACGGAATATGTATGAAGCTTGATTCAACACTCCTGGTTAAACCCATGCTAAAAGTATGATCTGTGGATCATCAGCGAGGATTGCCTCTGAAGTTCTAAGATGCTCTAGGCAGAAGATACGTTTAATCGTAGGCTTCATAACTGGGCACTACTATTTCAGGAAACACCTCCATAAAATGGGACTGTTTCAGCAAGACCCTATCTGCAGGAAATGTCATACGCAAGAGGAAACGGCCAAGCATATCATTTACGAATGCGAGGCTCTTGCCCTCCCTAGATTAACTTCTTTATGCATCATACATACTAGAGAGTTACACCTAGACTCCATTAAAGGGTTATCGGACTTTATTAATAAAGTGGGTGACCCGAGCAACTAGAACTAGGAAACATTGGGTTTGGAGTTAATAGTACAAAATGCTGATAAATGCTGAGGTGACCAATGACATACAAACCCAACTCTAAGATGGAAGAAGAAGAAGATGTCTTGAGCTCCAGTGGCTCAGTATCTTCACACCGCTTCCCTTTAAGATCAGCAAAGTGAAGCATCATTTGCCGCGGCCAGTGATTGGGAGGGTGACCATGCCGTATTCTCCCTCACTGGGTTGCTGGAGGTGCATGGGTTGGGGATGTGTCCACGATAATATGTGACGTCCAAAGTCTTTCCGCTGGTGTGGCAGGGATGTGGAGAGGGGAGTGCCAAATCAGGTGTGATCTCGTCACCTGACCATGGTTCAAAATGACGAGGCTCTTGGTGATGGACTAGTATTCCAAACCCGCTAACCTAAAGGTACAGCTCGAAGCTCGCCTGCACCGCACCGCTATATGCACGTCTGACGGTATGGATGCTTAAGAATTTTCCAGGTTTCCTCCCTTGCATATGTGAATACGGTCCACTCTACCCATGAAATGTTTTTTCCGCAAAGCAACTTTTACTCTAGGCGCAGAAGGGCTTTACAATAGATTCAGGCCATTAGGATGCCTACTACGCGATGTCAAAGATATATTAGGAGGGCTTACCATAGCCTAGTGAACAACATCATTAGAATGAAGGGTTGCGGGTCAGATACCAGCCACTGTTGAACAGTGGGACCATGAATATTGTGTTTCTGCATGCACATCTAATGGCGAGGGTGCTTGGGAGCATACCCGGTATCCTTCCTCGCCATGCGTGAATAGTTCTTCGATAATGCCTAGGGATCTACCTCGAACTTTTTATTCCAAAAGTATGATTCTATTTATATATTATTTCACAAATGCTGAAAATTAGTCTTAAACCATAAATTTACGGGCCCTTAAATAATTCTTGACAATATCCTCATATAGAGAAAATATGAAGCAATTATTTAAATGTTCAAAAATCATTGGTTGATTGGAGTCACACAAAACACAATTTGGGGAAGCCAGCATTTTAATTCTATCGTGATGGTCCATTTAAATTCATATATATGAACATCACACATATAAAATTGACAGGCGAAGGTAACAGTAAATCACTTCTTTTTTTTTCAGTGATTTTTTTTTTTAAATTTCATACGTATAGTATGTTGTATTCAAGCTGAAAACTATCATTTATTTACTCTGATATATATGTAAGTGAGTTAAAATTAAAAACTTTACATTTATCTTCCCTTATTTAACAACACATAGTATCTTCAATTATGAATTATAAAATTTCTACCAGATTCATTTCAAAGTTATTTCAAACACGATTCCCACGTCGAACAGAGGGAATCTTATATTCCCAGTTGTCACTTATTACGAAACTTTTGCCAACAACATAAGCTCAATTTTTGCAACTTAATTACACGGTAAAAATAAACCTAAAATGGATTCCAATTCTGCCACTAGAGCGCTTTAGTTAAATGTACTGTATTGAAATATATACCACCTTTCTAATTGATCTTAATGTAATTGCAAAGAAGCATGGTTATAATATGGTAGGATAAAGACTTCACACTCTGGAACAGCAGTAAACAACGCCATTTATTGCCAACATTTGTCACGAATTTTAAGAATGTTTACACTAGATTTTAATGACTTTTCAAATCCCTTATTCTTGTATCATAACTGTTTCAGAATTATTTCATTTCAAAAGTATAAAGTTCCTTGAAAGAAATTTTTTACAACAATATAAATACTAAATCAAGTGCACAAATTATTTGAAACACGCAGAAACAATTATGTACAGCAGCCATTTTTGAAAAGCAAATGTGAGATTTTTATGATTTCAATGTCTGTTTACTTTATAGCCTAAGAGTTATTTTTTATAAATTAGCTTCCTTTTGGTAAAATTCTAGAAGAGCTCACACCCTTGGCGACAATTTGAAAAAAAGCGCCAAACGAAAACGAAATTCAAGAAATAGTTAGATTTACCATATTTAGTGTATCGAAATATGATTACCAAGATTGGTGCAAACCACAATTATCGCCAACGAAAATCCTTCGCGCCAAGGGTGTGGGCTGTGCTAGGATTAAATCCCTCTTTTTTATTATTTGTATATTTTTTTAGCATTCATACTAAATGTCCCACTCATCAGAAGGGATACAATCCAAATTTTTACCTCTGTATGTCATAGCTTTTGCTTGATAAATGTTTTACACCAAAGATAATTATTTAAAAAAAATTATTTTATCAATCTACGAAATTTAACAATTGCAATACTTATTGAAAGTTCTCATCATAAAAAAAGGTGGAAAGATCGCTTTACTCCTTACTAATCGTAGTTAAAAAAAATAGGAAAAATACAAACTATTTCTTAAAAAAAAAATACATATAATTAAATTACCCATTGAGAAATGAACACATTGTTGTCAACATTATTCAGAGCTAGAAAGATCAAATATGATATAAAAATTTTACCAGAAAACATATCAAAAGATTACATTTCTTACAATATTAATTAAATTAATGAAATAGTAAGGATTGTGTTGACACTAAGCGCAACTACAAATAAAATGTATCAATAAATATAAATGAAATAAAGATCAAACAAATACATAAATTTCTAACTCAGTTGTCTTTTAGGAAGTCGTTCAACTCAGGCCTATCAACTATTTATTCGGAAATATTAAATAACGCGTAAGAAGCCAAGATTTCAATCATAATATACTTCTTTGATATTTTTGTATAATAAAGATAATACTTGAATAAACAGAACCCTTTGCATACAAATATCGATTTGCATACGAGGACTATTTTCAGTACACTTGATGCCAAAACACTCCTGAAACTGACATCTATAAATTCAGTGGGAGGGGGGAGACACACACCAAGGAATTTCGCCAAGATGAACGGTTGCAGAGCGGATTTGCGCTAAAAAATAAAAAAAATGGAGCCAAAATATAAAAAAAAAGGGACGCCATCTAGAACTCATACATAAATTCTTCACTCAGATTTGTGATACCGTTTCTGAGGGGAGAAAGGGGATTTAAGGGGGATTTTCTCCCTATTTCGAGATTCCTTGTTTTCTAAAGGCCTCTTCCTCCAACTCCTGGATGTCTTCAGCTTGAAAACCGGAAATTCTGGATTTGTCTTTCACTTTACAGAAGAAAAAAACTTTTTTTCATTTTTTTTCAGTTAAACCCTGAGCTAAAAGAACGATCAGGCAAAAATAATAAATTCTAAAGATTCTACACTTAAATAAATAAAAAAAAATCTCGGCGACTTTTTGATGAAATATTTTCAAAGAAAATCCTGAATAAAAGCAAAAAAAAAAGAAAAAAAAAAAAAAGAAAAAACAGTAAACTCCTTCTTCACTCAGTTTTATTCCATTATCGTTTCTTTTACTCCTTCTTCAAACTTTTATAGGAAATAAATTGATTTTATATTTCATTTGTCCAAAAAAGAACTCTTATATCATTAAATGTTTCTAAACTAAGAAGTTATTTTCAAACAAAATTATATGCAGCGACTATTTTATGGTGGGTGAATAATATCAATATACCAACCCTTTGGAATTGCGTATAAGAAATTCAATCATTTTGACTTTTGGCTATGTTGGAAGTTAAAATCTAAATCCTTGTCATGCGAAACAATTTTAAGTCGGAAGAAACATAAAATTAAAATCTATTCAATCTGTAGTTTAGTACTTAACTGATTGTATTAAAAGCTTAAAGTCAAATTTCCAAAAACGTTAACCGAGCTAGCAATTGAATGGTTTGCACTCATGCCTTTGGTTTAACAGTTCGTGGGTTTGAATCCCACCTCGGGCAAAGTTATTTATAGTGCTTTGGAATCCAATTTTAAATCTTAGATCTCAGTCTAATTAGCCTTCGTATCTAAACGATGACCTTTGAGCGACAAACAAAACAATTTATAAAAATTGGAAAATTTTAATTTTTATACAATCCCTAGTTCTATTTGCAAAATTGTTTTATTTGCTAGTTTATGAAATTAAAAATATTAATTTTTACATGAATAAAATTACAATATTACATTGAGCTTCTTGCCATATATACTCTTATCTAAAATATGTCAGAAACGAACATTAAGGGGTTGTATTAAAAGTGAAAATAATTGCATTATATTTTTCATTACTCTATTTTGTTTCATTTTCTACAAACTTTATTATTTACATACTTCACACGTGAGTTAAAAACAATTACGCAATAATTTTTCTTAGTTAACATAGCCACTAAAATTAACGAATAGTTTAGATTATATTCGCTAATGAAATTATTTTATATATAATTCACATTTCTAACTAAAAATAATTTAACTAGATGCAAATGAGTGCTTCAATTTAAATCAATTATATGCTGGTAAATATTTGCGTAACTCCCCCCGACCCCAATATATACAAGTGTATAAAGAAACGTTATATAACTTATAAAAATCAGAAAATGGATAAAAACTGAAATTTCCAAATTTTTAACAAACAACAAAGTGAGCCAAAGTAAAATAGTAGAGTGAGTCAAGTGGTTTCTGGATAAATAACCTTTCTTATCATTAAAAATCTATAAATTATGAATCAAGGTTGGTCAACAACGATGAATGAGGTCAACACCTGAACTAATACTGTCCTCTCTACGTCTATGCAGTCCAAATGAGTAAAATTTTGTTTTATGAATATTTAAGTATGCTTAACCTGGAGCAGAGCAAAGCAAACTCTAGTTAACGAAATTGATATGCTCACCATCTCAAAAGTACCGTCCACAGACAATAACCCTAGGTTATGATGCCGTTGCAAGAAACGGAAGCAAATTACTAAAACTTCGATAGCTTTTTTAAATTTTTACTCTGAAATGGAGTTTAAAATAATAAGAGTTGCCTTATATTTTTAATTTGGTATACCGTCGAATATATCGGATGACAAAACTTTGACACTTTCATTCTGGAATAATTTTAACTCAGAACTTCTGAATCCATATAAGGTTAACAAGAAAGTTCTTGTCGTTTTCCCGTTGCCCATTGAATTTGGTGAGAATATGTATGCATATTAGTGCATGACGTGTGGTTGAGACGTCGGTCAGTCGAGAGTAGGAATATCATTCGTTATAAAAGCAGGGGTCCACCGCGCACAGTCATCAATAGCAATTCGTACACCATCAAAGAGAAATGGACGTGTCGTTTGAAAACGCTCTGAATGAACGCACGGCAAGGCATTGTTCAGGTTGAGAGAATTTTTTCTTTGTGAAGAAGTTGGTGTCTGGTGGACTAGTCGTCAAGAGGTTCATTATGAGCTGCTACCAACGAGCCAGATGGTCACTGCAGGCCTGTACTCGTACTAATGTGAAAGCGTGCAACAAGCATAGCAAAAGAAGGAGTCAGCACTAGTTAATGGCAAGGGTGTACTGTTCTTGGCCGATAGCGTGAGGCCACATGTCATGCCGGGTGGCTAAGAATACCATAGAGCGATTTGGTTGAGCATTGTGCCATCCTCCTTACTCACCTGACGTTACACCATCAGATAATAATGTCTTCCAGTCCCTGGATAATCATTTTATTGGGAAATACTTCACCAAAATGAAGCAGATTTGTGCCACTAAAATTATGAAGACTTCCCAGACGCTTGCTTCCATCTAATTGATACAGTCCAATTCAGGGCTATGTACTGGGAAGCATGCAGACACAACAGCAACATACATGTGCTAATTGGACCCGTAACACCAGTTACGAAAAGATAAAAGTCCCTAAAGATAGATTCCAAATCATTGTGAACATATAAGCTTAGATGGGATTCAAACCAATAAAGTGTTCATTCAAACACCCGAGTGTTAACATTTAAGGTATCATATCATTTCAGAGATAGAAGTCCCGGGTTCTATCTTAGGCACATTTAATTATGATAATGGTTTTTGAAAGCCTCTACGCAGTAAGTTTCTGTGAATTCATTTAAACGTATTATGCAGTATATACTCGAAAAGTCTATAGTTTTCGACAGTAAGTTTATATCCCCACAAAATTACTAATTATTGTTGGCAATTTATATAAAAACATTTGCCTCCCACCCTGTCTAGTGGTCAGAGTCCCTGACTACGGATAGGGAGGTCCTGGGTTCGAATCCCAGTTCGGGCATGGATGTACTATCTCTCTCTATCTATCTATCTATCTATCCTGTCTTTGTCCTTTCTGTGTATGAATGTGTGGTAAATGGTTGCCTACCCTATAAACGGTCCCTATGGCATGTGTGTACTGAAGAATTCGGACTCCACACCAAAATATGGTTCAGTTGAAAAAGTGGAGCAGAGCACCCCATATTGCCAGCCAAGCTGGCACACGACAACAACAACAACATATAAAAACATTTAATTTCTATAATTCAACAGAATAATGTAATAAAAGCAGTCTTTTGTGATAATACACCTGTACTGAATTAGAATACTTTTCAATTTAATAAGAAAGCATAATTATACCATTATGGAAGGACTAAACGAAAAGAATCTATTAAATCATTTCAAAAGTAATAAATATTTACAATTGTCAACTTCTTTATGAAATCTACTCTAGATTTTTAAACTAGCACAGTAAAAATTCTACAAATATATCATTTAGAAATCTGTTGTAGGTTTTCTTTATTTGGAAAACTTTTATGGGTAAAAATGTACAATTTTAAGCAGTGATATGTTAAAAAAATGTTCGTGATGAAAACGAAATAAAATTAAATGAATGTTTCCGTATCATAAAATTTTTCCTGCATTTCATTTTATGATTGAGAAAAACGTAACAGCATCTTTTTTAGGATAATTGTTTAGAAGTACCTTTGAAAAAAATTAAACATTTCGTCAGCCTTTGGGTTAAAAAAAAATTACAAAAAATATGGTTCTATTTTATCTTTGACACTTCAGATAAATAATGACGTCCAAAGTGTGACATTTGGTTCAAACTAAGTTAAGAAAACGACATTTCTCTCTCTCTCTCTTTCCAATCCATTCCATTTTTCAAAAGCCACAGTTATTTTGATTATTTATTCATTTTTCGCAATTTCTGTGCTTTTTTGCGCCTGTGTGAAAAGAAAAGGAAAAATATCTTTAAAAATTCTTAGATGTTTCAACGAATAAAACCCGCAACTTAAATTCTGCCACAGCCAAGCTAGCAGTTGAGAGGAAAAAAAAGAAAAAAAAAAAAAAAAAAAAAAAAAAAAACGAAAATTGATTTAGCCCTCATAGGAAAAGATACAAGAATCGGACATCTTCAAAATGATTATCCCTCCCTCAATTCCCTACCCTCTCTCTTTTTCCCTTTTTTTGTTCCCTTCACTTCACTCCAACTTTATAGAAAACCAATAATTTTTTCCCCTTCTTATAGACGTTATCAGAAGAACGGATTGAGGCAATTATTCAGCTGATGATTAAGGGTGTTTTAACAGGGAGAAGTGTAGGGGAAAAAATCCCTTTCCTGATGAATGTCTACAATCACAGGGTAGTTCCAGGAATATATTAAAATCGCTAACAGATAAAATGATTTAACGTCGAGGGTTTAATTAAAAGAACTAAATGAATCAGGGTGAAGCTTTTTTCTCGGAAGGGGGAAGGAAAGAAAAAGCAAACGACTTCCGCTTAGAGGGTGCTACTGATCATAATTCAATTTTATTGCCTTCCTTGCGGGAAATGCAGAATTTTCGCATTCGATATTATAATAAATGAATGTGATCTCGAAGTGAATCAAAAAAAAAAAGTTTTGAATATGTTATGAGATTCATTTCAATTTTTATATAGCTTCCAAATGAAGGAACAAGATTAATTTTGAAATGTATATTAAATCCTCTCTTTTTTTAGAAATAAAGTGTTTAAAAAACTGATAACTTAGATCGCATTAATCTTAATCGTTACACAGACTTAAATCGTATTAATCTTAATTGCTATTTACACTTAAATCGTATTAAAATTTGAAAAATATTACTTTTTCAAATTTTAATACGATTTAAATCTGTTTAGGTAAAATTACTGAGATGCGTTTCTAGCTTTTTATATTAGCTAGAAACGTCGCTTAACGCAACCAAGCGCTTCACCCATTTAAAACGTAATGAGACGAAGTCAACATCTGAGCTGGCACCTTCTATACATAGGAGTAGTTCCTCTTAATATGATCTTCGAATGGGAGGATATAGCCAGTAATTTGTCACATTTTTATAAACAAAATATGATTTTGCTTCTAAAAGCACTCTTACTAGGATAAAGATCAAGAAAAGTTAAGTAACGATTTAATTCAACTGTAAAAAAAAAAATGAAAAAAGAGATAATTTCAACTCTAATAAACAGATACTATATTATTATTTATAAATTAATATTTGAGATTTATTCTTTCCTTTATATTTTCATGCGAAAAATTTAAAGAAAAATTCCAAAGAAAATAAATAATTACTTAAATAGATGTGAATGTGATAAATAATTACTTAAATAGATGCGATGTGATGTGATGTGATGTTGATTAGTATAATTTATTGATTATACTAATCAATAAATTGTTCCTAAAAATACATCAAATAAGCAAAAAAACATTTTTAATGTTTTTTTACACATATGATTTCTTAATAAAAATATTTCATGAAAATTCTCAAAAGAACTTGATAAAGTTAACATTAATTGAAGCATTTTGTAGTTAATTGCTTCTTGAAAAATAAAATCTTGGAAAAACAATGTCAGGATACAAATCAACAAGAAGTATGAATAAAATAAATATTTTTCAAAAACACAATTTTAACTAAAAGTAAAAAGAAAAAGGCATCTTGTTTCAGGCTGCTTAACAACAAGAGTCGAGAAAACTCGAGATGATGATAATCAAACAGATATCTTAAACCATTCATTACTATCGATTCATGGATAGCTTACATTCAATGAAATGATTTGAAAAATATGGTATGGTAATACTAACCATTATACTAATCAATAATTACTATAAGATTAATTAATAATAATTAAATTAATAGTAATTAATAGGAAAGACTATAACCAGTGATTACGGCCAATTACAATGAAACAATCATCCCACTACAGAAAATCGCATTGTTATATTTGTATTTTTTTCCATTATATACTATTAAATTTTAAACTCTACTACAATTCAGAACCTCTAATGCAAGGTCAATTGGGTAATTAAAAGCGACAAGAAAGTACTTGCCTTTTTCAATGAGCCAAAAGAGCATGACCTTCAGAAAGTGTAGCCCATTGTTAGACCTCGAAGCAATCGGCATCCAGCACCTTCTGCCAAGGGGTCTCTAGCTGTGCAGTCCCCTTGCGGTAAGACTGGAGCGAAATAAGTCCGCGAGTGCTTTGCCAAAGTCTGCTTCATTGGTGAAGGAGTTCCCCAGAAGATGATTGTTCAGGGAATGAAAGATTTGGTAATCTGGTGGCGCAAGTTCAGGTGAGTAAGGAGGCTGGCACAGCGTCTCCCAACCAAGCCGCTGCATAGATTCCTAGCCATCCGGGCGACTTGCGGCATCACGTTATTGGCTAATAACAACACACCCTTGCGATTAACCAGTGCTGGGTGTTTGTTTACTAATCCTGTTGCACACGTTCCAACTGCTGCAAGTACATGTCCACAGCGATCGTTTGGTTCGTTGGTACCAGCTCAAAGTAAACCACTTAACGATTAGTTCACCGTAAGCCAGCTTCATCACAGAGTAACAAATCTCCTGACTTGAATTTGAGCAACCAATCCCTAGCTGAACATTCCTTGTCAGCCCTATATCCAAAACGTTTAACATGTTCGGTGACTTGATGCAGCAGCTGATAAGCCTACTTTGAAGTCGTAAAGCAAACAACACCGAACGACCCCCTTCGACACACCCATTTTTCTTCGCTTCTGTATGAGTTACGATGGACGAATGTGCGGAGGAGGGGAAACTGTTTTTAAAACGACTGATATTCCTAATCTCCACAAAAAAGTGTCTTAAACACGTCATACACTAATTTACATTTTTTAATTAATTTCTTATTAATTATTAATTAATTAAATTAATTAATTTTTGAATAATTATAGTTAATTTCACTACAATCAATGGTAAAGCTAAAACGTCAAGAAAAGTCTTGTTTAATATATATTTTACTTTCCAGGTATGTCAATTTGCCATTTGGAAAAATGATTCAGGGGATGCGAACGATTCACAAATTTCTCATAATTGGTACGAAAATCAGAAGTTTCCAAGAGCTATGCACTCCTATTAAAGGAGACCCAAGAGACACTGCAGCACATTCTAAGTGAGTCTGAAGCAGTTTTCCTGGTTTCTTCCTTTGCGATATATAACTAATGAATTCATTAAGTTTTAACAGAAGTCTTTATTCGGCGAAAATGCAAATACTTAACAATCTTAAGCTTTTAGTTAATAGGGAATATGGTTTTAATTAATTCTGTCAAGCTTTAAAGTATTATTGTTATTAGGATTCAAGTGATGAATAAATTAATACACATATATCCATTCATATATATATATATATATATATATATATATATATATATATATATATATATATATATATATATATATATATATATATATATATATATATATGTTTTCTACGTTTTCTTGTATTTAAGTGCTAATATTTCGTTATCTTAAATTTTTGTATTCTTTCAATAATATTTGGTTGTTTTGAGATGTTGTGATTGGCGACTGTATTCTGTCTTTGACACAAAAGTCATTATTTTATGCCATTGAGGTTAACAATAATTAATATAACTGATTATATTTATACTTAATTCTTTAATATACGTTCACATTTTGATTTCTATTTTATAATTTAATTTTAATTCTATTTGAAATGTATTGTTGTGCTTTTTTAACTTTTAATTTATATTTCTATAATAAAGTTTTAAAAATATTGAGTTTTATATAGCTTATATATTTCTGTTAATTTTACTTTTGGCTGCTTTCACGTAGGGTGAATTGTTAAATATTTCCTCGCTTTCTCTCTATTTTTGTATTTACACCCTTTATTCTAATAATTTTTCTATTTTCCTTTGGTTTACATATATACATTTATATATTTACACATGTGTATGATAACTTTTTTAATACACTCATTTAATTTTGCCATACACACTTTAATTCTAATAAGCATTTAAAAGCAAAAAAAAAGTCTTTCAAAAATTTACTCTCCAGGCAATATTTCAGATAAGAATCGTTTGCATCGCTTGCAGTTTTCATCTGGCAACAACAAACGCGGAAAGGGCTTTATGCATGACACAAATATTCATTGGGTGAAAAGGAGAAAGCGTGGAGCAGAGGCAAAAATAAAAATGCAGAGAAAGCGTTCTACCGTGCACACAGTGGGTAATTAGTTGTAACAAAATTTATTATGAAAGGAGTGCCGACCACGTGACAAATGACTAAAGAGTGGTGATTTAAATCAAATTATCCCAGATCAGTTCTTGACTGTGCAGCTACAACCGTGAGCGTAAATACTTAATCAGGTAGATTAGCACCCCATTCCAGCAGCAGGTAATAAATAAAAAAGACCAGGTATGAGTAGAAAAATAAAAGAAACCTATATATCATCCATATCCACATCCAGAACTATCAGTTAAATTTATCAAAAATCTGTCAGTTTATGGATCTCAAAATTTGTGATGTTCTTGTCAAATTTCAATGTGAATTTTTTTAATTAATGGAATTCGAAATAAATAATTCAAATTTAATTATATAAGAAAAAATTGAATGCTTTAAATATTCATTATCTACATAAATAATACCCTTATTCTGTTTTTTTGCCAAATTTTTGTCCGGAGTTGAATCTATAACGGTAGCACGAAGTGACATGAAATTTATATTATGATGTTGGTTTCCGACATAACAAAAATAAAAAAACTTTCATTTTGAAACTTTGATTAAAGCATCTGTAATTAATTTAATTCCTAACTTGAACTCACTTTAAAATTCCTCAATTCAAGATGTGATAAATTTTATAGATACAACACTACGATCCGGTATTTTTTAAGCTTCAAGAAGGAAGCGAATGGTTCTTTTTGTCCTTTAATATTCTCATGGTATGCGTTACCGCTAAAAGTAAAGAAAAAATATTTTCTTAATTTGATAACCCTCCTTTCTACAATATCAAAAAGCTTATAAGAAAAAAATTGTCAAATTTAATAAATATTTCGATTTTTTTTTTAAACTATTCTGTATGCCCACTGCAGCTTATGCGTTTGAATTCTCTCAATATGCTACCGATGGAAAATCCATATAAAAGTGGAAGAGAAGAACTCCAAATTTATTGTTTAATTATTTCATTAACTAGACTTTCCATTCATTCGATTTTATTTTAGTTACTTTAGAGACATTATTTCACGATGTAAACCAGGATTTTGGACAAAACTAAGCAAATAGTATTATTACTTTTTCTAATCGTAATCAATCCCTGAAAGTTTAGAATACGTCTTTCGTTTGAAACTATAAAAACAAATAAAATATTAATAAAAGTTTTCTTGTTTTGAACTTACAATGGCACGATATATAACAACTATACTCATATGATGAAATGATCGCGATTTTGGAACATTCAGAGAAAGTATAAGGTTTACTCCGGTGAACGACTCCTTTTTCCCCAGCCAACGCTTGTGAAGGATATACCCAACATCCCTGTTTGCTTAAACCTCCCTGGCATAAAGGATCGCAAAGAGGATGTCTTACCACAGATCTTAAAAGCCGCCACACTGGATATGCTTGTATCTATATATCCAATGGGAGAATGGTACCATGGTCTACAGAGACGGCTCGGCAATGGGCGAGAATTGTGGTGCTGGCTTTTATTCATCTCTTGCTGAGGGTTATTTTCCGGTCGGCAAACATATGACAAACTTTGACGGGGAGGTAGCTGCTATTTGTGAGGCTGCCAGACGATTAATGCAACTGCCGGGCCTTAAAAAGGTGGTTTTCCTTTCTGACTCAACAGCAGCTCTTCAGGCCATAACTTCATTGTTCCCACATGATGCCCTTGTTAAGGCCTGCCGGGATATCCTTTCACAACTGCAAGAAAGAACTGAAATCTGATTGCAATGGGTGCCAGGGCATTGTGATATTGATGACAATGAGCGTGCAGATAGTCTTGCCAAATCTGGATGTGACTTGAGCCAAGAAGACAGGCCTATAAGCTTTTCTGCTGCACGTAGTTCTATTAACCTACGTATTAAAAAATCAATTAGGACAGCCTGGGAGGCAGCTGCTGTTGGCAAAAGATGGGAGAGGGTTGTCATATGCAATACCATCCCCAACAGCCTGCCGCGTGGAGTGGCGGTTGCCACCTTCAGGATGGCAACGGGTCACGACTATTTTCAGAAGCATCTCCACAAGATCGGCCTTGCCGATACTCCCTCTGCCCTCTGTGTTCTACAGACGAGGGTACAGCCCAGGGCTAGGGTACTAGCCCTGGGTACAGCCGAACACCTGGCTTACTGTAATGCTCTGGAACAGGCCGCCGACGACTTGCATGGGCGGGCTGGACTCTACTGGGAAGCACGGCGCCAAATGGCCCATCGGTTACGGGCGGGCGTTGGATGAAGAAGAAGATTTTGGAACATTTCCTCGCCAAATTAGTGATACTTATTATGTTTTCAATATCGCAACCCTAATTTCATATTCTACACTCACATTTAGAATAACAATTACTGCAAGCATTAAATTATCATCAGCCAGCTGGAACTGACGACGAAATTTCTGATTCGTGCCAACTATTGCCATTATAGAATTACCACTTCTATTTTTCTGGTATAAAAATCCGCTGAATTTTTACCTTCAGTTAAATTTTCTTCAGCATTTGAACGCATTTTATAAAAATTTTGTTATAATTCTATATTTGAGGAATTTATTTGAATGTGAAATACACTCCTGTAACTAGAATTTAAAAAATTAATTATTAAAATCCTTTTTTAAATTTTGTTATAATTCTATATATGAGGAATTGATTTGAATGTGGAATACACTCCTGTAACTAGAATTTAAAAAAATAATTATTAAAATCCTTTTTTAAATTTTGTTATAATTCTATATATGAGGAATTGATTTGAATGTGGAATAAAGCGCGCAGAAAGCAATACATTCCCGTAACTAGAGTTTTTATAATAAATTGTATTCCTAAGAACTTCAAAAAGAAAAGTAAAGCAATACTAAATGCAAGGTTTAAATCGGAACATCACATATAATATCCCAAATCATGATCTTTATTAAAATGTTTACAATTAAATGATACTTAATAACCTTCAATTTCTAAACATACTAGTCAGTTGTTGTTGCACTAGCATGCTTCCCTGTACCTAGGCCCTGAGTTGGGCTAAATCAGTTGGGTAGAAGCAGCCGGGTGAAGTCATCGTGATTATGAAGCAAGGACCAAGCAGAAGACCCCGAATATTTGGCCTTCCACCCCCAGAGGTATCATTTCAACTGGAGGACATTGCGACCAACCAGTTTTAAGGTGCCCCAGCAGCCTTTAGTGTGCACTGCGCCGTAAGTATTGGGGTCTAACTTCTGAATCGGGAAAATAGTTCTAAAATATTTTATACGGGACATCAATTTGGATAAAGGAGTATTTTCTGCTGAGAAACTAAATATGACTCGATTAACGAGACTTGAAAAATAATGTGAGGTTAATAACTTGACAACAAATAATGGAATACCAAATTTTCGAATTTTGTAACAATGTTTTCTGACATTTTCAGCTTATTCCAGCTTATCTCAGAAAACTATTTTAAAAAAAATCGTCTTTAATCACAATAAGTGGTTATTGTTTTTGCACCAGCATGCTTCCCAGTAACTAGCCCTGAGTTGGGCTTTAGCAGTTAGATAGAAACAGCCGCTTGGAGTCTAGGTGATTTTGAAAAAAAAACCAAGAAGAAGACCCCCCAATACTTGGCCTGCCAACCCCAGGGGTATCATTTCACTTGGAGGACTTTGCGACAAGGCTCGGTTTTAAAGTGCAACAGCCGTATTTAGCAAACACGACAGATCTTCAGTCAAGCTGGGATTCGAACTCGCTACCTTCCGATAATGAGAAGGACGCCCTAATCAACCAGGCCACCGCGGCTTCAACACAATAAGTGGTGTAAGGAAAACTCCCACGCACTCACCTCAACAAAAGAGCACACAGAAAGCAAAAAATCACAATAGTCATCTCTCGTTGCTCAACAGCGATAAGATCAAACCCAAAACTTTTCACTGCGCAATTCTATGACAAGACCACAATGAGCTCTATCATAACAATTTCACTTATTATAAATATGAAGCAATAAAATTTTAATTTCAGGAAATCAATCGTTTAAAAATAATATTAAAAATATTATTCTAATATTTTTTCCTATTCTTAATTTTAAAAATTGCATACTAATATTGATTTCCCACTCCTATGATAGAAAATATATTCATAGTTATCTATATAATTATTCTCAACTGTGCTTTTGAATTTATTTCAATACCATTGTAAGTCTTATATATATATAACTGAATATTTTCCAAAATACTACGTTTGTTATTTATTATCTACTAAAAAATTAATTTAAAATACTGCGCGGTTTTATTTTTTTTTCCCACACTGAAATTTTTCATATAGTCTTTGTTATCACTTATTACAATTTCATGAATATATATTATGGGTAACGTTGACTGAAATATAAAAACCAATAAACTATTTATAACGAAATTAATCTTACATATAATGGGGACCTTTCAAAAAAATAATTAATCCAACAGAATGCTCTTTTGAAAGCACCCATTAAAAATGGAAAATGCTATTATTAGATAATAAAACTTTACGTTAAATTTATTAAAAAGTTACGATATTTTTAATCATATTTATAGTTAATATGTACTTAAATAACATTTTACATTATAAAAAGGTAATAATTCCAATATGTTTTTTAAAACAAAGGAGTATTTGAAAATATATGTGATTGAAAAAAAAGAAGTTATAAAATATTTTAAATTATGAATGCCGCAGTATAATAAATTCTACATTACACTGCTTAAAAGTCATTAATGGTGGCCTTGAATTCAAAATGCTTATTTGAAATCATAAATACACTTTAAGAAGAGTTAGACATCTTTTACATTAGAAAAAATAAAGAATATAGCGAAATAAATAAAAATACAAAAAGGTAACAAAACAATTTGAAAATTTTACAGCAAAATCAATGTGAATATCGAAAAAGTAGAAGTAATATTCAGATTCATTAACTGAATAAAGTTTACAAAAATGTTTGAAGTGTAGAAATGTAATACATTTGCGATGGCTTGTCATTACGTCAGAAATTTTAAACACTTTAAATTAGTTACAAACAACTGTATAATTAAACCAACTGTAAAGAGATAAATTTAAAAATTATCAAACAACACACACACACACACATATATATATATATATATATATATATATATATATATATATATATATATATATATATACATATATATAGATAGATAGATAGATAGATAGATATATAAATATATATATATATATATATATATACATATATATAGATAGATAGATAGATAGATAGATATATAAATATATATATATATATATATATATATATATATATATATATATATATATATATATATATATATATATATATATATATATATATATATATATATATATATATATATATATATATATATATATATACACGCAAATATATCGCAAAGACAGTTTAAAGATTTCATAAAAAAATTGCTTTAAATCATTAAAGCCATTAAGAAGTATTTGGTTCAAATATATTTGACAATCACCTGTTCAGCATATTTGGCAAATATTCGCATAGCTCCGAATAATGAAAATTATGCGTCCAGTTAATTGGTGAAATAATTTCACGCAAGTCTAAGTGGAAAAATCTGATATATTTATTTGTAGATTTCAGGAAAATTTCAAATTGGAAGAAAAACATTTAAATATTTAATACATGATTTTTCTTTAATTAAATCAAAATTTATTATCTAACAATATTTTTATTTGCTGAAATTTGGAGATATCATTCAAAAGATAATAATTGAAATTAATTATATAATTAAAAATAGCATTTCATATTATATATATATATATATATATATATATATATATATATATATATATATATATATATATATATATATATATATATAAATTTCAATCATCTTAAAGCGTTTGATAAATTATAATTAATTAATTTACAATTTTAATGCCAACATAAAACTTCTCATTTTTTTATTATGTTAACCAGTATTTTTTTTTCTTCATTAGCATTTCAAGCTTTATAAAGTGATATTACGTACAGAGCCATCTCAAACGATAGATAATTTCCGAGTAAAGTAGAAAAGCTAAGATATATTTGTTAATCAATATTTAATTATTGTCTCTCTACTAAAAGAAGTTCTTATCTAGATATATTCTTTACTTTTCTTGCGGACAAATTTTTTGACCGTTATTTTCTTTTCTTTTCTCAAGTGTCCCATTCAACAATTTACTATAAACTAAAAATTATTAGTAATTTACTTTGGACTATATATTTTATAAATTCAATTAATCTATATATCTTTTTAACCACTTTGTTAATAAATTATTCAATCATTTTATTTGCATTCAATTCTGATTACATTAAGTCTTCAATTAAATCAAAAACACGGCAAAGTAATGGCGATAAAATGAACAAAAAATTGGGTGTATTAATGGTTTGTAAATGAACCATCTATAAAATGCAATAATATAATAAACTCCGGATTGCAATAACGACCAAAACATTTAATTTTAAACCATAAAAAAGAATCAAAATTAATATAAAAATATATATTTTTCATAAAAATAAAAACACAAACAAATACGACTTAGAAATAATATGCAAAAAGATAACGACAGTAATAATTTTAAAATCGCATTCATAAAACACATATTTTGTTCCTAAAATCATCAATGGAGAAGAAATTACCAAAAAATTGAAAGAATGATTAACATTATACATAGAAAAATAGCTTTGAATGTCAATGATAAATTTTATAGGCAGCTCATTTTCAAAAAATTTCAATCTTCCTCATTGTTAGAAAAATGGGCAGTTTCTAATTATCAATAAAACCTACAACAAGCGCTAAGTAGTATATCTGTCAAAAAGAAATAATACAAAAAATCAAATCACAGTTAAAAAAAATAAAAGATAAATAAGAGCATTAATTTCAAATCGCATAGCTTTGATAAAGAAAAGAGGCAAATGACGATAAAATTTACTTAAAAATTCATAAATTTAAAACAAACCTCATATGAATGCCTAATTATAATTATTACGTTACATCTTCTCCTTAAGCTTCAAGAAATTTAATACCTTAAGTCAAAAGCACTTATTTTCGAATTAAAAGTATGAAAATGAAAGAGAACTGTAAACTACATGTTTACAAACAAGAACTTGTAATTTAAAAGATATACGAAAGAAAATACAACATATATGTAAGTACATAACTAAAAAGCTCTGAAGAAATGACTAAATCAATATGAAATTATACTTTCATAGTTAGAAAGTCTTAAAAACAGATGAATACTTAGTATTTTTTCTTCTTTCTTTTTAAATAGAAGAGATCAAGACATAAAAAATCTAATTTATAGGCAGAAAAATCTCTATTTCGTGTCTTGAAAGATTTCATTTCAATAATTTCCATAACTTTTTTTTTTAAATATATTTCGTTAATTCTCCTTCACTACCTCAAAGTCAAACCTTAATAGCAAAAACTAAATTAGATGATTACAAGGATATTTATAGGAATTAAATATACATTTAAATAAAACCTATTATTATAAGAAGTCATAAAGAAAATCTTTAAATAAATTAACAATAAATAAAATTAAGCATACTGTATAATTTCAAAGGGCTAAAAAGCAAAAACGAATTATCGAAAAAGAGGTACACATAATCTTGATGTTCCAATGCTCTTTTTTTCTGATGTTTCTCTAGAGGAAATAGATAATCTTCAACAAGTAATCTTGTTAACTCGATACATATTCATTTGCGATGCTAAATACGCTGTTTTTAATCTTTATTTCTTGCAGGAAGAAATAATTAGCATTACAAATTTATACGAATTAATTAACGTTATTAGATAAAAGAAATATGCTGATAGCTTGTTTTTTCCCCCTTCAGATTTTTTTTTCCCGATTTGCTTCTATTTAGTATTCAATTTTACATGCTGCCACACAAAAAAAGATAAATAAATAAAATAACCACCGTATATGCAACTGAATACCATGTTTTCTTTTAATTTCTGATCGCATTGCTTAAGAGATAATGGGAACGATATTTGAGGATCAACTTTTAGCGATTAGAAGAAAAATTATTTTTATGAATGTTTAAAAGAAAAAATCATTAAGATTTATCAAAACCAGTTTCAGTTCCTAATTAAGTAGCCAATTATATTTCTCGGGTAGAAGCATTTTACAATTGAACACCTTTTTTTTTAAATGATAGCTTTCTTTTCCCTTTTCCAAAATTTCTATGGAATTAATTGGCGCAATTATTTTTGAGATTATGTAAGAAATAGCTATGCAAAGAATATTGATTAATATTTCCCTTTATAATCCAATATTTCTCGGTTGCACTAATACACAAATATGTTACGAGATGTGTGAAAAAATGTCACATTCATTTAACATTTAAAATTGCATTTAACATTTTCAAATACACATCTCTTTGATAATGAAGTATACCTGAATAAGTTTTTCTTAAAATTTCTCATAATCACGAATATTTTTTCCTTCAATATTTATCTCTTCCAATCAGGTAATTTTTAATAATTTTCCGCATTTATTGAATAGATTTAAAAGTGAACAATAGTAGCAGATTCGGCACAAATGTCGTATAATCCAGTTTGCCAAATTATAAGTTTGGCGATTTTATTGGCGGATTTTCTTGATTATCAGGTAATCTGGTTTTTATTACGTCATAGTGATGGAGACCTATAAAAATAATGTAAAAAATTCTATTATGGCAACCCTAGTGTTTACGTCATCACAAGACGTCATCTTGGCAAAATTGCTTCGTCGACAAAAAAATCAGAATTTGTCATTTTGGATTATAGTACAACTGTATAGCAGATTGAAATGTGCAGAGAAAAACATTATACTATCTCAGCGAAAATGATTTTAACAACTTCGTTAACTAAAGAAATAAATTTATATAAATTCAATTGTAATAAAATATTTTTTCAAAGCATCTTTTTTTCTCCGTTCTCGCAAAAGATAAATTTGGCAGAAAATAATTTTATATAAAAAGCTACTCGTGTATAAAAAAGCTATTTATTATTAAAATAAACATGATCATATAAACAAACAATTGAAAAATAAAACTCTTGCAATATTTACCATTTTTTTTCTCATTGCGTGAAAGAAATAACTTGCAATCTTATAAATAAAGCAATAATATAAAAAAATGTATTAAAAATGACAATCAAATGTCGAAATTTAGAATTTAAAATATCTTTAATTATTGTCTGATATCTATTAATTGTGTAAAAAAAACCATTATATACATAATTTTCAATTCAATCTGACACAGTTAATATTAATATTATAAATAACTCAGAGACAATTATTTCTATTTTAAAAATGATAATGTGTAGAAAAATTCTATTAAAAACGTATTACTTCTAATAGAGAGACAGAAACCTAATAGCAAATATGAAATGGAAGTGATGGAAACATTAACATAATCAGGAAGTTTATTATTTTTAAAGAGACACATTATTTCAAATCGTCCAATCATTCTTGTTAAACAACTTAAAATAATTCGAAACATTTAATTCATTAAGATTTTAATGAAAAGCTTAAAATTATCGAAATATTTACAGTAAAAACATAAATTTCCGCTTTCAGCAGCCAAAATTTTATTTTACATTAACTTTCACACTCTACGTCAAACAATTTACTAAACCATTGTCTTTTCACTTTCCTTCAGTTTCTTTCAAAGAGATCAACAAGTGTCATAACAGCGCCACCAACCATCGTACACATACAAATGCACACGAATACATTTATACAAAAATAAGATTGGTTTATAATTAATTTAAGTCTGGCAAATGGGATCAATTTTATAGACAACTGGCACAATCGACGTTAGTCTTATTATACATATTAAGGACAATATCTCCCAACTTAAAATGCCATCCAAGCCTTTGCAAAATTCATCTGCAAATGGAAATTCGAACCAAAATTATTAAAGATTGAAAACGGTAAAATAATTCCACTACAACGTTCAAAAGATACTAAATGTGGAACATGTATCAAAATATTTTTTATGGAAAGAGCTTTCAATTTATTTGAAAAGATCTTTGAAGATTTACAAATATATAAAGTTTCTCCAAATAGCCATTCGAACGCAAGACAAAAAGCGGTAATAATTCAACTACCAATGCTCAAATAATACTAAATTTTGCGTAATATACATCAGAATATTTTTATAGAAGCACACACACAATACATATATATATATACATATATATCAAATTACTGCCTTCAACCAACAGAATTTATTACTTTGAGAATCTATACTGACTCATCAATTATACCAATCTTTTCTACACCTTCCAAAGCTCAACTAGTACATCCAATCAATACATAAAACAAAAGAAAAATCTCGTTAGACACTTTATCCGAAATGAAATAGATACCTACGCAACAGCAACGATGGGAACATAAACAAAACTTGCCTCCAGAAAAATGTCAGACACTGCCCAAGAAAGCGAGAGTCCATCCAGAAAAGATACACAAACAAGATTTAAAAACACATATTTTTCCCTCTCGCATAGAATAGAAAATACCGAGTCAATATGTTTTTCCCTTTTTCCAGGGAAAAAAACCTCCAAAAATGATTTCAGAGAGAGAGAAAAGGCAAGAATGTGGGAAAAAAAAGAAACAAATGAAGTAGGAAAAATCAAGAGCTCCTTCCCCATGCCCCCAAACGGCCGTTTTTCCAGAGACCATAAATTCCAACCTACCCTCCATTGACCTAAAGTGGCCGTTTCAGAAGAAATGGCCCTCATCTATTTTCTGTCAAATACCCGTTGTAATCGAAATTCATTTTCCCTTTTTATTCTATTCCGGGTTATAAGCGGCGGAATCCACCGGTCAGCCGATTTACTAGTTTTTATTATATGCCTGTTCCGGCAGAGTTTTGATTTTCCATATTTCAGGAGAACGGTTTCTGATATTCTTTACACCGAACATTATTAAAATGCTCGTGTAAACTTTAGAAGGAAATTTTTCTTTTTTTATTTTATTTGTCTTGCATTTTTGCAAATGGTGTTCAAGGAAATGAATATATTTAATCCAAAATATCAGAATTTGTTTCTGGAATATTTTCGTGAAGAATTTTGGTTTTATAAGTCTGCATGAAAGAATAAATCGTAGAAAGAATTATCGATTACAGACGAATTCACCTTAAATAACATAAATAAAAAGATAGATTGTTTATATCTAACAAAGCATGATAGTCTTTGTTGTTGTTTCTAATCTCATGGTGTAGCAACGCTATAAACCATTTCTTTAAGATAAAAATAAAAATTCTAATAAAATCTAAAAATATGTATGGGTCCTTTAAAATCGCAGGAACTGAAAAAAATCAAGCAACTGTAAAACTCAAGCACAGAAAATGTGGCCAAGAGAGACCAGTTCAGCCCTGAATCAATGACACTCCGAAAAGTTCCTATCTCCCTGAAGATAATTAAGG
This sequence comes from Latrodectus hesperus, assembly GCA_037975125.1. NCBI lineage: Eukaryota > Metazoa > Arthropoda > Arachnida > Araneae > Theridiidae > Latrodectus > Latrodectus hesperus. The sequence goes on from CM075860.1 coordinate 40,493,529, forward strand.
GATTTGATGCGGCCATTCGAAAAGAGTGAGATAGCTGTCAAACTTTTCATCGATATATTGAGCTGATGACACCAACGAGGTCTTCCAAAGTACCAAGTGTGTTCAGGAGGGATTCTCCAAAGTGCATTTATTTCAATAATTTTAATTGAGGAGATTTTTGTGTTCTTATTCTTCTTCTTAGAGTTGGGTTTGTATGTCGCTTTTATCAGTATTTTGTACTATTAACTCCAAACCCAATGTTTCCTAGTTGCAGTTGCTCGGGTCAGCCACTTTATTAATAAAGTTCGATAACCCTTTAATGGAGTCTAGGTGTAACTCTCTAGTTCGGATGATGCCTAAAGAAGTTAATCTAGGGAGGGCAAGGGCCTCGCATTCGTAAATGATATGCTTGACCGTTTCCTCTTGCGTATGACATTTCCTGCAGAGAGGGTCTTGCTGAAACAGTCCCATTTTATGGAGGTATTTGCTGAAATAGTAGTACCCAGTTATGAAGCCTACGATTAAACGTATCTTCTGCCTAGAGCATCTTAGAACTTCAGAGGCAATCCTCGCTGATGATCCACAGATCATACTTTTAGCGTGGGTTTGAGCCAAGCTTCATACATCTTCCGTTTTTCCCATCTAAGAACATTGGTTTTTGCGGTCTTCAAATTGATCCCACAAAAAGGTTCTGCACCGATGGGAGCAAAAGACGATCCTTGTTTAGCAAGTTCATCAGCCCTTTCATTACCTTCGATACCTTTGTGCCTTGGCACTAATACAAGGATCAAGCTGTGTAAGCGTCGCCATGCAGGGTAGGTTGGTTGGTTGGATTTAAGGGCACAAGCTCCAAGAATAGACATGCTGCGCCAGAGTGTCGGTAGATTCAGACTTGAGCCCAAACAGTCAGCGATTTCGTCCCAAGTCCTGCTTGCTACTTCATCGTGGTGGGAAGGTGTTCTGGGTGGAATGGTCCAGTATGTCGGGAGTTGATCTTGCCGGGCCACCCTAGGGGTGAAGGCCAGTTCACTGTGTTCAGCTAAAGACAGGTGGGGCTAAGTCAGTCTTCTACCTTTGGCATCCCTGGTCCTCGGATCGATCGAAGTTGTTCTTTTCCCAATACCATGAAACCAAAATGATAGTCTTTGGTAGAGTCAAATATAAAACTCGCTACTTACTGGATACAATATCCCATAAATCTATTTGGCTAACAGACTAGTTATTTTTCTCAAATCTAAGATTAAATTTTCGAATCTTTAGGAAGATTCCAGATTCGAAAAATTTGTGCGTTTATTTCATTCCTGCAAATACTTTTTTTAATTTCAAACATAAAATTGATGTTATTTAGGAAACTCAATCTCTTCTTTCAGAATTTTTTTTTTTTAAATCATAATGGATGTATTCTCCAATTTAAAAAAAAAAAACAACCAAATAATGTGAAATAAATTAATATTTGAAATTTAAAAGAGACCATAACGGAAAAATGGTTTATAATTATTTATTTAATCAGAAAGCAATAGTACATCATTATTAAGATAAACTAAAAATGTTTAACATAAAGTTTAAAAATGATAGTAAAAATAGATAGTGGAAAATATAAATAATATTCAATAGCAATTATTAATACATTAAAATGCTTACTTTTAAAACAATGGATTTCATTTCTCCTGAATAAATATTAAGCGCTATTTATTTTAAACCAAGATATTTTTACGAGCATTTAATATTAAAAAGTTCATTCGTATTATTTCAGTAGAGAGAGAGTAATACAATAAGTTAACGAGTAAACACAATTAAAACTCTATATTGAATTTAGAAACAATAAAAATCCAAAAATAAATACGTAGAAATCCAAAAGAAACGAAGGAGGCTTGTCAGAGTTCCACAAAGGACAGGGAATGGGAACCTGTCTGGTCTGTGCCCTGGTAAAAACACTGGCACCGAAGTTGGGGTCATCAATGGGCAATATGTCGTAAACCAAGATACCATTTATATGGCAAAACAACATCTGCGAGACAAAAGTGTGGAAGGAAAACTAAATTCAGTGCGAGAACAGGATGAAAGGATAACTGTGACCACCAGGAAGAGGACCAAGGCGAAAAATATAACTGCTGAATCGATACACAATCAGAAGCGTATTCCACAAACAAATATTTTGGACAGAGCTGCAATTGTGAATTTTCTTATGGCAGATGTAAATTTGAAAACCAATCTACGGCGCAGATATTGTTTCTGCCTGGAGATGACATCCATCAAGATGATATTTTCTCGATTCACCAAAGTTGAAATTTCTAGTGATGCCTTCAGGAACATGAGGACTTATTTGCGCAGGCTTCTAATACCGGAAATATTTTCTGCTATCTTTTAAAAGAGATCTTATCCTCCTTCAATGTCTCTCCAGAAGTAACGAAAATTTCTTCCTGAGGATTGATCCAACACCCCATTTACCAACATTCAAAATGTATGCAATAGAACTCCATTAAACCGGGCTAACATGCCGACCAGTCGTCCGAATTAATGAAAGTACGGATTAAACAAACTAACCTATAAATTGAAGCATGGCACATAAACAAACTACTATAACCAGTGGAAATTGTATTTTGAATTCAAGAAAATGAAATATAAAGCTACATAAGAGAAAATTAAGTACAGTATATACATACATAATTTTACTTGAAATAAATATCAAATGAAAAATTACTTTAATTGTTATTTTCCAGGCTTATCATTATTGCTCACATTTGACACGATCATTAATTGGAAAAAAAACATATTTTTATTTTTAGTGGTAATTTTTTAAATAATTAATAATTTAGAATTCTAAAACGATCGTAATATCCAGACATATCTTTATTTCCGTCTCCTTCAACCTATTTTATTACAAAATTTTAGTGGTCTTTCATCTCACTAAGTTTTGTTTTTGGGGTTGTCTGTATCATCACACACATCTAGATGATTATCCAGATTATGCGAAGTCAGTTTAATTAGGACCGCGTTAATGAGGTCTCAGTATAAATGTTCATTACAAGGATTCAAATGGTTTTAACTGCCCACTTAACATAAAGAATAAAAGGCATTTTTTTTACTGGTTTTCCATTATGTTGAACAACAATTGTAAACTACAGTGGCATCATGGGCAATAATGTAAGTAGAATATTTTTAACTCATCAACTCAAACAAAATTTTACGTTTTCTTATTTTAATAATTTATTTAAGTGGATTCTGCATTTAAATTTTGTGTCTCTTTCAATTTGAATACACAAATTTTTATTGAAAAGAAAACCAACTGAATGCTTTAGTCACTATACACAAGTCCATTATATATAAAAAAAAATGTTATTTTATACAGCACGAAAACCAATACCACTGAAAATATAGACGAATTTAAAAATAAATTTTCGAAGTTCAAACGCAAGCACAAGTATTTTATACACACCCACTCATTTCGCCGTCTAAACTCAATTGCAGTTATGGCATGTAACCCGAGATATGTTTATAGTTTGTTATTTTTTCAATGTCATTACGAAGTTAAAAATTCGCCGAAGTTAAAAAATGTTGGTCCCAATTTGCGACAAAAACGTTTGTCTTGTATTTTGTTTCAACCAAACAAAGAAAAAGGTGAATTTCGTGCTCCTTTCGATGTTTTGTCCAGTTACTTTGTCTGTAACATTTTAAACAGCAAACTAAATAAAAAAAGAGCGTCATTTTATTTCGCCATTTTTAGTCTTTATTTTATATATTTGAAAGGTTTTATTTATGTTAAAGGAGACAACATGATGTATTGGTATATAAAAGTAATAGAAAGTACTTTAAAAAAATAAATGAAAGTACAGCGCAAATTTTTGTGAAATTGACCACATTTATATTTAAGAGAAAATACATCACTAACGAGGTAATTTTTCGGTGCCAAAAAGCCAATTATATCGGATATAACTTCTACTGAATTTTTTTTGCTTTTTTCAATTGAAACATATCTTTTTCCCAAATATTTTCTTATATTCTAATATTTAAAAACGAAAAAATTTCTTATTCTTTATTATTTACATCTTAAAAACTAAATTTCTCAAGAATACGAAATTGAAAACAGTAAAACCTGCGATAAGTATTTTGCAGTTAATCATACAATGTGTGTTTTCAATAAAAGTTTAATAAAATAGTACTTTTATTAAAATGATACTTCATACTGTTTAAAATTGCATTCAAATTTCGACAACATATCGGAAACAGTTTTAACAATGAAGTCAAGAAAATGCAAAAGTAATAATTACATAATTCATTTTAAAAGTAAATTTCTTTTATAATTAAAGAAAAAAAATAGTAATATTCTATTTCGCCAGAGAGCATGCCATAAAATCGCCAAAAAGAATTCTCGACTCTAAATGAAAACTTTTACAATAATGATTTTCAAAATTTTAAATCTCTGTTTGAAAGTGTACAAAATGTTTGCCAGACGTTTCGAAATATCCCAAAGTAAAATTTGTTATAGTTAATAAATATTAGATTTTTTATCTATGTTCCTCAAATTGTCGCCAGAAGTGGCAGTACAAAAGTGGCGAGATTTAAGCCGACGAAATGGAAAAGCAACAAAAAAATTTCATGAAAATTAATTTGCGCTAACTAAATTATAAAATAAAAACTCATAAGTTCATAAAAAATATGTGAGTATCATTAATTTAAAATAAGATTCAAACTTTTCATCAAATTCTCTAAAGCACTTGAAGCTAGTTTCCTATAATTTCAAAGGTTGAATATATACAAAAATAATGAAAATAATCATTTATAAAATGAATATTTGACATGAAATAAGAGCTCTTTAATTGAGTAAAAAAAAATAAAGATAATACAGCAATATAAATTTTTTTGAAGGAATTTCAAATTAAAATCAACTTAAGTTTAAAGAATTCTTTATAGATACGTTAATTTTAATTAAAAATAAAGCAAATAATTACTGTACTAAATTCATGAGTTCAGAATATCAATTATTACTTTCCAATTAATTATATATCATTAAGTGTTTTCTTTGAAATAAATTTAGATTTTTTTAAATTTTTATTTCATTTTGTAAAAAAGAAATAAACATTCTCGTGTTTTTTAAACACATTAAAAAAAACAATTAAAAATAAAATATATAATGATAAATAAAATGAAAAAAGCACCATTTTAAAGTTTGTCATAAATCTAAATTTTCTTTGGGTAGTACTTTTGCGATATTTTTGGCGAATTGTTAGAATGCATTTAATCAAAGGTATGAATAAGTTAATGTAATCATATCATTTACATTTCCAAAACAAAAGAAAACTGATATGTTTTATTTAATATGAATATACAAAATGAATCAAACGAAAGTAAGCAAAATTTTATCTCTGAATCATATATTTTAATTAGTTAATTAATAGTTTAATAAAAAAAATATTATTTCAAAAATAACACTTTTTCTTTTAATCATAGGTTCGCAAAGTTGAAATATTCATCAATAGACAAAAACACAAATGGAGAATTGCAGTTTATTTTACGACATTCGATTTAAAAGCACTATTTCTCAATACCTCCATCAAACTGACAAAATGACATTAACACACAGTCAGTCATTTTTGAATAGTAAATTTCAAAATTAAATGAGTGGAACTTACATAAAATGGGATACTTGATATAAGAATTACCTATATCATTAGATTTTAATGGCAAATTAAATAATAACTGACATTACTGACGAAATAATATATAGCTATGAGAAAACGTCATAAATATTACGAAAAACAATCATAACAAGCAACAAAAGAATACAATAATGACGTTATGATTTTTAAAAATCTTTGCTTTTCATTTATAGAAACCAAAAATTACAAACTTTTGAAGAAGATATGTATATAGGACTTTAAAAAGTAAATCTTAAATAAATAGGAAAGGGGCTATTTAATTGCCTGGATTACTTGAAGTTCGACCGATCTAAATTTGATTAAAAACAATTGTATTACTTTTCTTATTGTGTTTAAAAATTTATGAAAAATTATCATAGATGGGGCTGATTCAACCAAGAAAGTTATCTTGGTTAAACCAGCGCCATCTATGATAATTAAATAAGGCTCGAAATATGGAAAAAATTCTACTAAATGACATCTCTAATGAATTTTTTTTAATTTTTAAGCTTAGCTAACGCTGATAGATTTATAAAAAAATGAATCATATATATATATATATATATATATATATATATATATATATATATATATATATATATATATATATATATATATATATATATATATATACATACATATACATATATATATATATATACACATACATACATATATATATACATATATATATACACATACATACATATATATATACACATACATACATATATATATATATATATATATATATATATATATATATATATATATATATATATATATATATATATATATATATATATATATGTATGTATGTATGTATATATACGTTTAATATTGAATAGAGAATAACCAAGACGCCGAAAGCTTTTGCAATGCTTTGGATAACACTCATAATGCCTTACTTTTGGTATGTCTACGCGCGTTGTAAGTAGTAGATCGTATTTAAACGAAGCAAGGAGGAAACCATGAAAACTCCCTAATTTTTACTTAAGTAACTATACACACTGCACAACTTAACACAAGTAAACTGCTCAGCTTAAGGTGGGTACCTTAAGTTGCGCAGCAAGAATTTTACTTATTTATGTTTTACAATTGGCCAGAAAATAGACTATGATGTCATTCGTTCTCTGGCCTTCCAATAACATTGAACAATACATATTTAAAATACAAGCGCAGGACACGAGTCAAGATGGTTTTGCGTCAAACATTTCACAAAAGACACAAGGGAAAACTCCAAAGTTTAAACCGATACAAATATATCGACAAAAAGTCATGTCCTGTAGAAAGGCGAAAAAAAATCACCCCATTTTCACTTCTAGGGAAATCAGGAATAGCCTTCAATCCCTTAATCAGGAAAACCTAATCCTTACTGGCGGAATCACTCAAATGTCTTCTGCTTTATTCTTACAACAAATCTTCTCTCAATCAGTAATTTTACTGGATAGAAATAAAAGCTATTAAAAGTTCTCTGAAAGACCACTTCGCCAAAAATCAGCTTCATTTTCAGGAATCTCACAATGGTACAGTAAAAATTAAATGTACGTGCTCGTTAAATCTGTGGAATCGAAAGTCACGTGGTTGGTCGTGGAGAATTTACCATGGGTGTAATAGTCTGGAGAAAATCCCCCCCTTTCAGACAATGTTAAAATTGAGGGAGTGGATCTTCTGGTGGTGCCATCTGTCGGAGGAGTCTTAGAGCAAAATGAAAGTCGTACTCTCACCTTAGGGTGCTCTGGTTAAACGAAAGACGCACCTTACTGACTTAAATTCGCATATCCAACGGTATAGCGAGCGTGGCTCGTTTAAGTGTCAAAAGTAACAACAACAAAATTAAATGTACCAAAAATGGCAGGAGCATCAGAAAGAATATTTAAACTCTCAGACAAAAATATTCGCATACAAACCTCATTCATATCTGATGTCCACTAACAGAATAATAATATTTTAAAACAATAGCCAGAAAGTAAAAAAAAGTACATTTCGCAAAAGCCATTAACACTTTTTATCTTTTTACTGGCAGTCAACGAGTAAGAAAGAATCGGGAGTACAAACTAATGATCCTCATTAAAAACATATTCCGAAGGTATGCCAAAAACCCATAAATCAGTTCGAACGAAATCTGAATCTAAAAACGTGACGATTTCAGAGTACTTAACGAACTTGTTTCAACTTTAATTCTGCCCAAGAACACGAACTGCAGAACATATATTTCATTCTTTTAAACATACCAAATGAAAGTGATAAAAAATAAAAGATTTTTGTGGTAAAATGTACTCCAATAATTTTAAAAGGAAAAAATCGCAGGCAAATTGTCGAATGGACGAGTCATGATATAATATGGTGTGAAATAATGTTGACCTTCCAACGCTTGGTTTCTCAAGGGATTCGAGCGGCGATTTTCATCCGGTTTTTTCAATTATACTGGTAATTGAAAGTAAAAGCCGCGGCCGGGCGATGAGTACCCGCCTCCGAGCCGGACATCCGGAGTTTGTCGCCGAACACGCTTCGTCCATTTCTAAAATGACTCCAGAGCTCCAATGGGAATAAAATTCTGGAATGTTCGGCCTGTTTACAAAATCGCAAATCGAAATAGAACAACGCTTTATTCCTGGTAACCATCCCTTTGAAAAATAGAAACGGAGCAATGTTATTAACTGGTAAGAATCCAAAATGGAACCGAGAAAATGATATTCATCAAGGCCTGTGCTTCGATAAAAGAAAGAAATACCCTATACTACCGATTAAATTTTAGAATATATCCCACAAATTTTATCACCACAACCATAATGTTTAACGATATAGTATATATAGGTTCACAAGAAATTGACAATCATTGAAGCCGAACTTTATTGAACACTAATTATCGACTAGTTTTTTTCAAACTTTTGTTTGTCAAATTCAATTATTGCATTATGGTCATTTATTGCACACGAAGGCCGATTCAATTGTAACTTACAGTTACAGTTAAAAATGAACTCCGAAGGGAATGGAACCCATAAACTGTAGTTTAAAAAAAATATGTGTAAAAGCACCTTTTATGACCGTAATGTACATTGCATAGATATATACATATGTGTAAATGTTAATTATCCATTGTTTATATATATATATATATATATATATATATATATATATATATATATATATATATATATATATATATATATATAAATTTCGTGTCACGATGTATGTTTCCGATAAACTCCGAAACTACTAAGCGGATTTTGATAAAATTTTGTAACCATTTATAATATGGTCCAACTTAAAAGATAGAATAGTTTTTATCTCTTAATTATTGATCTCAATATTTATTATACGACATTAGTGTTTATTTATTGGTTAGTTCTGTAAGTTCCTAATAGATGGCGGTTTATCATCTAAGTTGGACAGGTATTCGGCAGATGGCGACGTGTTTATTTTTCTAGATTATACTATCTTCCAGAGAAAATTAACGTGCGAGCGCAAGCGCGTGGTTGAATATAGAATTTACATATATTTTCATGATGTATAATCATACTGTAACAACTTTTCGTGAATCATTTTTATAATTATACTTTGTATTGTGTTAATATTGTGCTGTGTTCAATTTGAATATTTTTAATATTATAAATAGTAAAATAAAATTTTATTTATTACTGATTTTCTCAATTAATTTTCATACCACCTCGAAAACATGTAAGTATTTCTTTATAGACTTTTATTTTTTTATTTTTCTTTTATAATTTGATAATTGACTCTGTAATCGTGCTATTTTGGCAGCAATAATCTTTGATGCGAACGAAATTAACTTCAATATACAACAGATGTTGCCCGGTGATTTGATGTCTCTTAAATCAATCGACAGTTACTGATGAAAACAAAGCCGTAAACTTTCCAACTGAATTTTTGAATTCTCTGGATATGCCAGGAATGCCACCACACAATCTTCAATTGAAAATTGGTTCACCAATTATTCTTCTACGTAATTTAAACCTACCTCAATTATGTAACGGTACACGCTTAGTCATAAAAGAAATGACAGAAAATATTTTCTAAGCAACAATTTTGACGGAAAAATTTAAAGGAGATATCGTCCTGTTTCCACGTATTCCACTGATAGCGTCAGAATCTCCAATACCGTTTAAAAGGCTCCAATTTCCGATTTGTTTAGCTTTTGCGATGACCATAAATAAATCTCAAGGCCAAACAATGTCTATTTGTGGTTTGGATTTGGAAAACACATGTTTCTCACATGGACAGCTATATGTTGCCTGCTCACGTGTAGGAAAACCATCAAATCTCTTCGTGTTAGCGAAAGACAGGTTAACCAGGAATGTTGTACACAAAGTAGTACTTAGATAATTTTTAATTTTAATAATTTAAAATTGAAAAAATAATAGTTCGATGTCAATGTTATCTACCTCATTTATAACAATTTATTTTTAGATGTTTTTAATTTATATAGTATATTTTGTAAGTAAGTCACTGATTACAAACTATAATTTAATATAAGATGAATAAAATGTAAATTCAGAAAGTATATGTTGGTTTGTGCTTAATTTCAAAATTTCGATACTTTACCTTTTACTTTTAAATTTTTGCGAAACGTTTTATTTTTAATCTCATATGAATGAACCTATTTAAATTTTTTTAGAAAATATTAATCTGATTGTACCCAAGAATTAGTAAAAAATTGATTCAATGTATTATAAAAACTCATCCACTGCAACGCGTGGCTGGGTCAGCTTGTATATATATATATATATACAAGTAACTAAGTAAACCGTAACTATATTTAAAATCTTATTATACAAGGTGTACTTTTTAGTGTCAGTATGGTTGCAAAATGTTTCTGTTGTCTTGTGCCAACCAGGCTGACAATATGGGGTGCACTGCTCCTCTTTTCCGACTGAACCATATTTTGTTGTGGAGTCCGACTTCCTCAGTACACACATGCCATAGGAACCCGCTTATAGGGTAGGCACCCATTCATACTAAGAAAGGACAAAGACAGGATAGACAGAGAGAGGAAATACATCCATGCCCGAACTGGGATTCGAACCCAGGACCTCCCTATCCGCAGTCAGGCACTCTGACCACTACACAGGGTAGGCGGCACGGTTGCAAAATGAATGGCCGAATTATTGTTTAATATATTTTTGTCTCGTTCTATCGGTTTCAATGCTTTCAATAAATGTTTCTTCTAAGATGTATTAAATCCACATTACAAAGATTTATTCAGCCTACCTTTACTAAAATCCACTGCATTTAAGTTCTGCATGTCTTCACACCAACAGTTTAAAAATGGCCACGGGATACATTAGTACTAAACTAATTCTAAAACTAAATTTCATAGAATGAATCCATACACACAAGCTTCGATACGACAAACGAAACACAAATCAAAAATACAAATTATTATCTAAGTAAACTAACAACAACCCAAGCATTAATACATCTCCAAAGAAACGGTGAAGTTAGGCGTCGAGCATTATTTGTCTAGAAGGGAAGTTTCATTCAACAACACCCCTGATCCCTTTTGACTGGGGTGGGCGGGGATGGGCTCCTCCAAAACGGCTAAGCGCACTCTAATCTCCAAAACTCTGCCTCTATGCTAATTAAGAATAATGAAGGGCTATTTTAGAAGGCAGTGACAAAATAGTACTCAACTCAACACTGCAATGTTTAATCCTCCCTCAGTAAGGTAAATAAATGGTTGGGGGTGGAAACAGCACCTCCTGTTTGCTTTGTTTCGCCAGCTCTGCTATAAAATTAAATTCGCGCCATGACCAAGGGGCTTCTTCGCGATCATTAAGAACACGCGAGATATTACAGTATAATGAGGCACCAGAACTGTAGAAGCCAGGTATTATTGTCTTAGAAACGTTCCGAAAACCCCTGCAAGAAGCTACATCTCAAGCGATGCCCAAAAGACGCGGGGATCATAATTATCTACCGAAATTTGGGATTACTTGCACAAACCGAATAATGAGCAACGTTTTTTTTTTATAATATTTATTTACCCAACTAACTTTTTTTTTCCTGAAAAAATTATAATCTCCTGGAGCTAAATAAATTTATCTAATTCTTCGCTGTAACACATTAATATTCATGTATGCGGCTCGAGGGGATATTTTCCAAATGCTGTTGTCCAAGCAGTGGCACATCTGGCACAGGAAATGAATAAGTTTCATTAGGAAAAACATGGTTCGGTTAATAGAATCTTTGTCTTTTTACTTCCAACAGAAACTCTTCTTTCTTGTGATAAATTAAGCATATAGAAACCAAGAGATTAAAAAAACAATAATTAAGTTTAAACTCTTTACATTAAAGAACATATTTGCAAATCTATAGAGATAATTATTCTTAAAAAAATAAATGCGTATGTTAATTTAATTTACATTAATGCAATTTTATTACATTTAAAATGAAATAGACTCATTTTCCTTTGGCGCCATTTTTTGTAACTGGTTTTTAAAATTATTTTCTTAAACTTTGCTTAGTTAATTTATAAATAATGATTATATATTTAATCAGACTGATTGCATATAAAATCTAATAAAATCTTTAGTCTTTATTTTATTACATTTTATATTCATTAACGCTTCACCAATAACTATTTCATTTTGATAACTTTTTTTTGAACTCGGAAAGAAATATGTATAAAGAATGTGTAGAACGTTTATTTTTCATCGTACCTTATTTCTTTTAAAACATTAATTTAATAAATGAAATGGGTTTTTAATTCAACAGTACGCGGCTTCGATTCCCACCTCAGACATGGATATTATCAATGACTTAGAATGTATATTAAACTGTGTAACAGCCCTCGTGATAAATAAATAACCAATGAGTTCAAATCAAACTCAACTTAATAAACATACTATAAAATCATGCATTATCATACACACACAGCAGTGCAGACTAGCCCCGGATTGTACCTTAAGGTTAACGGGTTTGGAAAAGTTTAGGATCGGGTACCCCTTGATTCTTTGGGGATTTTTTTTATTCCAAGATAGGCGACAAGATGCGATTAACAAGATGACCACTACACTAAAGCTATACAAGAGTGTTACCAGGGTTACCATAAATTAAATTTTATCGCTGAGATGTATCGCCAGATTTATCGACAAACTAATGGGTAACCGATTCTTCATGGAATTGATTATTCATCTATAAACAAAACGCCTCATAATTTTTAGCCACGCTCAGGTAACGAGATCATACCTGAGCTGGCACCCCCGCTCCACATCCACGCCATACAAGCGAAAGGGCTTAGGACGTCCTAGATTAACGTGGACACGTCCCCCACCCACGGAACTCCAGCAACACAATGGAGAATGCGTGGCTACCCTTCCAATCACTGCCCGCGGTAAATGATGCGCCATCTTGCTTATCCTAGCGGGTAGCAGCGTTGAAACCACTGAGCCACTGGAGCTCACGTTTTTTATCATACACAGAAAAACATTGATATCTATAAGCCTATCACAAGAAAATTAGGTTAAACGTTTTAATGGAATGCCGAGCCTTTTTTTTTTAAAGAAACTAGAGATCAATATTTAAAGTTAACAATTTGCTTTGTAATTTTGATCCACTATTAAATGACGAAGTCGACAACGGATCTGGCATTCTTTTCCTTGCACTCCACCACTGGAAGAACATTTGACCAAACGAATATTGAACGTTTAGTTCAATATTCGTTTGGTCAAATGCTCTTATGCACAGTTTTTTAATGATATTAAAGAATAAATAAAAAATATTGATTCTTCCACACCACTCACGGGCCCACAGCCGAAAATCATGAACAACACAGTAAAGGTGACCTTCCTAAAGGAATGCCTTGAGGTAGTATTACTTGACTTAGGGTCCCACAAGGAACTACAGCATAAATTCTACCTTTTCGTAGCCGCATAAATGTATCCACTCATCTACAAATTCAATATTACATAGATTAGCAATAGTTATTAATAATTAATCTGTTGCATTAATAGTTATTAATAATTAATACTTCTACTGAACAAGTATGCGCATAACTATTATTGACAACACACTCATTCAGATACCTTCTTGTCATTAAATACTGAACTTCCAATTTTTACAACTTTCACTGGTGGAAAACAAATGTCAAAATGAAGTAAGTTTAACAAAAATAAATCAGTTTATTCTTAGAAATATTTTTTTCTTCTAAATCTAATCGCAATCTAATTTGACTTGCACAGTTGGTTTGATATTCTAAAACTCACATTTAGCACAATTGGCCGAAAATAACAGATCAAAGCGGATACAGAACTATTACAAATGTCCACGCCATTGGTAGTAATGGATCCCACGAGCTGAAAACTGTAACTGTTCCTCTGCTAACTTAACATTTCATTAGAATATCATGTTATTGGCTACATATGGAGTTTGAGACAACACATAATGTATATAAATCACAAACTCTTTTAAAGTTTAAAATTTACAAATAAATTAACATCGTAAATAGAAAATTTTTATGCAGATTAAATGCCTTAAAAATTGAGCAAACCATCAGGACTTGGTATTTAGTCTGGTGAGTCTGTTGCTGACACAGACTCATGACAGAGTGCCCTGTAAAGATTCCGGGTAGAATTTTTAACTGTTTCTAACTGTTAAAAATTCTAAAAAAAAATGAAGCTGTGCTTTGAAATTAAATTGATAATGGAGAATTTCACTTTGCTGAATCATCTAAATCTTAGAGGAACCATTTAATTTAATGAATAAACTGCGTTTTTTAGTCGAAAACCGTTACACAATAATGTTCAACTGGACGTCGTCGCAATGTCCTCCAAGTGAAATGATATTTCAGGGGCTGACAGACCAAATTGGAGGTCTTCTGGCTGGTCTGGGCTTCAAAATCACGAAGACTTCCTCCGCTGCTTCTTTCTAACTGGTAAAGCCCACGTCGGGGCTAGGTGCATGGAAGCATGCTGGTGCCACAGCAACACAACACTGTTCAACCTGCTAATCTATCAACATCTTACGTGCAATCTATCAACATCTTACGATGATACATCTTGAAGCGAAATATACAGTACAACTAAAGCCTGGTGTTAGAAATTTTAAACAACAGCTTGCAATTATTAAGTCCATTCGCTTTTCTAAATACTCAAAATATGCGGTCTAATGGAAGGATTCTTCAGTGACAATGGAATGTACTCATGTATCGCAAAGGAGGTAACCACGAAAACTTTCAAGAACCTATCCAGATTGAAGTGGAAGTAGAATGATAAAACACTCTAAATCATCTGTCATTCACCCATTGCTCGGATTGTCATTGAATCATACATTCAGTAGATCATGGGTTATATCAGAGAGTCATGCTGGGTTAATATATCTTGTAACCCCGATTATATTTTTAAATAGCTGAAATTAAATTTTAAAAAATATTAAAATACAATGAAATCATCAATTGATACTTTAAACAAATCTTTTTATATAAATCTAACATTTCTATGGTTTTTGCAAAATGTAATGATGTATCGGTTTGCCCATTATTTCTAGAAACTCCACACATCAAGAAGCGATTAGATGATCTCTCTCTCCATTATATATAAAAATGAATCGCAAATTAATTTTCTACCACAAAATATTTTAAACACGATACATTATGGATTATTTTAAGACATATAAATAAATAAAAAGTTTTCAGAATAGCGAGTTAAGAAAAAGGAATAATTTAGTACATATATGGCTGATATAAAATAAGTTAAATGAAAATAATTAAAATAGACACAGTTAAAATATATTTATCACACTTCAACAAACGGGTATATATATTATTTTTGTAAGCAAAGGATAAGGATAATTTATTTTATAATTTAATATATATAATATATATATATATAATTCTATTTTAAATAAGAAGTCGAAATTTAATTGCTAAAGCGAGAAAGATTAAAATATGTAATTTTAAAGATATTAAAACGACAAGAATGTGGCATATTCATGTTTTCTTAAATTCGCATTTAAATAAAAAGAAATACATACATTCTCTGAGTAAAGAAAAAATAATTTTGTATAAAACAATTAATAAATGATGTAATGAACAAAATGTTTATGTGATAAATTCATTTATATCATTTATTATAATATTCCATCCTCAAAAATTACTTTCTAAAAATCTTTAATTTTCTGATTAAACGCATCACAATCAATGTTTTAATACCCAAACATTTAACAATTAGAATCTCTCTCTCTCTCTCTCTCTCGTGTGTGTGTGTGTGCGTGCGCACGTGTGTGTTGTTGTTAGCTTATTCTCTTTAAATATCTGAGATTTGTCAGATCAACAACTCCAATAAATTGTTGACAGTTTGAAAGTCGATGACTAGCAAGGTATCTGAGGAGAAATCCTCCCGGGAAAGTCTGACGCAATCCAGAATATGTTTCGGATAGGCTGGATGGTCACAGCATTTTTTACAAGTAGGATAATTTTTTGTACCACTTTCAAACGATAAATATTTTAGATGTCCACTTGAGAATCTGGCCAAGGCAGTCTAAGATTTTCGGTCACATTTTATTTCCAGAACAGTTCTAGGAGATGTTCCAGAGTACCATTGGTGAGTTGGTGGAAGATGCCAGATTGAATGTAGTATAGATTTTTCATTTGAGTAAAGTTCCTGATATGTAAGTGATGAACCAGTGGGCGTATCTCTCTCACTGTCCTCTTTGGCCAGTCGATCTGCGGTCTCATTGCCAATAATATTTACAAGGGATGGAATCCATTGGAGATGTACATCATGGTCTTGGGATATAATTTTCAATTTGAACAGAATAGATATACTTGTTTCAACCTTTATAGAAGACCAGTCACTGAGATGTTGTCTGTCTGACAAAATCCATAGTTCTCCAAAATCACAGTTGCTGGAAACGATAGCAGCAAGTCCCACCTTAATCGCTATCAACTCACTTCTGAAGACTGAACAAGTGTCAGGGTTGTATTGCTTTAGCGTAATTTTAGGTTGAGGGATTCTAATAGAGACTCCGCTCCCAGTACGGTCTTTTGTACGACTATCATCGATATGCATTTGTACTGCAATTAATAATTTCAATGCCAATTGTCTAACATAATCTACGATGTGAGTTTGCTTGTTTGAAGTGGAATTCAGATCATAATGGAAGATGACTCTTGGCATTCCCTCTGAAATATCAAAACAAGATCTTAAAGATTGAGGTTCAGCCTCGCGAGATATTAGGTTTTGAGATTCTGCTGGGCCAAAAGGGGTGAATTTCTTGTCTTTTATTATTGTTTCAATTGTGAGAATACAGGAAATACGATGATTCGGGCCGTAGCTATAGATTTCATTAAAATATTTAACTAAGTTAGCTCTTCTTCGAATGAGCAATGGTTGTAAGTTATTCTCGTATAAAGCTATATGGGATGGACAACTTCTTCTGAGTCCTAAAATGATTAGAGTAGTACTTAGTTCTACTCGTTCTAATTTCAGAAGATTTGCTTCAGATGTGTGCAAAAGTATGCATTATGGTAGTATGAGGTATTCTTAGTTTAAGTGCATACATTTCGACTTATGTCAAAAACGAAAAATGTCACACCCTTTCAGAGAGACCTTTCCAAAATATAAGACACTCACCAGATGAAGCAATTATTTCGAAAACAACTCCACTTTTAGACGTTCTAGGTTTCGTTCACTTTTTACTTATCTGTTATTTTTCCCAAGCGAGCCAATTGGTCCAAAATCAACCAAAAGGAAGAGGAGCCATTACAAACATCGAAGTTCGACAAGGATCGAACCACGTATCGTTAAACCGAAGGAAACAGCACTAACCCTTGGGAAGCCAGCTTGACCCAATTAGATCGAGACCAACAGTTAAAATGGATTCTAAATCACTAAAAACATCCAAGTTCGAAAAGGAATTTAAACCCCCGGTTCAGAACGATAGCTAACCATTCCGCTTTAGAGATTCTGCAAAATGGAGCACATTTACAACGGCTTAAGCAATTCTTCGATGTTTTCGGAGTATAGGTCTACAATGGTCGACCAAACTTCGATTCTCATTAGATCACTTATAACTGGGCATTCAATCACAAGTTATCACAGCTCCTGTAGACTCTCCTGCCCTCTCTGCCGATCTTCATACCTCTGGGATGTTTGGTCCAAAGATATTCACAGCATACATACAGATATCTTGGCAAAGTAGATGGAAAACGAAGCTTCGTGATACACGGATATTGAAGCTCAATCAGCATCTAGACAGAAGCACCTTCAAGGACAGAACAATCACTGCAGAATTGGAAGCCCCAAGACACTCCTCACGGACACTTTTGCCTAATAGAGTCTACTAAGGTGTCACCCTCACGAAACCTGGTAGTTTGATAAGTGGAAGAAAGTAATTCGATTTGACGAATCGTCTTTCACGCTTTTCCTTGCAACAGTAAGCTTGGAGAATAGTAGCTGCATATGAGTATATGATCAAGATTGTCTCGTTCCAATTGTCAAGCACTTAGATGGAAGTGTCATGACAGTCGTGTCGTCGTTAATAATCGTAATCCTGAAAGAAAGAATCACAAGGACAAAGTGTAAAGAATTTTAGCTGATCAAAGCCGTCCATGATGCCAACTTTGCTTTCTCAATAAAGACATTTTCACGTGATAGCTCTTATTCAGTAGGACTTGTCCAATTACCATCTGATTAACATAAAGATGAAATGAAACATCTACACTGTCTCGCACATTCCTGAACATAATGGAACCGTTATAGTCTATTTTGGAGCATTTAATTCATAATCTACGTCCTCTATCCGCATTTCTCCAAGAACTTTTAAAATAACTCTAAAAAAGAAAGATATAGAATTCCTGTAACACTATTCCGTTCTTGTATGATTCGATTTTCGAAAAAATCCAAGCTGAAATACATCTAAAAATCGGTCCTACATTTGAAATAATTCTTCATAATCTAGGGTGTTTCTATTATTTCGATAACCACTTGTATATCATAAATGTGTGAATTTTGCAAACCATAAAATAAATATTATATTCAGAGATTGAAAATAGATCAAATGAATTTATTTTAAAAAATAAATTGAATGTTTAAATATAAAAAGTAATGAAAACATAATAGTTTCTACATATTTACAGAGAAAAAAACTATTGTTTTCAAATATATATATATATATATATATATATATATATATATATATCTGTGTATATATATAAACTATATATAAACTGTGTATATATATATATATATATATATATATATATATATATATATATATATATATATATATATATATATATATATATACACAGTTTTAAAACTCAAAATAAACAAAAAGAAATTATAGAAAAAATTATTACTAGAGTAGTGAAAGAGTTTTAATATTAAATTCAAAAATTTATTTAATTTGTGTAGGATAATAAAAAATTTCAAAGACACTTTGCATTTATATAACAAGATTTATCTTGGAAAATTTTTTATTTGTTTTACAAAATGTCTAGCAAAAGATTATTTCTTACAAATTTGTCATCTAGGTAATTTCAAGAACGACACTGGCAAATCAGTACATAAGAGTAAAAGTTGCAAAAAATTATATAAAAATTTTCATGTAAATATCTGTGTAATCTTAATAAATACCTAATTTTTAATGACATTACAAAATTAAATATTTATCTGACATTTTATTATAAATTAAAATAAATATTTTTTTATTTTATAATAAAATCTTATTATAAAAAAAATTATTTTATTATATATAATAACACCAATCACAGACCTCATAATTTTAATTTTAAAAGTAAAAAATAAATATAAGTAATCTCTAAATCACACAGATGTGTTTCTTATCCTTATATATCTCATACTTAACACATTAGTATATTTTTTAAACTAGTCATTTGTATCATTATGTATACTTATCTTTCATGTAAATTTTTATATAATACATTTCTTTTCTTTATTGCATATATCTCTCACTTTATTATTAATTATTCCCATTATTCTTTCTATCTTTAAGGTACCCACATAGTTAAGCATAAGCAAAAGAGTGTAGTGCCTAATAATAAATCAGATCCAAAAAGCCTAAAACAATAATGAAATATAACAAATTATGTATTTATAATTGTTGCATTTACATTAAATTATTTATTATTGTAGTATTTAAGAATTTATAATTGTATAATTGTTGTAGATGTGGAAAAGTTCTACTGTCAAAAATGTTCTACAAGCAAAAAGTACTCATTTATAAAAGATTTGTATTTTACTTCCCATAAAACTATATCACTGACCAATAAAATAATCCACTTAAATTTGAATAATATTATTTTGAAAATTAAAAACTATAGAATCAAAATAAAATAAATGAATATCATTTTTGTTATAACAAAGTGAAAAAATGTCGGATAACAGAAAAATTGTATAATTCTATGCTTAAAATATAATCATAAAAAAATAATTTATTATTTAACCAGATTTTACATCACAAAAATGCTTGTTTTTTAATACAAAGATCAATACACTCTACAATAACATAAAGAGTGTAATTTTTAAAGAAATAACAGTGTAATAAATATAGACTACTGGTTTTCAAACTTCATCAAACTGATATTTAATTATTAAAATTAATTGCAGATGCTACCACATAAACATATTTAAATTATTTTCTTTTTAAATTCATTCTGTCATTTTGTTTGAAATAATTACTAGCTGAAGGATGCATTAGAGCTAATAAAGTATTTGACAATGCAGATCAACTTATAAAAAAATATAATCATATAATATTTTAAAAAAATTGTTTAGGAGAACTGTATGAATCATTTTGTCTTTTAATTAGCACAATAGGCTTGTGGATAATTTTCTCCTATCTAATCTGCACTAATGAATTTTATATACATTTTTTATAAGAAGTTTCCCAGAAAAGAATTCGAAAATTTATTTATATCATTTTATAAATTTTTCAGGTGCAATTCATTGTAATTATAAAAAAAATATTTAATACAATCAAGAAGTTAAATGTACAAAGTTATTATTTTTAAAATATACAGAATGAGAAGGCAATGTGACAGAAATTTAAGGATGGAATAATTTTTATTCACTTTCTTCTAAATAAGAAATCTGTTTTACAGAAAAAAATACAAAGGAAAGTAGCAATATAATCAAGGAATTAAATGGAAAAAAAAACATTATCTTGCAAATACATTAAAAGAAACAAAATTTCACAAAAATGTAATTTATTCTTCTAAATGCAGATCCTATTTTATTAAAACACATTCTGAAAAACAGTATATCAAATATAGTAAAAAATTAAAAAACTTTTCATATAAAATTTTACAGTACTGTAGTAAAAATTTATTTTCAAAAATTTCATTCAATTTTTTCAAAATACAGATTGTATTGTTATGAAAAATGTTAGAAAACATTGCAATTTCTAACATAGTGAAGAAATTACATGTACAAAATCATTTTATAAACATTGAAATATTTAAAATTTCGAGGCAGTATAATAACATTTTTTCTGTGCTTATGAAATAACATACAAAAATAGTTTCAATAAAATAGAGTCTGCTTTTAAGAGAAAATTTTATGATTCCTGTACGATGAGCTTTCATTCCTATTTTCTTAAATGCAGATCAGAAAATTTTTTTTAAAGTGTTTTACCAATGTACTTTATACAGGAGGAAGCAAAGTTATTTTATTTTGTTTCTGTCAGAAATAAATAATCTTTTTAACAGTTTAGATTTAAGCACTTAACAATTTAAAATATCAAAAGTAAAGTTCTTTAATAATTTTTAAACACATTTAAGATATAACTTTTTTAAGACATTAAAGGAAATTATTTATGAGCAAATAGCAGATACAAATAATATTAATTTATATACAGAATATAATTTATGAAATACCATGAATTTGCTTCTGTCACAAAACCTTCTCATTTTAAAATTGAATCAATTCCAATTTTTCCAAGCTTTCCAATTTTAAAATTGAATCAATTCATAACCAAATATTTATAAGATATTTTTTAAAATATACGGTAATATTTTATAATAAAATATTTTACTATATAAAATATTACATTAAATTTTCTGTCCACCGGACTAAAAAAAAACAGTTGTCTTTCAGATGAAAATAATTTATATATATATAGTAAGTAAATATTATATATTGTTTTCACAAGCACACAGCTGGGTGTTTTTAGATATTATTCTCATAAATTGATATCAGCATTATTTAACAACAATATCAAATATTATTACTTGAAAACGTGAAAAAAGATAATATTTATTTATCCTATTTTGATTCACATTTGTTTATTTTCCAAATACTTTTCTTTTTTTTATTTAACTCTTTGTGTCACAAATTGTTATAGGTGAAAATATATAATTATAGAAAACTGAACATTATATGAATTTGTATGATTTGAATGTTTCAAATTTTGTTGTATATTTAAGAATCTCCAAATACACATAAAATATGTGCAAAATATTAATAGTTTTAAGTAGTTTATATTAAGTAGTTTTAATAAGTTATATTAAGTAGTTTTAATAAAAATATTTAACTGAAAAGAATTTAAAGAAGTCATATTTTTGGCATCTTTTTTAGCATATAAAAAAGCTATAACTCATTTTCAGATCAAACTGATTTAAATTGTAAGGTTATTGGTCTAAAAGAACTGTAAATTTTTGGAACTTTTAAAATATTATTCTTTATGAAATTATAACAACATATGATACACAATATTATTTACATTACCATTTAAAAAATGTTCTATTTTTATTAACTATTTCTCATTTTTCCTTACTAGTAATGTAAAAATCATTAAGAATACATGTAAAAAACTGATGTATAAAATATTACATTTAAAATATTTTTTGTTAACTTACATATAAGCAGATTTTTTGTAAAACTATTTATCTTTTGATTAAATTATTTTTCTGACAATTTTCTATACATTTACCTATGAATTACTTCTATTTATATTCAATGCAAATAATTAATAATTGCATAGATAAGGCAAATAATATTGAATTAAATAAAGGCTGTTATTATTTTTCAGTGAAACTAACATTTTCCCTCAAAAATTAAATCAGGAATATTTATTGAACAATTAAATTGAAATTAAATGCACCTATATTATTATATTTATTAAGAAAATTTAAGTTGAGGATAATGACTTTATATTGTATTACCAAGCAAAATCAAAAATTTGTAAAAAATGACTTTGTGTTTATAAATACTATTAACATATGCACTGTTAAGAATATGTTAAAATAATTATTATAAATTACACTATTTAAGCAACTACATTTTTATTTGTGCTAAGACTTTTATTTTAATATTTTTTTTAAAATTTAAAAAATATTAAAATTTTTAAAAAAAATATATTTACACAGTCAAAATTTATATTCCAAAAATAAAAATTGACGCATTTAAATATTAATAGAAAATATAAATAAAGCATATTCCATTAATATTTTAATTTAAGATATAAATCTATAAATGTAAAAACTATTATAAATAAGTTATTCATGTATATCCATCAAAACATGTAGAAATTAATAGCTACATGAAGTACTATTTAGAGAATACATCAATCTAAAAAACAGATATAAATATAGAAGAATATGGCAGTAACTACAAATTTATTTTAAAATATCTTTATTATAAATAATAAATTATTCTTATTCATTAAAAATACAAATATGTATCAGATTTTAAAATATGCTAATATAGTCTTACATATCATTTATATATTTCACAGTTAATTTTATTTATTTTTTAATAAAGCTATATTTAATCGGTGGAATAAAATAATCACTACAAGGATAAAATAAGAGTCAGAAAAAATTATAAATTACATTAATCAAATTAATAATAAAATCTGCTGTTTTCATATGGCAAAAATTTGAATAACTGTAAAAGAAACAAATCAATTAAAACAGTGATGAAAATTTTCATTAAAATAACTAAAAATAGAAATCAAAAATATAAATGTATTCTAAACAAAAATAACTAGAAAATTGTATCGGGAGTAAAATACATTTAGTAGGTATACAATTTTATGAAAATTATAAAATTTGGCATTTATAAAATATTGAATCATGAAATGCAGCATCGATTGAAGAAACATAGTGGAAAGTAAAAATTAAATCAAGAATATTTGCTGTTTCAGATAATAAATTAAGAAAATGTATAAAAAAATAAATGAAAATGAAAAATTTGGATATATCATGTATTTATTTTTAATTTAAGAGCTTATAATATGTATTTCCAAGATTTAATGACAGTAATGTAAACAAACAATATTTTTCAAAAAAGAAAAGAAACTAATAGCTTAAATGAACCGTTAAGTATTTATAACTCCGTTATTTAGAGAATAAACCTTTCTTGCACAATAAAAGTTTAGAAGAAACCACGATTTGGAAAACAAAACAAACAAGTTTCACAGGAACCGCTACTAGTTGCCTTCGTAAAAACCGGAAAAATAAATGCAACTCCGCGCTGGGGGGAAAGGAAGAATGAAAGAGAAAGAAAAAAAAAACTTGAACTCACCTCGTTTTTTCTTCGTCAAGCTTAATCCAGGAAATGGAGACGCATAGCAAATGAAAATGGTCAATACAAGGATCCAATGCATCTTTTAAGATTAGGGAACATATTTTCTAGCCATTATTAAGCAGTCGTCTGCGTAAGCTTCCATCAGGCCACGACTCTCAACTCAGCATGATAGACGTCACAGTAGCAGCAAGCTGGTCCCCCTCGTAAAGGTTGCCGAGCCAAAATGGCGTCCACTGGCTCGCATAGGGCAACGCTCTGTGCATTTTCTGTGACTGTTTTTACCGTCACCGAAGCGCTCGCATGCTCCCTTGTGTCTTCGGCGACGGTTGGAGGGCTGTCCCGATCCCGAAATGTAGAAAAAAGGAACGTTCTATGAGCTACAAAAAGCAGGCGAAAAGCGGTGTTCTAAATATGAGCACTACTCGCGACTCACTAGGGCTACGTTCGCGCGAGAACCACTCACCAAACCGACCAGAGGTTAACGATTGAAATACTGGGGGAAAACGGCGCTAGATCAAGTAAAAATTGCCGATCAATAATTCAGAGGGAGCGCTATCCCTCTAGAAATAGCTTTCTGGTTAAGGCGCCAAAATTGAGCTCACTTAGCACCATTTTATTTCGATTAAAATATTACATTTTTCTTTGAGAGAGTTTCTATTTTTTTCATAATTAACTTAATTTGATATATAACATGGGATTTTTAAAGATTAACTTTTTAATTATAAATAATTTTTTAGCTTAAATATTTTTAACTTTTAAGCCATTTTTTTTTAATTATTGGGAATAAAATATCCAGTATGAAAAATGTAGTAAATTCAACACACACATTTTTCTTAATTTATTAATTTTACAATCTATCTAATTCCTTTATAGTTTAAACAGAATGAATTTGGTTGTAAGACGCCAAAACTTAGCAAAATTTATTACATTTTCTTAAGCTTGCTTTATTTTATATTCGTTGGGAATTAAATATTCATAGGAGAAAATTCAGTAAGTTTAATATTTTTCTTATTTTATTAATTTAAATAGTGAGTTTGGTTCTAAGAAACTTTCATTTTTGAGTTAGTTTCTTTTGAAGAAAATTCACGATGACATTTAATATTTTTCATTGATATTGATTTGCAATATATTTATTACAATTCTTAAAAAGATTTTAGTTTATAAAAAATTCTCAATAACTAAAAAGAATTTTTTTTATTTTTTAAAAGCATTACATTTTTTCATACTGTAAATTCTTTTCAATTTCGAAAATTAAAAACTGTTTTCCTAATTTTTAGATTAGATTATGATTAATACTGCATACTTTTATACATTTCACATTATATGAAAGTAATTTTGTACTAAAAATTAATATATTAATATTAAAGAAATTTAAATGAAATATTATCAGTAAATAAAAATAGCATATTTTAACTAAAAAAATTAAAAATTGCTGCTTTTATTTTTAGTTGGTGAATTTACCTAGCAAATATAGTATATAATAATTTCCTTTGAGTCATTAAGTATTAATGTTTACTAAATACTTAATAAATTAATATGGAAGCAAATTTGAATAAACAATTCTCAATGTACTAAAAAATTACCATTTTTATTAAGATTATAAAAATTAACAACTTCATAATTTTTATGTTTGCAGATAAATATATTTAACAAGTATTCTACATGATAATTTTCTCTATGAGACCTTAAAAATGTCACAATTTTTACTGAGATCATTATTTCTAAAATAAATTCTAATAACAAATTTTTTTAAATTTCTCTTCTTAGAAATACATATTATAAATATAATTTTAAAATCTTAGGCACATTAAAAAGCAGATTATATTTAAAGTCTCTCTGGAGTGTTAAAATTCACCTTCAAGGGAAGAAAATATAACATGCGTTGCCAATTACAAATTAGTATTAAGTAACGTAATTAAATTTAAAAATTTGTGTAACGTTATTTGGGGTAATATTGCTTATTGGTAGTTCTCTCGGCATGTTTGGCTTTGATTCCTTCAACCCTTCAAATATCGATATTGTAATAATTTCGGTGACCGCGTGATGGCGCTACGGAGATTGAAAAAAAAAAAAAAAAAAAAAAAAAAGAGAGTTCTATAAACAGAAGGGAGAATTTTTAAAAAAAAGGAAAAGAAAAACGAGACTGTTGAGAATGTTATTGTGAATTTTCGCTTATAAAATGTTCCTGTAATGTTCCATAAATGTGCAATCATAAAAGATGTAGTCTGTTCTGTAGAAGAAAGCACAACTCGAACAAATACAAACATTTATTTAAAAATTAAAATTAATAATTAATAGTATTGTATATTAAAATTATAATTAATAGAAATCTGATTATGGCCCTACAAGGCCAAAAGAACAAACACCTAAGGAGAGCCAGCTGAACCTCCTTGTTCGCTGGTCAATAGACAATCTCTCTCCGCCGGAGCGGACTTCCTCCTCTCCTCTCTCGCAATGACTACAGCGCCATCATGTGAAGAGAATGAAAAGTATCTTAACACTACACCCTTCCCGCAAGTTTTGGGTTTATGTTCCACATAAACGCATAACTGAATTAAATATGTTAGGATACAAAAAAATAACACGGACTTAATAATATTTTTGCAAACAATTAAAGAAATATTAAACTTAAAATAAATGTGAACTTAGAATTAAGAAATAATTATAGGTATGTAGAAAACGTTATTTACAAAGGAATTGTTTAAAATTCACAAGTATGCATCAATATTAATAATATGTATATAAAAAGATATAAAACAATAATAAATGAATCCACTAAATATATATAAATTGAAATTAATGTAAACAAACAATATACCAGTAAAATTAATGTAAACAAACAATATATCAATACAATTAATGTAAATTAACAATATACCAATACCGTTGATGTAAACAAACAATATACCAAATACAAAGATACAAATAAAATATTTTCACTGAAATATAATTACATATAAAGTTTTTACACTAAGCACTAAAGTCAGTTTTATCTGGAAAAAGTCTAGATAAAGCCATCTGCATGAGGCATCTTAGCTCCTGCCCAATATCTGATATATTATATCACTGAAGAGCAAACACCCACCTATGAAGACGAGGTGATTGAGGTGCACATTTGGTCAAGTATGGTAAGGGATTGTGGTCAGTACAAAACTAAATTTCTGAATGAAAATTTTTGATTCAAACCATTTTAACGACCACACTATTGCATAAGCCTCACGTTCAATTGTAGACCAGGATTGTTGAGTTTTAGTCAATTTTGACTATCATATGAAACTGGATAAATCTTATCATTGGCACGCTGAGGCAGGCAAGTACCAACTCCTACTTGAGAAGCATCAGAGTAAATTATGAAAGGCTTACCTAGTGATGGAGTGTGAAGTGAAGATGCCTCAACTAGGCTTGTTTTAGAGATATAAACACTGTGTCCTGCACTTCAGTCCAGGGAATATTTTCAGGCACACGTTTCTTAGTAAGCTCAGTTAATGGATATACTAATTCAGAATATTTAGGAATGTACTCACGATAGAAGTTACACAACCCTAACACACTTCTAAGATCCTTTGTGGTTGTTGGTCTTTTAAGTTGCTGTATAACTTGCACTTTTTCCGGATCAGGTTGATGTTCACCAGAGGCAACAATATATCCTAAGAACCTGATACGAGGTTTGGCAAAATCACACTTGTTTATATTGACAATAAAGTTGAGCTCCTTTAATTTTCCTAAAATAATATTTAGATGCAATAAATGTTCTTCTAAATTATTCGAAAATATAGCTACATCGTCAATGTAAGCACGTGAAAATTCCTTAAAGGAAGATAGCGCTTTATTCATCAACCCTTTGAAATGTAGTGGTGACATTTTTCAATCCAAACGGCATGACTTTGAAACGATATTGAGACCTATGGGTTTTTGAATGAGGTAAAATCACGACTAGCTTCTTCTACTGGAATAGCCCAGTAACCCTTCAGTAGATCCAATGTGGAAATAATATTAGTCTTCCCAATACAATGAATTAATTGCATTGAATCTTCCATAGGAAAATCATCCGTTTTTGTCACAGCATTAAGAGATCTGTAGTCGATGCACATCCTAATTGCTCCCTCCTTTTTGTTTACACATACCACTGGATGTGCAATTTCAGCCCAGCTCTCCTCTATGAGATCTAATTCCAATAGTTCATAAATCTGGTCATTTATTTGAGATTTAAGAGCCTCTGGAATTCTGTAAACATAAAGTTTTTTACGTTCTTTTCCTTCTTCTAATCTGATCTAATGTTCATCAACTTTGGCTATTTTTACATTTCCAGTAAACAAAGTTTTATAATTACGTAATAAACTCAAAATCTTTTCCCTGTCATCTCTAGATAAATGTTGCATGTGTACATTTTGCAAAGGATCTTTCGTATGTAATTTACTAGTAAGTCTTGGAGAAGCATGAATTTCACCAAATTCTTCGTCGTCTTCAAAGATAATTCCCACAGTACTGGCTCTTGGATAATATTTTCTGATCTTGTTTACAGAGCAATGTCTAATATTTCCATCTGTGGGTTTAACTTTATAGGAGTTAGGTGGGCAGTGTTCAATTACTTCACCAGGACCTGTCCATCTGGCATACAATTTGTTAGAAGAGTCCGGAATCAATAAATAAACCTGATCACCCACCTTAAATTCCTTAGGAACAGTCCGGTGATTGAAGTACACTACTGGCCATTAAAATTGCTACACCAAGAAGGAATGCAAATAACAGAACGATATTTATTGGACACATCATTATAGTGGAAATAACAAGTGATTAGATTTACAGGAAATTAAGATGTATAGATCTTGAGAAATCAGTACCCAGAGCTGCCACCGCTGGCTGCAATAACAGCATTTATCCGTCATTGGCATTAATTCAAACAGAGATTATATGGCATGTACGGGGATCTCAGTCCATGCAGCTTCAACACTATGCCACAGTTCATCGACAGTAGTGGATGGTGAGTGATGGCGTGCCAATCGCTCGGCAACCATTGACCACACGTTCTCAATTGGTGACAGATCAGGAGAACGTGTTGGCCAGGGTAACAGTAGAACCTGTTCTGCATCAAGGAAGTTCAGAACAGTGCGGGCAACATGCGGTCGTGCATTATCCTGTTGAAACAAAGCATTAGGGAGGCCTCGAAGATAGGGCAGAACCACGGGCCTTAACACATCGGAAATGTAACGGTTGCTGTTCAAAGTGCCGGTAATGCGAACAAGAGGTGATCGAGACGGGTATCCAATGGCACCCCATACCATCACTCCATCAGATGGGCCAGTATGGCGATGTCCAATGCAAGCTGGCAATGCGCGTTGTCCACGATGCCTGCTAACACGGATGCGGCCATCATGGTCCTGTATACAGAACCGAGATTCATCTATAAAGATGACGTGATGCCATTCCCGCGTCCAGGTTCGTCGCTGATCACACCATTGAAGGCGCTCCTGTCTGTGACGCAGCGTCAATGGTAGCCGAAGCCATGGTCACGCGTGCAGACAATCCATGCTGCTGCAAACGCCGTCGAACTGTTCGAGCAGAAACTTGTTGCCTTGCAAATGACTCCATTTCTCGACTCAGGGTTCGTGAAGTGGCTGTACGATCTACTGACCATGCGGATAAGGTGTCTGTCTTCTCTGCTGTTAGTGATGGGGGGTCGCTGAGTCCTGCATGACGTTCCGTATGATTGTCCTGAACCCATCGATTCCATATTCTGCTAACAGTCATGGGGTCTCGACCGACGCGAGCAGCAATATTGCGGTACGATAAACCGCAATCCCGGTAGGCTATAATTCTTCCTCGATCAAAGTCAGACATGTGCTGACAGGCATTTCTTCTTCTTTGCCGAAAACAACGTTGAAACGGAAATTGAGTATGAGAAAACTGCTGTCAAATCTCTGGTTTTATGCACATTGTAGATGTCGCTACTGTTGCCTGCTTTGTATGAATGCGCTGAAAATCTAATCATTTGCATATCACAGCAAGTTCTACCTGTCATACAAATTTCACTTGTGTGGTGTGCCGCTTTCCTGGAGTAGCAATTTTAATGGCCAATAGTGTAGTCGGTGTAGGCTTGTTGTTTTCCAGCAACTATCAATGAGGCTTGTTCGACGGCTCTTTCAAATTTTACCTTCTGATATTGTAAATAGTCAACAACAGATTTACTCATATTTAATTGAATAGGGATTTCACCAGTCCAGCTTGATTTCAAAACACTTAAAGGTCCTCTTACTTCTCTACCGTACAAAAGCTTGAAGGGAGAAACACCAGTATTGCAATTCGGCACTTCTCTGTAAGCGAAGAGTAAATAAGGAATATATTTATCCCAATTGCTGGGGTCTGGTCGTATGATGTGATGAAGAGAGTTCTTCAAAACTTTATATCTTTTAATTAATCCATTGCTGGCAGCATACGCTGGCACTGAAAATCTGGGAGAACATCCTAAGCGATTAATAAATTCTTGTGTTAATTTAGAAGTAAAATTTGTCCCTTGATCACCAGCAATAACACTTGGAATACCAGTTCTCATAAAAATCTCCAATAGCGCATCACAAGTTGCTTTTGGTATTAGAGAACGTGAAGGAATAGCCTCTGGCCACCTCGAATGCTGATCCATCAGTACTGAAATATATTTGTGTCTACGTGCCGACTAAGGCTCAATCGGCCCGATAATATCCAAGTTCACAGCTTCAAACGGCAGGTCTGGTCTAAGCACTGGAGAAATAGGAATTTTATCGGAAGACTTCTCAGGAGACCGTAATTGGCATTCTTTACATGATTTGCAGAAATTTAAAATATCATTTGACATATTCGGCCAGTAAAAACTATATCTAATTCTCTCTTTTGTTTTCTTTAATCCCATATGATTTCAATAAACAGAAGTATGAGCCAAATCCATAACTTTCTGACGGCGACATTTTGGTAAAATTAACTGATTTACAGTTTCACCACAAACTTTCTCTTTGTGGAATAAAATGCCATCTAATTCAAAATATTTACCCTTGCCACGTGATAAAGAGGATCTCACTTCATCCAAAGAGGCGCATTATTGTTTTTTTTATATTGTAATGATTGGCTCAATTTACAATTTGTTTCGGCCTTGAGCACTTCCATACCATCAGAAACACCCGGATTCATGGCGTCATTTGAACAGAGAACCTCACCCATATTTTCGGCGTGTGATGATTCAGCAGTCTCATTATGATATTCAACTTTTTGCGACGCCAAAACAAAGCAGGCGGCAGACTTCTTGTTTTCTTCTAGCACTGCATTTTCCAATAAATAAAAAACTTTTGTTGGTATTATACATTGCCCTTGGATTTTGTTGGTAACAGCTGCAATTATTTCGATGGGTTTCCAGAACATTTTATTATTTTCCGTTTTTAATGCTACTTGAAAGCTCATTTTTTAATCCAGCTTCTATCTTCTCTCCAAAAGCACTGATTAAAATAACTCTTCCTTTTTCTGTTTTTGATTTTGGAATAAAGTCTTTATTTATGACTGGAAGTTAATATCCAGAGTCTACGAGAGCCTTTACTGGGGTATTATCCACGTAAATATCCACATATTGAAGAGGATTTATTTCAATTCCCGTTCTTTTTTCTTTTAATAATAGGGAGCAAATGTCTGCTGTTAGCACATCGCTTATCTTATTATTTGCTTTAAATCTTAATGGACTTTCTCTCGCAAAATGTGAATCTCCACAAATATAACATTCTTTCACAATTCTTTTTTCAAAATTTTCTTTTTTCCAAAAATTTTTAAATTTTTGTTGTGTAACATACGGAGGAATATGTTTTGACTCTGCCGAATATTTTTGTTCTTCTTGTTCGTTATAATTTTATCTCTTGAAATATTCTTTGCGAGGAAATTCTTTCGGTTTGACACTAGTATTCATTCTGACATTTTCATAATCACCCAATTTACTTGTTATTTCTTCTGGAGTTTTAAAATTTGACCAAACATTAATAAAATGTTCTTTAATTTCTAAGGGAGATTTGCGTTTTATTTGATCGGTTATTATTAGATCACATAGCTCTTCAAATGTTCGTATTCCAAGTCCACTGATCCATTCGAAGAAATAATTTTTCAGTTCACAAGCAAAATCTCGCCAGTTTATTTCTGGTTTATTATGGTGCTTCGTGAAGAACTGTCTAAATTTTTCCGGGGTCATTTCATACCTTTTGAGAAGTAAACTTTTTACACTGTCGTAATCCTCGGTGACTTCTTCCTCTTCTCTTGCAATAATTTGTACCATTTAATCGGCTATAATACGATTAAATGCGCAACCCAAAGTTCTTTTTTAATTTCAATTCTTTTAGCTTGTCTTTCGAAGAGGACAAGATATAAACTTTTATCATTTGTTTTGGGATCAAACTTCAGTAAAATATTATTTAAATCGAATTTCACCTTAAAATGAAAATCATTACCAGTGTTTCATAAGTTATCTTCTCCTGTTCGTTCCTTTCCCATTAAACTTAGTTTTTGAAACTCGAGCTCCATTTCTTGTTTTCGTTTTTCCATTTTCGTTCTTCAATTTCTAGTAATCTTTTCCGCTCTTCAATTTCATTTCTTTTTCGTTCTCTAATTTCAATTTCTTGCAATCTTTTCTGCTCTTCAATTTCAATTTCTTGCTATCTTTTCCGCTCTTCAATTTCTTCATTTCTTTTTCGTTCTTCAATCAACGAATTTAAGAATTCTTTAATGAAATCTTCGTCGTAGTTTTCGCTGTTATCAATTTTTTTAGTTCGTAAAGTTCTAGATTCGCAGCATTCTCAATACCTGATTCCACCGCAATAGTTCGTAAATCTTCTTTCTTTCCTTTTGCGAGGAAAGCCATTTCAATCACTTGTAAAACACAAACAGTCAAATAAACAAATTCACAGTTCCGTTTTAGATTATGTCAGAAACATCAGCTCGTAATCCTGTCGGGTGCAACAGTGTAGTGTCTGTTCTGTAGAAGAAAGCACAACTCGAACAAATATACACATTTATTTAAAAATTAAAATTAATAATTAATAGTATTGTATATTAAAATTATAATTAATAGACATTTGATTATCGCCCTACACGGCCAACAGAACAAACACCCAAGGACAGCCAGCTAAACCTCCTCGTTCGCTGGTCAAAGACAATCTCTCCCCGCCGGAGCGGACTCCCTCCTCTCCTCTCTCTTAATGACTACAGCGCCATCATGTGAAGAGAATGAAAACTATCCTAATACTACAAAAGATAATAAATATTTGATTGCTAAAATTATGCGCGATAAATTCGCGGCACAAATACAATTCACCGACATAACAATATGCTGAGAGAGTTAAGAAAATTATCGAGCATAACTTATAATGCTGATGTATTATCTCACTGTGATGTTTGTGCACAGAGTTCGATGGTCAGTTGTTATTCAGAACATCTCCAAGCCCCCACAATGCTTGTTGTGGATGCTTGGGAATGTTCTAAATTTCCACTCTTACGACACATTAATACGCTCTCAATTTTCAAAAATCTTCTCAATGAGCTATATTTTGTGTATATTCAGTTCCATTACAACATATTTCTGCTTTGTCATAGCCTCTGCGGGAATAAAACAATTGTTTTTAGGCTATAGTAGCAAAGTTTAAGGCTTAGAATGTTATCATATTTTGATTCATAAGCCACTTTGCAGCTCTAAAGTGATGTAAGTGCGCAAATATGAATAAATTGGGTATAGCGAAATATTTTTACTATCATCAGAGATAAATAATTTCAGTAATTATATTTATTACTTGAGGAATGCAGCATTTTCTTTATTATTATTAAATCAAAATGAAACTCAAACAAGCAAAATTCATAAGTTGAATACAAGTTAAATATACTTAGACCTTAATTTATAGGCATTAAAATAAATATAATTGGAGTTGAGTAAATGTTTAAAATATTCAATGAAAATAAAGATAAAGGGAAATATCTTCGCAATAAAACATTATTATTAATATGACAAAAATTATAATACTGAAATAAACTATTAAAATAAAAATAAATGGAAATGTGAACGTGATAAGAAAATAATATTAATTGAATAAATATGATTAAACGGATCAAATGGATTTCTTCAAATGAAAATAAAAATTATCAGGTAAAATAATGATTTTACTGTAAATATAAAAATAAATTAAACATAACCTTATAAAATGAAACGTTCGTTTTTTCTTAGAGAAAAACATTCCATCATAATAACCACACTCGATAGATAAGATTTTTGTTCTTTCATCCTACCGAAAAAAGTGTTAATATCTTATCTTCTAGAGTGTCTTATCAATTACAGTTTTAAACAATTCTCTTCACATAAGTGATCGAAAAACCCCAAAAATTCTCATAAAAGTATAAACTAGAAATTAAAAAAATGTCTATTCAAAATGAGAGAAAATACTTACCTAAAAAATTCCGTATTAATGTTGTTATAAAATATTTTAGTATATTATTTTAATAATAGTAAACTTATATACAATAGAATATTTTTATTATCACACATTCTTTATGATTTAAAAGTATCGCATGGACTTTTCCATTTACGTATGCATTATTTACACGAAATACGTTATTTGAAATATATGATAATGTTTATGTATTACTTAAACATTATCATATATTTCAAGTTTCGCTAAAAATTGCTACCCAGAGGAAAAATATTTATTTATTTCTAAATAAAATTTATAACAATCAAAATTATTATTACTTACTTTAAGTAACTCTTTTGATTTTTAAAAATACTGAATTTATTATTATTGCATTAATGATAATGCTAAATAAGTTTTGTAAAATGTTTAATTTTTTTCGTTGGAAATGAATTCTAAATGATCTACAGAAATTTAGTTTTCAATAGGAAACAAAACATAGCTGACAGAAACAGAATATATATATTTAGTTCATTATGTCATATATATGTGTGTATAACAAATTAAATGTATCCGTAATTTTTTTTTTGGCATAAAAACATTTACTTAGAAATAAAATTCTAAATTATTTATTTAAGAAATTATGAAAATTACGTTCTCATGAGAATTTCTTAAAAGTTTCTAATTTAACATCATAAACTATTGAATAAAAGTGCTTATTTTACCATTTAAAATCAAAAAATTTTCAATGTTTAAATACAATAGCATTGTATTTTGCTAAAAACGTATTAATTAAAAATAACAATCTCCTTTTATGAGAAACAGGAAAACATAACGATATTGACTCAAATTAAGCACATAGTTACAATTTATTTCACTCGATTAATTTGATGTTAATTATTCAAATTTCGGAGAAATCTTTGTGGGTAGAAAGTTTAAGAAGAAACTGTAATGTGCAACGACTGAAAATTCAATAAGAACATTGTGTGAAGGAAAACGCTACAAAAGCATCATTTTATTTTCTCTAAATTATGAGAAAAAACTGTTTTTACAGTTTTGGCCGATTTAAAATTTATTGAGAAACCAGTTAATGTTGGTTTAGTTCTACAAATGATAAAAAATATGCTAAAAAATAATTATAACCCTTTGGAGACTAGTTAATAGAGTGTCATGTAGAGTGCAATTAGTGTTTGTTATCTTACTGAGCAAGTTAATGAAAGAATATCTTAGTAGAAGAAAATTGGTTGAGAGAAAAGAAAAAATAAACTATTAGGAAACGATGCAGGGGAAACAATAAACTAGATAGAATTGTACTTGATCAACCTCAAATGATTTTTCTTTTAAAAAAATGAAAAAGAAGCAGTTACTTTTTTATGTTAATATGAGAAGTAGCAACTTATCTTTTTCGCATCCACATCTCTACAATTTACAGATGGTTCAAAAACTGATGGATTGATGATGTACAAATGGTTCAAAAATTGATCCCTGCTTAGGAGCAGCATTTATTTTATCATATAAATAAAAAGAAATAGACCCAATCAACAAATCAGACCTCACCTACACAACTTAGTCTTTCAAGCAGAAGCTATACAATTCGATCAGGGCTAAACCATGTACATGAACATAGCGTAAACAGCTTTACAATTTAGAGGGACTAACTCTGTAATATAAGCAATAGATAGTCCAAATCCTACCTCTCTGCTATTTAACAATATTCATGAATTTTTACATCAACATGTCTAGAAATCAAATATTAAACGTATAAAAGCACGTGATGAAACAGAAGGAAACGAAAGGGCGACATACTAGCAAGAAAAAAGCAGCAATAAAATTTCACCACCAATCTATTGACCCGCCATGACCCAAGTCCTGCTTGAATTCTAATCTTAACCAAAACCCATGGTCCATTGTCAAGAATTTTGGGGCACATCTCAACAGGAATGATGGGAGTATTCCCAATTATAATAAGAGTTCATAGATCAGTGTTATACAAATGCTTTCTTAAATGACTTCATAAACTGTAATAGGCCAATCGATACATACTATAACAGATTTGGAAAAAGTGACACTCCTCTATGATCTTACAGCAAACAAGGAACACTGCAACGTTATTTAACAGAATTTCCAATCGCAATCAAATATCATACTAGATATTCATTCTACCAACCTACCATCTGCACAGCATCTCAAATTTAGTGCCAGTCGCAAACCAGGAATACACCGAATTACTCTTGTTGCCAAAATCCTGATGTCTATGGACTTAAAAGTTAGTCTTCTTTTGCAGCAGCCCAACCACCTTTAAAATTTGTCAACAGCCCACATTGAAAATAACAGGAAAACTCCCTTAATAGACCTACATAGTTAAATGTAACACAGTCTCTCCAGAAATTGCGTTTATTTCATACCAACAACTTATAAACAATTGTAAGTCAGAGAGAGTGCTATATGCATTAGGAGAAAAAATTGGGAGAAAGAAAGGAATAAAAATATCTCATTGGAGCTGACATGAGACTATCATCAACCACCACAACTTTATGTTTCTACAGTCAGTTGAGAATGATAGACGTATGCTTGGATCCGTTCCAATCTACTCACTTCTTCCTCCTCTGCACCATTTTTATTTTAATTATAAGAACTTGTCAAATGAATACCGAATAACCACAACAAAGTGGCAATGGTTGTTATTTTTTCAAAAATAATTACCAAATGCATTATTATAGTTACCCCACTGGGAGATGAGACGAACAATTCCTGTCTTCTAAAAGAAGATATATCCCTGATGGATCTACAACATAGCCGACTTATAAACTTCTACGTCCTAATTAAAACGACGCCTAAGTATGTATTTCTTCAGGTTTCCAAAAATGTGGTTCGTAATAACAGGAAAGATCTGGATTGTGTGGATGACATTCAAGCGTTTCCTAGCTACATCTCTAAGGTATATCTTTTACTAGATTGGATGTATGAAGTCATCACACAGAAAAAAAAGATTCCTTTTGCTAGCATTCAGGTGTGGGTCGTAATAAGAGGAAAGATCAGGATTCTGTGGATAATATTCAAGCTTTTCCTAGCTAAATCTCTAAAGTATATCTTTAACTAGATTGGCAGTATGAGGTCATCACACAGAAAAAAAGATTCCTTTTGCTAGCATTCAGGTGTGGGTCGTAATAAGAGGAAAGATCAGGATTCTGTGGATAATATTCAAGCGTTTCCTAGCTAAATCTCTAAAGTATATCTTTTACTCGATTAGCAGTATGAGGTCATCACACAGAAAAAAAGATTCCTTTTGCTAGCATTCAGGGACGTGGGTCACGACAATTCATGCAGTGTTTTATATTCACTGCAGACATGTAATATTGAGTTGCCTATGCTCAAACAAACTCTGCCTTCATGGAAGGAACCTCAGTTCTCTGCACTTATTTTTCTGTCTACATTCCCGACATCAAACGAGCACCGTTTTCTTCCCACTTATTTCTTAAACAATGAAGAAGAAACTGTGCAGACGGATGGATCATTTATTCTATCATCCGACAGGAGGCATTATCAGTGCATAATTTCTTGCCACTTCTTGCCACAAAGGCGTTTTATGGTACAGGCTTTCAGTTTTCTTTTGATTACTATTAATCCATAATGAATTAAATAACAAATTAACTAGAAATAACAATAACAGCAAACATTCAACAATATAACATTTCGTAGTAGATGAACGAAGACTATAATGTACTTTTTAAACACCCAATATGGTCTCCTGGAGGAAATTTCATGGATAGTGGGTCGCATGTTAGTTTTCAAGGAAAGAAACCTTGTAAACTGTCCAGAATGTAGAATAAATCATTCTCAGCTGATACTGTGCATGTAGAATGTTGTTCATCTTACTTTATTTAGAAATGGCCAAGGTCGAACAAATGATCTGCTATTCTGAAAAGAGTCCTTTCACCACTGACCTATTGTAAATACTAGGTAATAATATATAAATTAGCATTTCACTCTGTTCACTGAGATATTACTGACATTGAAAGTTTACATATTGGAAAAATTTAAAATTTTTAAGATGGTGGTGCATTAAAAAACATATAACATCATATAATTTAAGAGTGCAGCTGAATCAATAAACTTTTAAATGGAATTCTCACGCAAGAAGATTTTTGCTTTGGCGGAAAGGAAATTGATTCAATTGCAAAAGTGAACATGCATGTTCAAAATTTTCAGTTTGCCATATGTCTAATTAGAAAGCACTGTTGTGGCAATTTTTGAGTACAAGAGACTCTTCTATCCGCAGTACCAAATACCAACTAGTTCAAGGAAAAGTACTGTAGCCAATGTACAACATATACTGATGGTTAGCATAGTCATAATTTATCTTTCCTATTTTGAACTGAAATTCCTCATGTTGCCCAGCATAGCTATAAATACGAAATGGCAAGATTCCAAATATGATTCTTTTGATTTTCTGTTGTTGTTGCATGTTCCTTTTGGCCAGCAGTGCTAGACCAGGTCCATAACGTTAAACATCCTAAAAAATTATCATCATCAAAGGATCATTATATAAATCATACTTGGATAGTCCTAGGCACTCAAAGATACGTTCTTGAATAGCTTGTTCAGAGGAACATTTGGTATAGGTCTTGATAATTTATGGTGCCCTCGGAAAATTTTAATGATCTGTAGTGACCACTTCGAGATTGGGTGAGAGTAGTTTGTTCCTGTCTTTTAAAGCCGTGAGCCAGTGAGCTTCCCGGATGACAACACTGATACCATTGGTGCTCTGGAAGGATATTCCATGTGGTTTTAGCCTTGCTTTTTACTCTTGAAAAGATTTCCTAAAAGGTGAGAGTGCCAACGGCTTAGGGGCCTCACGAGTTCCTGCCTTGGCCAAGGTGTCTACAGTTTCATTTCCCTCTTTTTATTTGATTTTCTATCTAATAAGTTTCGAGACAATTAGAAGATAACTTAAATGCTGATGACTTTTGTCATTTAAAGCGTTTTCATTCATAGTAGACAATTTTCATCGCGGTCTTTAGGAAAAAGCCTTAGTCTTAAAAACAATATTCATTACTCTTACATAACACATCAGGCACGTTCCTAT
Organism: Latrodectus hesperus; assembly: GCA_037975125.1. Lineage (NCBI taxonomy): Eukaryota > Metazoa > Arthropoda > Arachnida > Araneae > Theridiidae > Latrodectus > Latrodectus hesperus. The sequence continues at coordinate 40,533,136 of CM075860.1, forward strand.
ACCTTGATCTGGATAGATGATCAAACAGAAAATGCCAATATATTATCCATCTTTCAATAATCAGCAGTAGTTGGATTCTAGCCTAGGGCTTCTACGATGAAAACCTTATCTCAACCCTATGTCACAGTGTTCTTTATTATTTCATCAAGCTGCATAGCCGATTTTTAAAAGCTGAAGATAGTTGTTATTGATATTTTACATATATTGTATTTTGCCTTTTGAAAAAAGGTTTCAAAAGAAATAGAACTTGTTAACTTATCTTCTTAATGCAAGAGGAAATCAATTAAGAACACTTATATATATTCACACCAACAGACGTTCTTGTTGTTGCACCAGCATGTTTCCCTGTATCAAACCCTGAGTCATGCTCTAGCAGTTATATAGAAGTACCCGGATTCAGTCTATGTGATTTTGAAGCAGATATAAAGAAGATTCACAATACTTGGCCTGCCATCCCCAGAGGTATCATTTCACTTGGAGGACATTGCGACCACGACCTATTTAATGTGCCCCAGCCGCATTTAGAGAACATGATAGATCTTCGATTAATCCGGTGTTCAAACTCACTATTCTTTTGATAATGAGAACAACGCCCTAACGAAAAAGCACACCACATCAAACCAACAAGCACAGTGGCTAAAAGATGAGAATAAAAGCCATTCAATAGATACACCATGAATTAACAGTAAGACCATGTTCTTTGGATTATGAAGCATTAGGTTCAATTCCAAGTACTATTGCACAACGGAATATGTGATTTTTGAGATTATGTTTATTAGAGTATATTTTTTGGATTTTCATGGGTTTCTACTCCTGTGATAAGTAAATTCGATATTTCATCTCGAAAATATCCTCTAGTAAGGCACAACGTAATGGAAAATATTCAAATATTTTATAGCAACTTCCTAATATTATGCGACAAGTTATCGAGCCTCATTTGTTTTGCTTGAACTTTCAATGTCTACAAATTGAAAACTAACATAAATTGTTTTGCAGCATTTTTCTCTAAAAAATGACTTTTTTTAGATAAATTTTTGATTTAGACATAAGGAAGAAGGAAAATCTTTTTTCCAAACTTTTTTGCAGTATATCTATCCCGGCACAAGTAAGGGTATAATTGTCATCTCTTGCTTGCCAAATCTAGTTGAAACTGAATTTTTTGTGCCCCCCCCACAAGATTAAGTGTTAATCACGAAAGCAAATCGATCTCTCCCCATTCTTGAATTTTAAATTCTAAAACAATTCAAAGAAATTTAAAGTATGACTTATAAACTGACAGAAAAATTTATCATATAATGGATGAAAACTTATTGCGTATAGATCATAAACTTATCGGAAGATAAAAAGCATTTCTTGTAATTCCTTTTATGACAGTAACAACTCAACTTTTAATTTTTAAAATGCCCTTCATTGAAAAACAAACAAACAAACAGGTGAATTGCTTATTTAACACTATTAAAATCGGTGTAGAAACGGGTACCCTAGATTTTGGCCAAAAATTTGGCGATAAAATTTAATGTCTGGTAACCCTAGCATTTTTAGCGCTCTAACTAACATAGTTTAAGGATTTCCGTTTTGTTATTTACAATTTGCTGCCTATCTTGCTGTCCTGGGTACCCGTCAGTCAAGCTTTTACCTCAAAATATATTATGAAAGAGATTTATGTGGTAACCCAATTTTTTAGTAGAAATCGATTTTCATCATTGCAAGGAAAAGAAGACTATTTCAATCAACTCCAGTAATCTCACTATTTCTCACCATAAACATAAGGAACTCCAATCGATAGTTTCTAAATTTTAATATTTCATCAAAATTATAACTTCAGTATTTTAGACAATCATATATCCTAGGATAAATTAATCAGATATGTGATATTAATAATAGAAATAATTCATATATTGTATTCAATGTTACATTTCTCAAGGAAGCAAATTAGGAAAACTTTCAAGCATTCACATCTAAAGATGTGCATTCGAAAAGAAGCATTAATGTTACTTTCTCATTGCTTAACGAAAGCTAGTTTCGAACTGTTAACCTTCCGTTTGAAAAATGCATCTCTACCAGTAGGTTTCAATAAACTCATTAAGCTTTAATTCGGTAAAAAATGCATTCAAAAATATCGTAAAGAAACTTTATGAAAACATTATACTTTTCCCTAACATCTGTAAAATATTTTATTTCTACAAGCATTAAAACTTTCAACTACTAAGCTCATACTTAATATTTATCAATTACATTTATAATACAAATATTTTTCTATTACAAACTTTGCATTAAATTATTTACTTAGTAATATATATATATATATATATATATATATATATATATATATATATATATATATATATATATATATATATATATATATATATATAAAAAATAGTATTAATATAAACAATGTATCTGAACTAAATATATATTTTCACTCTCAAGTAATGTAATATTTCTATAACAAAGAAAAACTTTTTTCTTCTTATAATAAATGTTAAATCTTTAAAAAATATGACTGCTTGCTTTTCAATGTTTAGAAGGGTAGCATTATTTTTCTTTTTCAAAATTTGCTGCCTTATTAAAATATGCTGTTATGTATAATCTAATTTACTTGCTAGTCAATGACCTCTTACGCTTTGCCTTCTAAGGCAACAAAATAAATTAAGCTAGTTATATAATTTCATCGCCGTAAAAAAGTTGATACATATCAAGTTATCGCTGGATTATATATTCTCGAGTTCTCTCTTATCTTGAATTATTCTCGAGTTTCCATTTATTCTAGATTTTTCTTTTCATGCTTGGATTTTATTACCGTTGTTGTGAGAACAGCTTTAATGGATCTCAAATGTAAGTTTTGTCATAATGACGATTGTTTTAAATCAAAATAATAAAAGTTCCACATGAAACATAAAACGATTCTCGTATTTTTGAATTTTTCTATTTAAAACAGAAAGAGATTATAATATTGACGTATGCATTTATTTAGTATATGTTCGATATTCGAATAATATTCTAAAATCAAATATTTTCGACTTCGGTAGAAATTACCATCATAATCTAATTGGTGTAATTTTTTCTCTCGCCAATTAGTGAAAATGGAGAAACTAAATAGTTAAAAATGTTTGTCAAACTGATGTTTCTTTGTCAAATTAGCCTACTTTTTTCAGTTAAAAAACCAATTTTCAATAAATAATTAGATCTTTTAAGCACATTAAAAATGTTTAATAATTTCTCGAAAGAAAAACGCTTTTTCTCCGTGGCGACTATCACCAAATAAACCATAATATTTACTCATAACAAATAGCATTTAAAAATTATTGACATCTAATTTTATTTTAACTTCTCGATTTGTTAACTCCTTCATAGTATCTTATTTTATCCCTATTACAAAATTAAAATAATATTTGGGATAATAAATTAACATTTAATACTTAAGTCTGTATCAATGGATATGAAAGTTTTTTTAAATAAATCTCTTTATATATTTATTTCGTTATAGTTATGTAAATGAAGCAATTCGTCAAATTCTTTATCAATATTTAAAATTAATAATTATTTGAAAAATGGATTTCATATGCTATATAAAACTGAATTTGTATATTTATGGGATGTTTAAAAGTTTAACTATGTAAGTTAATATAACAAGTATTCCGTAATATATCCAAATAAAATTTTGGATTCGGTGTAGAATCGGGTATCACTTGGTATAGCAATACATTTTGGTGATAAACTTCAATTTCTAGTAATCCTGATAACCCTATCTTTGTATAGATTTTGTATAACGACCATCTTGTTAATCATATCTTAGCGTCAAAAAGCCGCCAAAGAATCAAGAGGTACCTAATTGTAAACTTTTACCAAAAATTATTGTAATGGATGTATTCCCTTTGGAAAGGACAATAAAGTACATCTCAAGAGATCGACACCTGAGTTGTCACTCATCACTTCAACAATATATTTAGCTATTGCAGTAAATTTAGCGAACATGATGATTTTGACTGGGTCTCAAGCTTAATTCATGGTCATAAGAAATGCCTTATTACGATGAGATATTCCAATTGTTAAATAAAAATCTTTTTATAAATTTAATGATGATTTTTCCTTTGTATGCTAAGGCAGGATTAATTAGTAAGGAAATTTCATCATTGATGAAACATTTGATGATAACCAAAAAATGAAAGTTTGTTACTGTCTGAAATCGTATAATGTATAACCTAACTACTGAGATTCTTTCTAACGCTTATATTTATTTACCTTCCACAAGTATTTTTGCCTGATATTGAATTCACACAATGCATAGTAACAAAACTATGAAATTTTCCCTTTAGAAAGTAAGCAGAAAATTTCGTCCTCGAATAACCGATGACGTCATACGCAAATATCTAATCAGGCCTTATTGAAATTAAGTCATAATTTTTAAATTCAGAAATTGTTATTTTTATATATTGCTATAAGTAGTTACTTATTAAGTGACAACAAACAATTTGAAAATATTCTACAATTTTAGACGAAATATTATTTTTTAGATATATAGACTTTTCGCGAACTGATTTGATTGATATATAGCAATTTTGAATTTTGGATATTTTTAATGTATTACTTAATAAACTCAAAGTAAAATATATCAGTCACTTCTATTTTAGTTAATTCTTACACAAGTCTACTACTTGTTTTAATCGCAATAATTTGTACTAGTTTAAATTTATAAATAAAAAAAGTTTTCATTAAAATCTTGTGCTTAAAACCCATTGACAGCAGCTTTGTTTATCATATAAAAAACGTTGATATCATATTCTGAATTATTCCTCTAAAATATTTACATTCATGATTTATTTCAAAATACTTTTAAACTTGATTTTTATATTGGAATCCGTTTAAAAATAAAAATCTTTATTCAAAAATGTTATGTAATCATATTTTATTTCATTCAAAAATTTTGACTTTAATAATAATTTTTATACAAAATTCTTAAATATGCTTTAGTTAAATCAAATTTTAATTTTTTGCGTTAATTGAGTTAGTATTCCTCAGAAAATGTTCTGAACAATTAATTAATAAATAATTTAAAGTACATTTGCAATCTTGTTATTTGTAATCTCTTTCTCTGATTCTTATAGCCGTTTTATTTCCGCGCTTTCTATAAGAATTAAAAATAATGGAAACGCGCTACATACGACATTTATTTCAATATGGATTAACTTTAATCGTAATCGAACTGAAATCAAAATCACAGACGTTACGAAATGAAGTTTAAAGTACAGTAACGATAAAATTCCTTTTGGAAACATAGATGTCGCTTGCAAATCAAGTCATTTAATTACTATTAGTTAAAAATTTGGATAATTTTACCGTTTGATAATTGCTTTCTTTAAATCGTTATTTAAAATTTGGAAATATTTTGCATGCCTATTTTTATTTTGAATATTTCAACAGTTTGCGGGATTAAAATTAATTCACAAATTTAAATAAAGTCGAAAAGATAGCATATTTTGTCTCTTTTTTAATCTTTATTTTCCAATAATACTTGATATTTGAAGTTAAAACGAGGATTAAAATGTATCAGGAATCTTTATTGCTATTTGCAAAATCGCGTTACTTATGATTTGAAAATAGGTAGAAATAATTGACAATACATATATATTTTGGATAATTTGGATGGAAACTAAAATCACAATGTAAAGTAAAGTTGTCATCGTTCTAAAATTTCAAATCAAATTAATAGAATGAGAAGTAGTCTCTACATCTATTAATTCTTGTAAAATTAAAATTCACGCAATAAATAAAATAAACATAGTTGTGAATATAATATATGTAGTAAGTTTCTTACATAAAACATTCTTTTCTAGAATGCGAATCCAAGAATGAAAAATATTTTTGCCTCTTAAAAAAATTAAAAACACCCAAATTAAATTTGCTAAACATTGTTAAATGTATCTTAAAAATGGAATAGTGTACTTTTCAATGAGCGCGGTAACTGTAATGTGTAGAACTATATATATATATATATATATATATATATATATATATATATATATATATATATATATATATATATATATATATATATATATATAATCTACAAATTCTCCAGATTTTTGATTTATTGAAGATGTCTAGTGAAATACTAGCTTCAATACAACAGAGAAAACACCACTTGCAATTCGCTATGATTTGTAAACCAAGTCATCATAATGAAGTTGCATGAAATTAAATTTTGTAAATTCATTTTCTCCTCCAAGATCAGTTCGTTTCCATGTTGTGAAGATTACACCCACTTTTTCAACAGAGGAACAAAACAGAGTTCAGCACTCGACATGTGTCGATACGATAGATGTGTTTACAAATCTATTCGATACATTTACATTAAAATCGATATAGTTAAGTTATTAAATAATTTTTTTTGCGCCATTTTATTGACAGGGAAAAGATTTGATTCCGAATAAATTTTGTTCAAATTAATATATTTTTTTAAGAATTAGTTTTGATACCTTAAGATAATTTAAGTTTTAAGAGTAAAATAATGGAAATTCACATTTTGCTTGAATGGAATTTCAATCTATATAAGAGTATGTGGCCTGTTTTGAAGTTCATTTGCATTATTTTATTTGCATAGCTTTAAATAAAACTTTACCAATTATGGACTAATACGACTGTTAAATTTCTTAGATTCTTTTATAACTTATACGTATAAAAATATGAATCATTTCAATATATGGCTTAAATAGTCATTTTTAGCAAATTTAATAATTTAAGCAATTTTTTTTAAACTTTAAAAATAAAGATAAATATTTGAGGTTCGTTACGTTGGTTTGTCGCTTAACGGTCATTTTTTTGCACACGAGGGCTAATTAGACCAGACCTGCGGTTTAAAGTGGATTCCGAACCACTACAAACATCCATGCCCAAGGTGGAATTCGAACACACGAACTGTTGAACCGAATGCAAGAGCGCTAACCAGAGGTTCGTAAGAATAAATCTAAAATTATACTTCATTGAGATTCAAATACACCTCTTAATAGCTTCTTTTAATTCATTACAGTTAACTTTTTAGTGAAAATACAATTTTCTTTTGATATATATGACTCTATCACAGAAATATTTCAAAGATTTTATTTATTTGTATTATAATATGTGATGGAAAACATAAAATGCAAAAATAGTAAAGAAATTTGTTAAATGAAGTGTATTACATTGCTAAGTAAGTAGGCTTAATTTCAATAGGCATTCTTAATACAAAGATCAACATGTACAAAAATAAAATAAAAAATTATAAAATACATACAGAATCAATCAACAATTAAATAACGTTTAATAATAAAAAAGACGTATGGAAAAAATTATAAAAATTAAACAATCCGATTTTTAATATTAATATACAATATGATATGCATGCGAAGCTGTATTGAATGATTGAATACACACACACGCTTATATACATATAAAGTAGAACACCTAAACTGAGAACCAAGCATTCTTAAGAACGAAACGCTGTAGCGGGGATATTTTTTATTTTATTCGTAATCTAGGGTCCTAGGCCATGAAAAATGATCTAGGCAATGTAGGCCTTGACCACACGGGACTGTCTTGCCACTGGATTTCAATTAGTTTAGAATTAATAATATATATATATATATATATATATATATATATATATATATATATATATATATATATATATATATATATATATATATATAATAATATATATATATATATATATATATATATATATATATATAGTGATGCTCCTTATAACACGGTATATTAGTTCCGCGTTATAGGAAAACGTGTTGTACGAGCATTCTCGTAAAAAAGGCACTCGTATGACCTCGTATAACACGCTATGTACCAATGATTCACGTTTAACTTTTTTCTCAGGGGTTTTAAATCAAGAAAAACTATGTTATAGACGAAATATGTGTGTTTTATTAAAATAAAATTAAAAACATTTTTTAAGTAAATACTTATACAAATATAACTAAAAAAGGTTAACTTCAAATAAATCAAATCATTCTAAAAACAGTGTTATTACATGTTTATTCGCTGTAGAAGCTATCTAAAATAACGTTACACCAAAATGTTTTTTTTAACAGAGTGTTAAAGGGTCAGTAATATAATTGAATTAAATTTTATAAGAACACAATTGACACAATGTGCAAACGTACCAGAAATTAATTGTGAACTGTACAAATCATTATAAATTTTTCAGTACAGAGAAATATAACGTAGGTAATCAATGTGTTTTTAAGAGTACTGTGTTATACAGGGAAATACTGTACATAAATATATATAATGAGATAAATTCTGAATTTGAGTTCAGTAGCCGACTTTTGAGGTTAAATTAAAAGTAAAATTCACCTCTAAAAGCTTTGATAAGAAAGTCAAGAGCAGATTAATTTAAATACCTTGGCAGAGATTATTGTGATTAGCTGATGGTCTTGCCATTTGATATAACTAAATTAATTTATAATTTTGAACCACCGGCAAATGACAAATTCACCACAAAGCTGGCACTACTCATTCCATTAGCTGGCATGTTGATTGCCTTATGGTATACAGTATTCCGAGCTCAAATAGTAACAAAAATCAAATATTCAACGCTTAAATTAAATATTTCAGTATAGTACTTATTTAGTATAGTACACTATAATATCTATATTTTAATATTTTGGTAAAAAAGAACTCGCGAAAATTGATTCCCTAGATATTTTTAGACCATTTCCAGCAATCCCATATGCGATGAGATACAAAAGAAGTTGGAAAAGTAACACTGCATTAGAGAGTTTGACAGGCAATAGTAGAGATTTCTTAGAATGGGGAAGAGTCAGAATCGGTTTTCGACTACCTCAAAGACTTTTGCGTTGATAATCATTGCATAATAATATGCAAAATTTTAAGTATTTTTCTTCTGAATAACGGTACAAGGATATGCTGTCATTCACTTCTTTTGCGCTGAGGAAAAATAAATTAAAAAACTTTAATGATTATATTTCTATTTCCCAATCCACATGATATTAAAAATAAATTGTAAAATTAAAAAAATTTCTCTGTTCAAATGCTTCTTATTCAGAATCTTATTCATTCTATGAAACACAAATATTTTCCCGCTATAAAAAAATCTCTCTAGTTAAATTTTAAGGAAAAGGAAAGGAAATATTATTAAATTCTAAGTTGGATTATGCATAGTTTTATTTTACTATAGAATTGGAGAATAGTTTCAAAAGTTAAATAAAAAATTCTAAATTAAATTCAGACTTTGGTTTTGTTAGGCTTGAATTTCCCCTTTGGGCTTCTTTTATTCATAATTTTGTTATCAAGTCATAGTTAAAGATTTTCTTTTCTTTAAATTTTTATTTTATTGTTTTTCAATTATTTAAAATTAAATTAAAGTTTAAATCTGCGAAGTTAAATTTTTCCTTCAAAATTACTTGACAAAAATCAATAAACAGCAAAAAAGCACATTTGAAAAATTAGGCACATTTTTTTATTTCCCAAGAAATGCAAAAATGATGGTGGTCAAATTTTTCCTTTCAAGGTTTGTAGAAATTTTTTAAATTTCTACAAACCTTCCCCAAAATTTATGAATATTTATTAATAATGACAATTAATGGGTGGTCTGTACTTTGGTGAGCCCCTTGGTTTTTATTCAATTTGGCACTAATTGGATGATATTGAATGTCGTGATAAAAAATTTTTAATTATGTGTTTATCATTGATTGGTGTTTTTAGCACCAATTCGTTTTTCCAAATACTTTTAAGGGAAAAAAATTTGAATTTTGCTAAGGAGCACCCTAAAATATATTTTCACTAATTTATGAGATAATAAATAAATAATATCCATAATAAGCTTTGAATATGAATGGTATTACCCATAATACATAAATGTACTTTGAAAAAAAAGGAAAACAATAGCTTTAATACTTGAATGAAGCAGTTTATATTTTTTTCTTAGCTTCCAAACTTCTTCAGCAATGTAATATAAACTTAACTTTTCAAACAATGAGCAACTGATTTAATTTATACTCTGACCCTTTTGCAATTTATAAGTCAATGAAAACATGGCATGAAATAATAGATCCACTTACACTCGCTAAACTCAATATTTAAGTCTGTGTTTACTCTGTACAGACGTCCGCTGTTGCCAACTAACCACGGCAAAATGTTTATTTAAAAAACACCTGCAATTGATGAAGAAGAAAAATAACATGAAGTTAACTGGTTTGTCATTGGCTGTTGCATCTGTCGGTCCTATTTGACCTGGGTTCTATGCTATTTTTCATTAGCATTTTTTTTTCTAATCCCACGAGCCTTAAAACAAAGATCCTAACGTCGGGGGAACAATTGTGTCAGATGATTAAGACTTGCTGGTTGTTCGTTTGAAGGACATAAATGTCTTCATAAAAAGGAAACGACACGTTCCTTCATTTTATGGCAACTCTGGGACCTTTCTTAAGAACAGTTTGCAGTTTTAGAGTTGTTTTCATGAGTAATTTTCCCAAGGTCGTTGTTTTTTAATCTTGCGAAGCTACAATCATCCTCCATTGAGTTGTTTTTGAAGCACTTAATCCCAAGCACAGATATTTCCATGTATAAATTTACATTTTTTATGGTATTTACTGTGAAGAAATGAATGTAGAATTAGAAATACAAATGGCGCGCAAAGAATTCTTTTCTACATTTTATCTTATCATGATTTTCTTATCAACGTATTATGCAACACAAAAAATTACATTATTTTTAGAATATATATATATATATATATACAGAGATAGAAACTGACAAAACTGATACTTCACAGAAATTTATGATATGGAAATTGTGTATATTTGAGTAAAGAAGAGTAAAGAGCATCAAATTAATATATTTATTCATACATCATAAATTTATTCTTGACGAATTGATTGAGAGAAGCATTTCACTTAGGAACAGTAATTCTTAAGAAAGATGACGGAATGCTTTATTACTTTTAACCATAAATAACTGAACTAGCACAGAATAGTTAGCGCTCTGGCTTTTGGCTGTGAAGTTTGCAGGTTTGAATCCCACCTTAATACATTTTGCTTGGATACGTGTAGGGGCTTAGAATCCATTTTAAACTGCACGTTCTGGTCTAATTAGACATCATGGGTAAAAAAATGATTGCTTTGTGATGAACAAACTGAACCTTATCCGTTATAAATCTAGTTATAAAATATTACTTAAAATTTAACAAAGGGTCATAAAAATTATTCCATAACAAGATATTTTTCTTCGATTTTTTTTCTGGTTAAGAAAACTTTCTGTATGAAAAATTTCCTTAGATTATTTAAAATTCCTTTTTATTCAGGATTATATATATATATATATATATATATATATATATATATATATATATATATATATATATATATATATAGTTTATATATATATATATATATATATATATATATATATATATATATATATATATATATATACAGTATATATATATATATATATATATATATATATATATATATATATATATATATATATATATATATATATATATATATATATACAGTTTATATACAGTTTTAGAAGTAACCGGATTTGTAATTATCAAAATATTAAATATCTAAAATAATTTTGTCTCAAAGTTCACCTAAAATTTAGAATTTTTTCAAGTTGGTTTTTTTATTATAAATCTTTACCAGGGATTTAGAATAACTCATTAGTTAAAAAGAAATTGCAGAGTTGTTCGGAAAGGAATTTTATTGTGAAGGAAGCTGCAAATTCAAGTATCGTACACGTGTCCAAACGTGTCTCAAATTGATGATATGCTTGCTGCACTTACTAGTTTTAGTCTACAGAAATAAGTCATCAAAATGTAATACTATGATTCATGCAATATAAAAACAGATGGTTTAGGGATCTTTACTGAATTTATATTAGAAATTCTGATGTATATAACTTTTCCATGAAATGATAAGCAAATATCTTTGATTAATAATCCAGAATTTACAAACCTTTGATCTTTAAGATTTAACTTAAATTTAGCAAAATATTAAATGCCAGTCATTAATAAAATTCACACCTTTGTCAAAAATGTGAAAGAATGTAGAGATCACAGAATCCAGTATGCAAAATTATGATATATTTTAAGGAACTTGTTCACAATTTTAAACAAAAAAGACAGAAATAAACTTTTAATTTTATTTTTACTATCGCTGAGGAAAGGGTATTAGAGAAGGCAATGTAGAATATTATAGAGAATATTCGAAAAAGAAAACTGAAAAAGCAAAATTATGACTAAAGAAATGAAAATATCTTCGAGTTTAATACCACGAATAATTAAATTTTTTTTGGAGACGTTGACCAGAGGCTGACAGAAAGGACAAAGTTTAATTACAAATTTAATAATACGAAAATAAGAAAGTTGCAACTTTTGTTTCAGCTGAGCCTAGACGAAAATGACAAAAAAATCTTTTCCTCGGAAGATATTGTTTTCGTGTTTAAAAAAAAATATGCTACCGTGAAATGAACAAAAAGTCTGAGGATCATAAATCCACAAACATCTTGATGTTCTCACCGCATCCAAAGAAAAAACCTTCCTTAATATGAGTCTTTAATCACAATTTTTTCATCAAGATCTAAATCTCAAAATATTAACAAAAGCTTATTTGAATGACGCTTGTGGGGAAAATGTTCAGTTTGTCGGGAAAAAAGTATTCAGAATTCCACACGGAACTACCTAAATTTTTAGTAAAAACATTCTTTTGTTTATGAAGATATTTTTTTTTTGCATATGATCGATTCAGAGATTAGTATTTAATCATTGCGAAATTATTAGTCATTTAATTTGGATTGTTGGAACTCAGTGCAGCTATAGTTACACTATGGTCTGATTGGTTTAAAGCGTCTTTCTTATTATCGGAAGGTATACAAAGAAAATGAATGCGTGATTGCAAACTTTTATACAAATCAAATCAGAACAGGTCATGGTATATTTGGAGAATACCAATATCGATTTCATAATAAGAATTCGCTCTGCATGACTGATAAGGTAACAGAAACGGTTGAACATATGATCTATGAATGTAGTGATTTCCAAGATATTAGGCGAAGATACTACCCAAGCAACTTTCGCGTGCTATCGATCAAGGAATTATTATGCCATCCTGGATTCAACAGAAGTATAAAGGAAATTATTTCCTTCAGACTACAGCAACACATGGGCATTTAATGGAAATTATCCCATCGATTCAATATACTTTGTATATAATACCTTTGCAATCAATATATAATTTTGTAATAATAATACATTATTGTAATAACATACTTGTAATTATTACTATATTGTACATAAATTGATCAATCAATATAACTATATATTTGTACTTTTATTTTTTGTAGTTATCCTAATTTGTAACCTTATTATTAATAAAAGCTATATATATATATATATATATATATATATATATATATATATATATATATATATATATATATATATATATATATATATATATATATATATATATATATATATATGCCCTTTTGTTATTAATCTTCCTGGGAGAATGGATCTCGGTTGACCCTGGCTGGTGGTTGCGGGCAATGCCTGGCGGTTCCTGGAAGTCATGGACTAGGCGTAGTCCATGACCAGGGACGTACCTGGCATTACACCAGTTGCAGTGATAGGACGGTGGCTGCGTGCACTCGGTTGCTCGACAGCGCATGACCACCTCGTTCTGTGTGGGATTTCTCCAACGATTAGTCATCATTATCACCGTATACCTTCGGGTGGGACGGTTAGGTTTTGTTCTGTTATTATCGGAGAACCAATGGCAGAGTTGGTGGGATACTACAATTAAAACACGTACACTCTATGCCATTTATCCAAAGGTATCAGTAAAACGTTTGACCTCACATTTCTACACTAATCATATCAGAACAGGACTTTGAAGAGTATCAGCATAGATTCCATAATAAAAGCGCATTGTGCCCAAGCGATGGTAATAGAGAATCAGTTGAGCACATGATTTACAACTGCGAGGAGTTCAGTGAGATCAGGCAAAAACGCTATCCAATTAAGTACCGCAATCTCTCAATAAAAAAATTGCTAAACGACACTGGATTCTGTAGGGGAATCACAGAAATAAAATCAGTGAGATTACAACAAGCCGTTACAGAGTAAACATAAAGAACAAGCAAGAATTTCACCAAATATAGAGAGGACATAACTATCATTGTAAAAATATATAACAACTGTAAATATCACATTATTGTACATAATAATAATATTGAATTGTATGTTAAATTAACTAACCGACATATTTATATTTTTTGTATAATTTATATTTGTAAATTAATAAAGGTCAGTGCCATTTTTGTTGGTCTTTCAAGGTGGATGGGTCTTGATGGACCCTGGCTGGTGGTTGCCGGGCTTCGGGCTATGCCAGATGGTACATGGGAAATCTTGGACCATGGCACCTGACATCATGCCTTCGTTGCTTTGATTGGACGGTGGCTTGACCGCACAGCCCTCGTCTTGGGCGTGATTTTTCTACGATCGGTCGTTTTATCATCGTATACCTTCGGGTGGGGCGGTTTGGCTTCTTCTCTGTTATTATCGGAAGGTAGTGATTTCGAATTCCGACGATTTCATTAAAGCGGTTGAGCACTTTATACAGGTCGTTGGTCACAAAACGTCACAATGTCTTCCAAGCGAAATGATACTACTGGGTGTGGAAAATCGAGTAATATGGAGATTTTTCTTTTTGTTTCCTTCTCTAAATTACGAAGACCACCTCCTGGAGACTTCCGTCTATGTGGTAGAGTCCAGCTCTAAGCTTGGTACAGAAAAGTATGCTGGTACAACAACAAATATATGCTAACGCTTGACGAAAGTTCATTTCAAGAAAAACCTTTTGCCTTGATTCTGGACCTTAGAATTATGGTTCAATAACTAACTAGAAGGACTTTTGAGGTAGGCATCATATAATTAGTAATCCGCCTAAAATTAAGTTGACTCTGAAGACATTTTGAAAACTAAGTACACTACTGGCCATTAAAATTGCTACAGCAGGAAAGCGGCACACCACACACGTGAAATTTGCATGACAGGTAGAACCTGCTGTGATATGCAAATGATTAGATTTTCAGCGCATTCATACAAAGCAGGCGACAGTAGCGACATCTACAATGTGTATAAAACCAGAGATTTGACAGCAGTTTTCTCATATTCAATTTCCGTTTCAACGTTGTTTTCGGCAAAGAAAGTTGTTGTAATGCCTCGTGTAAGAAGAAGAAATGCCTATCAGCACGTGTCTGACTTTGATCGAGGAAGGATTATAGCCTACCGGGATTGCGGTTTATCGTACCGCAATATTGCTGCTCACGTCGGTCGATACCACATGACTGTTAGCAGAATATGGAAGCGATGGGTTCAGGACAATCATACGGAACGTCATGCAGGATCTCAGTGACCCCCGTCATTAGCAAAGAGAAGACAGACATCTTATCCGCATGGTCACAAGGGATCGTACAGCCACGTCACGAACCCTGAGTCGAGAAATGAAGTCATTTGCAAGGCAACAAGTTTCTGCTCGAACAGTTCGACGACGTTTGCAGCAGCATGGATTGTCTGCACGGCCGCCATGGCTTCGGCTACCATTGACGCTGCGTCACAGACAGGAGCGCCTTCAATAGTGTGATCAGCGACGAACCTGGACGCGGGAATGGCATCACGACATCTTTACAGATGAATCTCGGTTCTGTATACAGGACCATGATGGCCGCATCCGTGTTTGGAGGCATCGTGGAGAATGCGCATTGCCAGCTTGTATTGGACATCGCCATACTGGCCCATCTGCTTGAGTGATGGTATGGGGTGCCATTGGATACACGTCTCGATCACCTCTTGTTCGCATTACCGGCACTTTGAACAGCAACTGTTTTTTCCGATGTGTTAAGGCCCGTGGCTCTGCCCTTTATTCGAGGCCTCCCTAATGCTTTGTTTCAACAGGATAATGCACGACCTCATGTTTCCCGTACTGTTCTGAATTTCCTTGATACAAAACAGGTTCAACTGTTACCCTGGCCAGCACGTTCTCCTGATCTGTAACCAATTGAGAATGTGTGGTCAATGGTTGCCGAGCGATTGGCACGCCATCACTCACCATCCACTACTGTCGATGAACTGTGGCATAGTGTTGAAGCTGCATGGACTGAGATCCCCGTACATGCCATACAATCTCTGTTTGACTTAATGCCAATGCGGATAAATGCTGTTATTGCAGCCAGCGGTGGCTGTTCTGGGTACTGATTTCTCAAGATCTATACATCTTAATTTCCTGTAAATCTAATCACTTGTTATTTCCACGATAATGTATGTGTCTAATAAATATCGTTCTGTTATTTGCATTCCTTCTTGGTGTAGCAATTTTAATGGCCAGTAGTGTATATCCATATCTGTTTATGAAACAAAAATTAAAAATTAGAGGTTTTTTTCCTTTTTTTTAAATGTTTCTACAATAATAGTACGCAGAGGCTTCCTACTGACAGAATTACGAACTATAGAAGACTGTCAACATTTGAACATAAAATCGAATATAAATAAATGTGACTTTTGACTACATTATAATTACATAAGAATCAACCTTTATCACAAAACCAAAATTTAACAAGTGAGAATTTTTAGATAAATCTTACTTTTTTGGTGTATAAGAGAGAACATTTTGTTAACAGTGTTCAAATTTCAACAGCTAATGCAAATCAATCTATTCATGAATTAAAACCCAAACACAAAATTGGTTTTTCTCAAGCGTTCATTGTTTTTTTTTTTTTTTTTTTTTTTTTGTGCTCAGGAATTTATTTTCTAAAAGTTTTGAATACTAGCTAGAAGAAAATCAATATTATGTTCTGAATTACGATTCACAAAAATGGTATATCTTCCATCGAATGTTCTTTATTTTTTTAATGCATATAAGCGTTTTTCTATCAAACTGAACTACACTTTACCAGTTTGATGAAAGAATCAGCAATGCATAAAACCAAATTCTCACAAATGAGATATTTTTTACTTTGTTAGCATATAAGAGAAACCATATCCTTTACTGTGATGTGTTAAGATGTAGTCTAAAAAGCTATGCTCTGCGAGTTTTCTCCAAAGACAGCATGCGAGACGCTGTCATACTGCAAACGTCAAAGAAATGTTTCTCAGGGATCATATCAACTATGTTTGCATGGGAAGAAATCCAGTTGGAAGGGCGTACAGCACTCCCCAATTTCTTAGCAAATACAGTGACATACATTCATAGTGGTGCAGGTGAGCTCCAGACTGTACATTATGGTACATGTACACGTTAAAAACGTCAATTTCAACCAAAAATGATACATATATATATATATATATATATATATATATATATATATATATATATATATATATATATATATATATATATATATATATATATATATATATATATATATTTTTTCGTAAAATAAGGAATTTAATTAGCTTTCCCCAAAACAGATTTATTTTTATCCCTACGGTAATTAGATTCCGAGATTTGAAGGATTTCGTAAAGATTACGAGACCAAAAGTGAACATTTAAAGCACAGGAGTTGGACGTTTTAAAGGCCAGAATGATGTTAAAAATTGGTTTAAACAGTGTTTAATTTTTAAATATAAATTTAGTAAGCTCTTAAAAATGCATAAAATTATTGCTTTTCCGTAAATCAATCAGCAAATCAAATAAAAAATTAATCAGCGAATATGAGAATTTCTTATATAAACACAATACTTTAATCTTTAAATGCGATTTTCTCAGAACTGGTTTTTGCTTATAATTTGCACGTTTCAAAAATGAAAATTCAAAATATTTTCATAATATCATTATGAAATTTCATGAACTTAATTTGTGTGTATATAGTTTTCTAGATAATGTACTAAAATAATTTTAATCACTTAAATATTTCCCAAATTATATGGCCTGCAATTCGAATAATGGCATAGAAAATTTGGCAAAAATTACAGTATAAATATACAATTGGCCCTAATTTTTTTGTTTTCTAACAAAAAGTTTAAATTCTAATCCATGTTCTATATAACAAAATAGATTATTTTCTATTAATTTTTTTAAAATATGTTTAATAGTTTTTGATGTAGCATTTTTTAAGATTTTAAGAAAATTCTTAAAATTGTATACATATTTAACATTTCTGAAAAATATAATATTGGCATATATCAAACATTAGTAGCTCGATATTAATGTTTTCTAAATTTAAATAAGAAAATATGGTTACAATGTATTGGGTTGGCAACTAAGTAATTGCGGATTTCACTCATAGATGGCTTCAGTTGAATTTTTAGGTTTGCAGACGTAGTACAAATGTAAAACACATTTTGTTATTTGATAGTTGGCAATTCAGCTGTCAATCAGAAAGAAAAGTTTTTTAATCGGTTGCGTAGTTTTCGTTTGGCGTTCGTTGAAAAATGGAAAATCAAAAGGAACATTTTCGTCTTATTTTGCTTTTTTATTTCCGCAAAGGGAAAAACGCATCGCAAGCTCATAAAAAGTTATGTGCTGTTTATGGTGACAAAGCCTTAAAAGAACGGCAGTGTCGAAATTGGTTTGCCAAATTTCGTTCTAGTGATTTTTCACTCAAAAATGAAAAACGCTCTGGTCGTCCAGTTGAAGTTGATGAAGACCTAATCAAAGCAATAATCGATTCGGATCGTCAGAGTTACAACACATGAGATAGCAGAGAAGCTTCATGTATCACATACATGCCTTGAATATCACTTAAAACTACTTGGCTATGTTCAAAAACTCGATACATGGGTTCCTCACGAACTGAAAGAAACGCATTTAACTCAACGCATTAACAGTTGCGATTTGCTAAAGAAATGTAATGAAAATGATCCATTTTTAAATCGACTGATAACTGGCGATGAAAAATGGGTTGTTTACAACAATATCAAGCGGAAAAGATCGAGGAGCAGGCCAGGTGAACCAACTCAAACAGCATCAGAAACTTATATTCATCAAAAGAAGATTTTGTTATCAGTTTGGTGGGATTACAAAGGAATTGTCTACTTTGAACTCTTACTACCCAACCGAAAGATCAATTCTGATGTCTACATTGAACAACTAACGAAATTAAACAATGCAGTTGAAGAAAAGCGGCGCGAAATGAGAAATAGAAAAGGTATTGTATTCCATTATGACAATCCAAGGCCACACACATCTTTGGTCATTCGGCAAAATTTATTGGAGCTTGGTTGGGATGAAATGCCACATCCACCATATAGTCCTGTCTTTGCACCATCTGATTACTTTTTTCGATCTTTACAAAACTCCTTGAATGGCAAAAATTTCAATCATGATGATGACGTTAAATCGCACCTGATTCAGTTTTTTGCTAATAAAAACCAGAAGTTTTATAAACATGGGGTTATGAGCTGCCTGAAAGATGGCAAAAAGTCATTGATCAATACATTACAGAATAAAGTTATTTAGTTCCATGAAAAAATTGTCTTTGATTTTCTAAAAAAATACGCAATTACTTAGTTGCCAACCCAATATATATGCGGTGTATTTTAAAAAAATTGCACCGAACGTGTTCGGGTACCTTAAGTTTAACGGGTTTGGACTACTCGCCTTTCACCAAGTGCCTCGTCATTTTGAACATCGGTCAAAACATTAACGCGGACACATCCCCAACTCAAGGAGCTCTAGCAACCCAGTGAGGGAGAGTACGTGGTCACCCTCCCAATTCCTGCCCGTGGCAAATGATGCTTCACTTTGCGGAGAAGCGCAGAGCTACTGAGCCACTGGAGCTCTAAGTACAGTGACAGCAGAACGCTATAAAGATGAGATTCTCTGCCTCTATGTGGGAATTTCCCGAGGAATTGCAGGAGACGATTTAAATTCTATGAAAAAGATCACACCGAGTTGTAGCCATCGACCATATTTTTTAAGACGAGGGCATCCACCTTACGGTACGGTCATTCCAAAAAGTGCATGTAAAATGCCCTAGAGAAGAACCATTGCATTTTGGAAAGCCCAAATCATGATTCTCTGGCTTTAAAGGTGATACTTATGAAAATTGGCTCTGCTTCAATCTTAATAATTAGGCTCATTAACGCTACGAGAACTCTTTGTGATACTTGTATATCTATACAAGTTATTATATATATATCATTATACAAATTAAGTAATTATTACTTTGTGTAATGATATATTGATATATCATTATATAAAGTAATAAAGAATGTATGAAACCACAAAGTAATAGAAAATACATCATACGCTGCATACCATTTTAATCAATGTTGCCTTCATTTACTTTTCAGCCTACATTAAAAGCGTGCCCAAATATGCTTTTATCATATTTTTCTGTTTTATATAGTAAGACATTAGCATATAAAATTTTCATGCATCATACAAATTTTTTTCTATTAAAATATCTCCTTTTTTACTTTAATACTTAGTTTTGCACATCAAGGAATTATAGATAATGCATAGTATATACTTCATAATATCAATATATTAAAAAATTTATTATATTGAGAATTAACTATTATTTCATTAAATTCAATTATTTTTGAGAATTTATTTAAGAACTAAGACTATTTTATTTTTAAAAAAAAGTATGTTTTATAGAATATAACGATTTTATCTTAAAAATTCATTAAACCAGTTTTAGATTCATGTCATAATGTACCTCACGACCTATATTAACATTTCTTAAATTTCAGAGACTACACAATATTTTTCCAAAAACGTGAATTAAAAACATATGATCGAAAATCGATCATTTCTCACGATAAGTGAAATGAGTTTGAAGATAATTAAGACGCGGAACGTGAAATTCCATTTAAAAGTCTTAATAAATGCCCAAATACGGGAACACAACAGAGTCAGATAACTTCGTCTCTTCGAGTTTTAAACCAGAAGAATTCCTCGCAAGAAACTGGAGAACCGAATGGCTCCTGTAAGTGGGAGAGGAAGATAAGAACTGCAGATTCTGCTTCCTGTTATTGGGAATCTATTCTTCCGATAGCTCCATCCCTAATGACGAAGTCGTAAAGTCAAGTTGGAGGAAAAATATCGTAAAGTCTCCAGACAATTGACGGTAAAATAGAATCGATTAATTGATATCAGTCGTAACTATTCAACATCACGGTGGAATGTTTTGAAGGCTGTCGAAGTGTCAGCTGCCATTTTTAATAATTCGAAAGCTTGATAAGGAAATTTAGTTAAGGTTGATGCTCTTGAAATAGGTACTGCTGAATCCGAAACGTTTGAGCAATCGCTTGAATATATATATATTTATAAGGAAAAAAATAATGACATTTCTGGAAAAATAGTAAAGACAATTATTAATAATTCAGAAATACATTTCAAAACAAATTCATATGAAGAAAACTTTATGTATATTACAATCATGTGTGTGTTTAAAAAAGTAGGAAGTGTCATTTATATAATATATATATATATATATATATATATATATATATATATATATATATATATATATATATATATATATATATATACATATATATATATATATATATATATATATATATATATATATATATATATATATATATATATATATATATATATATATATATATATAAATTACTTGCAATGTGACAAAAATAGTTATTATATTTTCACAGTTTATTAAAAAACCTACGTTTATTTTTCATTACTTTACAAAATGAATGAATTAATTTCTGCAATAATTTACTTATATAACCTCAAATCTCAATAGATTATTTTAATATTGAGAAAAGTTTCATTAATGCTTATACATTCATTAATATCATTGTATTTAACTATAGATTATATTTAAATTCAAATGTTATTCAAAACTGTTTTAACTCTACATATCATTTTTGTTTTAAAATTTTCTTTTACTAATCTAATATAAAATAGCCACACAGACATAAATAACGTATCATTGCTTAATCGATATGTACAAAGTATATTCAGATTGTATATAGTTTGCTTCTTGCTACATCACACTGCTTATATAATATTGCTTCTTGAATATCTTCTTCATGGAAGTGTTATTTGCACTCTACAGTGTTCACTTTGGGAACATAACAGTCATCTTCTACTGTTATTTATTATTTTCACCATCTTTCATCCTTAATAATAATCCAAACAATAGTAGTAATGCATGCACTTGAATGTTCCTTGCAATTAAACTATATGGATTCACAATAGACTTTTTAAGGCTGTTATAAATTCCATATTGTATTATAATTCCATTGAATATTTCACATTTAAATTACACTTACCTATTATTAAGAGCAGAATTCAGACTTCATTACTCAATATGTGAGAGGTTTATGCGCTCTGATTTCAATGCTACAGTATTATATTGCAAATGGCCGATACAAATCTTAGGTCTATTTCGTTTTTTTATCAAACATTTTACATGAAGATGGAACTAAAAGAAACAAGGATACGAAAGTAATAAGTCTTATTTATTGAAATAAGAAGTGAAAAATATAAAAAGATTCAAATTTGCGGAATGACTTTTACAATATAATCAGGAACATCTATTAAGAAATTCATTTGAAATAATTAATATCTTAAAATGAATCAATAAAAACCACATTTCTGCCTAATGAGCCAGTTCTTAGATGGCATTTTCATATCACTCTTGGTGGATACAACAGTTGTTGCTGTGAAAGCTAGGCTAGCTATATGGGGTTCACTGATTCACTTTTCCAACTGAACCGTAAGGTGTGGAGTATGATTTCCTCAGTACACCCATGCCACAGGTACCTGTTCATGGGGTAGGCAATCATTCAGAACCCATTCATGCAAGAAAAGTAAAAAGACAAGAGAGAAAGTACTTCAATGCCCGAATCGGGATTCAAACCCAGGACCTCCCTATCCGCAGTCAGGCACGCTGACCACTAGATAGGGGGGTTGGCGTATATAACAGTGATAGTTTCATATCACAGTTTGGACATTGCTTCATAAAAGATCTACAGTGAATCCCAATTGCCTAAAGTAATGTCGTAATCTATTGAATCAAAGATCTTAACTTTAATCTGAGCCACTGTCTTCTTCTTCTTCTTAGAATTGGGTTTGTATGTCATTGGGCACCTCTGCTTTTATCAGCATTTTGTACCATTAACTCCAAACCCCATGTTCCTAGTTCCAGTTGCTCGGGTCACCCACTTTATTAATAAAGTCCGATAACCCTTTAATGGAGTCTAGGTGTAACTCTCTAGTATGGATGATGCCTAAAGAGGTTAATCTAGGGAGGGCAAGAGCCTCGCATTCATAAATGATATGCTCTGCCGTTTCCTCTTGCGTATGACATTTCCAGCAGATAAGGTCTTGCTGAAACAGTCCCATCTGGTCAGAGAGTCAGTCATACTAGGGATAGCTTTCTGACTTTCACCAGAAGATGGTTTATAGGTCATTTCTACCTCAAGTGAAGGATTCATTACTGCCCCTTTACAAGACTGCCTCTAAGTTCCCTTGTCTTTTTCAGCAAGGTCTACTTCAGAGGCATGCAGAAAGGTTTGTTATTTCTTGTGTCTTTTCAGCCACAAGATAACAATTAATAAGCTCAGGTAATATAAGTCCACCCAGCATTGCCTGAGATACTGGGCAAGACAAATTACTCTAGAAGTTTGCCAGGCAACTAGAGGCTCCGTTAAGACACCAATACCGCGGTGCCGATTAGCCCTAAGCACGGATCGCTTAACACCAGGGTTTACGGGAGCTGGTTCGCGGCCTCTGATTCTATATTCAAGGCTATCCTGTCATTCCTACAGGACGTTCGGTGATCCACCACCTACCGACGCGCCTGGTAGCTGCTCAGGCCCCAGGGAGCCACTGTCGATATATATATATATATATATATATATATATATATATATATATATATATATATATATATATATATATATATATATATATATATATATATATATATATATATTCACATTGGACCAAACTAACAATCAAGTAATTATTGGTTGAGTGTTTAGTTCATTAGTTAGTATATTCGATTGCCATTTCGGGTACGGAAACTTCCGAGGATACACTGGTTATATTCTTGCAGATCTATTTATTCTTTACATGTGAAAATGTGACCAGTATGACAAAGAAGTCAAACATATACTTTTGGTAGTTTGAGTTCCTGGTTCGAACTAAGTCACAACCGAAATAAGTTATGGTTTGATTGCCGCTCTGATACTTGCTGTTCACTAGGAATAATTTGCGATGTGATTTATAGATTCAATACGACTAAAAATACAACGAGTATCCACTCAAGGGGTAAGAATCGAACCTACGAAACTGCTGAAGTGGAGGCTGATTCTAATACTTCATCGGTCAGTTTGTCCGTTGAGATGCAAAAGATGGAAGTTATGTTTCTATTTTCTTCATAGATATGTATATGATGAATACTTGTGAGTGCCGTCTACCATGTCTAGTGGTCAGAGTGTCTGATTGCGGATAGGGAAGTCCTGGGTCCGAATCCCAGATCGGGCATGGATGTATTTCCTCTCTCTATCAATATCCTGTCTTTGTCCTTTCTTTGTATGAATAAATTGTGTGAATGGTTGCCTACCCTATAAACGGGTACCTATGGCATGTGTGTACTGAGGAAATCGGACTCCACACCAAAATAGGGTTCAGTTGGAAAAGTGGAGCAGCGTACCCCAAATTGTCAGCCTGGCTGGCACAAGACAACAACAATACTTGTGAGTTTTCATTCAGATTGTATATATATTTCAAGCAACGAAAATAAAACCTATTTATAAAAAATTCTTCTGAAATACAGTAATCTATTGAAAATTTAAATGTATTATATGAGAATTTTTGACTGTTTGTTCACATTTGTATGGTATTGTTTCAAAGCAAAAATATTAAGCAAATAACTATTAATTTAAAACTAGAAATTATTTGGACATCAAATTAATTTTATTAAAGCAACTATGAATTACTTAAAAAATATTGCTAAATAATGTATGAGATATCTCATAAAAGTTATTGATGAAGTCTATAATAATTTTAATGTGGGTTGTAACATTTGAAATATAGAAAAGTTGAAGATTTGAAATATAGAAATTTTTCGAAGGCACTGAGTAAAAGACTATCTTTATCTCCCTAGAGGGCATAATATTAAGTTTTTAAAAATAAAATACAAAAATTTAATTTTAAAAAACTGGAATAAGTCAATTGTATTCGTAAAACATATATGCATACATTTTAAACACTTAAATACCATTGTATTAAGAGATTTATTTAAAACTATGTATTATAAAAGTAAGTTTTCTGAGACTAGAAAGCATTTAATATTTGAAAGCTTCTAAAACCACCATTATAGAATATTTTTACAATGTAATGTTACCTCATACACCATCGAACTTTATTTTCATTAGACATGTAATATCGATATTTTGCATGAACTTTTATCACGAATATGGTGCTATCTAATAAATTCTAAGTACGTTGTATTTTCGAGGGAAATACTTGTTACACTTGTACTTATTTCTTCTGTTTTGTAGAAAATACTTGTTATTTGCTTTTTACTGAAGCAATATTCTGTGTGAAATAAAATTTATACTTATAAATGATTCATATATGCATTGTTCTTAAAGCTTCTCAATAATCTTCTAATATTTATCATGTGCTTTGAAAAAGCGAGTTGCATAACGCCTCATACCTTTCATTCTGAAGAAATTGAATTCATTTTTTACGCATTTTTAAAACAATTCTTTGATATGAGAAATAAGTATATGTATGCGCTTTGCCACAAAACTAATATATTATATAAATAATAATCTTGCGTAAGAAATTATATACAATAATATATAAACTGTGTAAAGTTTTTTAAAACTAAAATAATAAATAACAAAAAACAATATTCTGAAAATTTTATTTTTATTTTTAATCAGTAGATATTTATTTACTAATCAAAATCATTGGTGGCCTTTAAAGTTGCAATACTATGAAAGAAAGTAAATAAAAATGTATTTATTTTACGTATATAGTTCAGTAATGTGTAGAGAGAAAATAAATTTGTGAGCAGTTCGGTGGCTTACTGCGATATTTTTGTTGCGTATTTCTATCTGGTATACATGAGAAACGACAACAAGGAAAAACAGAGAACATTTATTGACGAGGCAGATGACTTCACAGACAGGAACAAAAGGGTGCGCTGCTTTCCTTTCAATCGGGGATTCATTGCAGGCACAAAGTCCAACTTCTTTTCCAGTTCTACATCCAAGCCTCATCCGGTATTCGAACTCGAGCCCACTTGGTGAGAGCCGAGGGTCATAACCACCATACAGGCTGGGTAGCTTTACTGCGATTTAAAATTAATAAAAATTCTCGCCATCCTTGTGAGTCAAAACGGAAATTTTCTGGTTTAGCATGGAGTGAAATTGGAATGGGAGGATGATAGAAATTGGCAAATCATTTCTTGCTGATTCAGAACTTTGAGATTCTCCCTCAACCATAGTAGTTGGAGAGGTATGGCAGAACATTCCTATGATAGAATCCTCTGTTTTGTGAGAGGTTTGGGGTTGATGTTGGCCAGAACGAAAATCAAATATCCTCTGTATCGAAGATCAAAAAATGATAAAAAAAACGTGTACTTTTGCATTTTTTGTTGATTCTGTTTCGTAGGCTTCAAATATAGAGCACTACAGCAGGCTTTAAAATATCAGCAATCTACCAATTGCCGTTAAAACTACCGCCTACTACTAGCATGTCGTATGGCAGTCCATTCCACTTCTGCAAATACAGGGTGCCTATAACGATATCCCCCCTCTAGATTAATGTTAAAATTGAAGCAGTGGATCCTCTAGTGGTGCCATCTACCGGAGAAGTCTTAAAGTAAAGACGAACTTTCACCTTCGTGGTACTCTGGTTAAATAAAAGACGTACCCTTCTGACTTAACTTCGCATAGCCGTCGGCAAGCGAGCTTGTCTTGTCCAAGTGTTATAAATATCAACATAACGATATTGAATGCAGTCAGGTGATATGACTCTCTTCGGGACCATGACTCCTCTAAAAATATAAATTCCTATTTCTGTACACAGTTTTGTCTCTCAAGAATCATTGGATGTCATTGTGCCGAATTGTCAATGATAGAGATAATAATCGATGTTGTTGCAAATGTAGTCCAACTATACGATGGATAACACATGGACAGCAAGCAAGCCATTTCATGTGTAATGGTAATAATTTATTGCAACTGTTATACATTTTAGAAAACTTTCTCATTTTCTTTATCTTTATGACGCGAGAATCGCCAAGCAGTCCGTAATCATATTTTTTATCAAATACTAACCTAGATTTTATTAAAAAAATATGTTTCTCAAGTTTAAGATTAAAGTGTATAGAAAAGAGCAATTTTTTAAATTCCTAATTACTGTTTCTCTATCTCAATAAAAATAAAATTTTCTATATTCTTAGCCTTATATTTGGAAAAAATGTTTAATTTAATTGCACACACATGCACAATGCATTCCATAAATTCATAGATAATTTAAACTTTCATAAAAATATAATTATATATTTTTATATATTATTATATGTAATTAAATATTTTATATATTATTACATATAGTTTTTATATATGTAATGAAATTTCGAGATTATTAAATGTGAAATATTCATAAATATGCAAATGCGATTTTCACAATTTCAATTCTCACGAAGTGGTTTCTTTCTATACATAAAATTAGTTGAAATTTTTGATTTGAGAGGATTACTATTGGATATCAACAAAATTCAGCCCAAAAATAAATTTTCACATAGAAGCAAATATTTACATAATACTATTTAAGTGTACTCGAATACTGAAAGAGTGACCATCATTCTTGAAGTAAGTGGATCAATCTGAAAAAAAAATGCCTACGTGCCTTTACTAATTTTTCTGATACCCTTATAGATGTTACAGATGAAAATATGATATGTATTAATGATTATTAGATTCTTTTCTGCGAAAATACCCTTTTTTTAAAGTGAAACTGAAGAACGAGTATTTAAAAACTACTATAAAAGTAAACGAAAGGTCAAAGCTAGTTTTTATTGTTGATGAATATTTTTAAAAGTTAGATAACGTATAAAATGAAGCACTCTATAAAAAAACATAATTCAAGTAATTATTAATCAATTATTAATTATAGTTGTTTTTAAATTTGTTGTTTTTTATGTAGTCATTTATATTAAGTTTAATTCGATAAAATGATAACAAAATTAAACATTTGAAGAAAAAATTATCAGTTAAAAATG
>CM075860.1:40566392-40773892 GCA_037975125.1 Latrodectus hesperus
AAGGATAATGAAGCATAAAAAGAATTAAAATTAGCATCTGTAGAGTTGTCGTTAAGAATCTTTAAGAGAATGGAACAATGCCTGAGGTGGGACGATCCATATCCTCCTGGTGGCACAAAGACGAATCCTTGACCCCAATAAGGTGTGAATGCTTCCGCAAATAGTCGTGTCCAGTAAGCATACGAAAGCAAGGTACTCCTAAAGATCGAGACAGGGAACTGGGGATCCTGCTATTTTTGTTTTGAGCTCCTCCTCTTATCCACAGGTAGTCACTGGTTGAAAATTTGGAACTCTAGTGGTCAATATTTCTAATTTAAAGAATGTAATTCACTTCTTTATATAATTTTAGATGTTATTCCCCTATTTTAGTGTAACTCTTAAAACTAGAATTTATAAATTGACATTTATGTTTGCTTAAAAGAAATGCCTGGTAATAATGAACTATGGTCAGGTGACGAGGTTACACACGAGTTGGCACCTTCTTCTTCACATCTACACCACACCAGCGGAAGGATTTCAGTAAAATATCCTTCAAAACATATTCTGATTGAAAAGCTACACGACTTTGATTAAATAAGTATTTCAAAGAAAATTTTCTCAATTATTTTGTGCAAGATGAGTTTAATTCACGTATTGTTTCAGCAACTTGTTTTAATTATTATTTTTTTGCATTAATGATAGTGTATTATCCTCTTGTTAAAATCAAAATTCTATGAGAGCGGGTGTATCGTAACCAAGGCCTTAAGCAGGGTTTCTGATGATAAAATCGAATTTTCTACAATGTGAATTACCAGCTTCTGTTTCGGTTGCAGGCGAAGAATTAGATATAAATTTTTCCTTTCCGTTTACTGCGTACAATTCTGTCAAAAAGTTAATTTCACCACTCATTTTGAAATAGAAATTAAATAATAAATATGTAGCAAAGTGTAAAATCCAGAAAACTCCCGAAAGCCCAGCCTGATAAATGTGCGTACGATTTTCTGTTCTTCAAAAGTGGTTGGAATCGAACCTAGTACCTTTCACTTTTATAAACATTAATCACAATAAGTTACGTTGAATTCCAATGGAAGGTTTTTTGACCACGTGGTAAATAGCCTAATGATTGAAGGCTCTACAAAGGCATTTTCGCATGCACAGCGTAAATTGCCTTTCTGAAAAGACTTTTCTTAGGTAGTGGACTGTGTTAACAGTTTGCAAAGAAGAAAACCTGGAAAACTTCCCGGCACCTACCTCGAGAGAATTTGATGCAGCGGCGTAACATCCATCTTCCAGGATGTTGTTGATCCTGTGGCTGGGATTGAACCTGGGGTACATAGAAGAATAACATCCGAAGATGTTCTAGATTTCGATAATTCTTAGAGATGGCGATCTGGATTCTAGCCTTGCAATATATAAATACAGCCCATTATCTATAAATCATTTCCTTGAAAGAAAGTAGCACATTCCATAAAAGGAATATTTCGCCCCAAAATTGATATAAAGTTTTAAAGGTTTTCGTTACATAATTTCAAAAATCTTTCAAGCAACTTATGTTGTTGTTACGAATGACACTTGGACAAGCCAAGCTCGCTATGCCTTAGCTATGCGAATTTAAGTCAATTGGGAGCGTCTTTCGTTTTAATTAGAGCACCATGAAGGTGAAAGTACGACTTTGCTCTTCACATATGCCATAGGTACCCGTTTATAGGGTAGGCAACCATTCACACCTCATTCATACAAGGAAAGGACAAAGACAGGATAGATAGTGAGAGAAAGTACATCCATGCCTGAACCGGGATTCGAACCTAGGACCTCCTTATCCGCAGTCAGGCACCCTGACCACTAGACAAGTTGGGTGGCAGCAACTTATAGAATCTCAGTTATATTAAAATTTCTCCAATATGTTACCAAATCTAATTTTCAAGCTCAAATGAGCGATTTAAATCTTACATTTTTCTTATCACACTAAAAATTAATATTAATATGGAACCACTTAATCTTTACAAAATAACTTTGTATATTAATGCAAGTCATTCGAAAAACATCAAAGCTCCATGACTCCTTTAATCATTTCAACCCAGTGACAAAATTATATATTTCTATATTCTAAAAAAAATTTTTTTTAAAAAAATATGACTGCATTTTTATCGAACAGAAATTGCTAGATGAGATGCTAATTTTCTTACAAAATGGAGAGATTCTTACTCGAAACATTTCTTCTAATACTCTGACGATATAAACGTTAACTTTAAATTTTTATTTAAACTTTCTTCTTTTTGATAAGTGCATCTTGTAATCTTTCTTTTCTGCCAATTTGAAAGTTCTTTCGAACTAAGAGATAAATTTTTTTTTCATCATGCGTTACAGATTTCTTGAAAAAATTCGTAAGTCTTAGATTTAAATACTTTTCAGTATTTCCTTTCGAAATTTTATTGGCTTAGGAATGACACTTATGAAAAGACTTCGGTTATGTGAAGATAAATAACTTCTGTAATAATTTAAAAAAATGATAAAACTAAATAGTTTTGAAAATTATTTTATAAATAAGCATTTTTTTTTCCTCATAGCTATAATGTGTTAGGAACAATTCATTTGTGTAGAGTTTATTATTAACATAAATGAGCTCGAAAATGCCTTCTCCTTGTCCTCTGTATCCGAAGTGAGAATGGACAAATAGCCATTTGTTTCTAAATATTTTTGTTTTATTTTTTCATTAATCACACATCCATCATCTTTTTTTCTTAATTTTCTTTTTATTTTAGTTTTTCCATAATTTTTCCTTTATTTTCTTAATATGTTTCATCTAGCTCTTATTACACTACTGTGCAAATTAATTGGAATGAGTATATTTTTTTAAGGAAAACTGTTCCTTTCTTGGGAATTTTCTACCTCAAACCAGTTTCAACTGCACATTCTTGCAACGTGCGACTGCCCTTGACTTCTCTGAAATTTCAGAAATGTAAATAATTAACCATATTACATTTGTAAAAAAAATTGTAAATAAAATTCTTATATTTAATTAAATGTAAATACAAACTTTATAAACTATAAATGATAAACATTATTTAAATTCTTAAGTGAGTGTAAATATTAATTTTTGTACTTAACCAAAAAAATCTTGTACGGTATTTCACGAATTCATACAAGATTTCCAGATAATAATTCAAACGAATTTAACAAATTAACCACACGCACAAAAGCAATATATTAAGTGGAAACATTGAGTCTGCATATAACCAAGAAATTTATAAAGAAAGAATTTGCGAATATTAAACTTGTCGTATTTAACCTAGGAAAAAAAAACTTATTGTTGTTGTTGTTTACTAATGACACTAGGTCAAGCCAAGCTCAGTATGCTATGCGAATTAAGTCGATTGGGAGCGTCTTTTGTTTTAATCAGAACACCATGAAGGTGAAGGTACGAATTTGCTCTACACACATGCTATAAGTACCCGTTTATAGGGTAGGAAACCAATCACACCTCATTCATACAAGGAAAGGACAAAGACAGGGTAGATAGAGAGGGAAAGTACATCCATGCCCGAACCGGGATTCGAACGCAGGACCTCCTCATCCGTTGTCCGGCACGCTGACCATTAGACAAGTTGGTCGGGAAAAAAACGCATACTGTATTCAAGGAAAATAACTAATATTGTATTATTATATTGTTATTACTGTACGCCCCTTTTTATAAAATCCCTTTTTGTTGTTTTAATAAAAAATAGTAAATAGGATACCGTACGACACTTCGACAGAAAATGATGAAAATACCAGTTTGATAGCCACCTCACCTTCTTCGATCCGAAAATCCTCCCACTAACTAAACATTAGTTAAAATTCTGAATCAACTATTAAATTAATGACTTGACTATTTATTAAATTAAAATTATTTATTTACTATTTATTTATGTTTGTTTTTCTTTTAAATTATAATATCTTCATTTATTACTAACATGAATGATATTAAAAAGTCTAAAATGTAAATTGGAGGTGAGGTGTGTACCTTTTGTCACAGGAACTCCTCCGAAAAAGAAAAATCTTTCGTCCTTGACTAGTCTAAACCGGTCTGACTACGTAATCATGTCGATAAATTTTTCCTTTCAATTGTGCTTCATTTGCTGTTAGAAGTGGTCGATTGTATTGCCTGCTTCTGACGTGTATTTAAAAAATGGATACAATCACTCCCAATAAAAGAACTAGAACTTTTACCCGTAGTTAGAGCATACTTCTATGACTCTGCGACATATTGCTACAGCAATTGGAGTTAGAAAAACCAATGCAACAACACCAGCAAACATTTAATGGATGCCCCGTTGTACAATATGCCATTCATTTTGCCTTTATTAATGTCAAAAATTTTTAAGGTTTAAAAAATTGTAGAGTATTAGATACTAATGGTTGGTGGGCGAATAAAATAGGTTCTGGGCATAATTTCTTCCAAGCGAAATGATACTTTTGGAGGAGGCACGCTAACTGGGCTTCCTCTTCTTGAACTCCTGTGGCTCAGTAGCTTCAAGTTCGATAAGATCAGCCTCGTTAAGATCAGCAAAGTGAAGCATCATTTGTCGCGGACAATGATTGGGAGGGTGACCACGTTCTTGCCGTCACTGGGGACGTGTCCACGTTAGTCAGTGATATTCAAAGTCCTTTCCTAATATGGCGGGGATGTGGAGAGGAAGGTGCCAGCTCATGTGTGACCTCATCACCTGACCATACTGTTTTGATGACAGCATGTCACTTTGCAACAAAACATGTCACTGTCAGGAATCCAGTGATTCAGTAGCTTCATTCCACTTACAGTTGAGACCAGAAAAGTGAAGCATCATTTGCCGCGGGCGTCATTTGGTGATTGGAGGGTGACCACGTTTTTGCTGTCATTGGGTTACTGGAACTCCGTGGGTTGGGGACGTGTCCCCGTTAATATGAGATGTCCAAAGTCCTTCCGCTGGTGTGGCGTTGATGTGGAGAGGAGGATACCAGCTCAGGTGTGACCACTTCACATGACCGTGGTTCAAAATGACGAGGCACTTGGTGATGGACGAGTATTTCAAACCTGTTAACCTAATGATACCGTCTGGGGCACAGCAATGTATGCATGTGCTTCCTCTTCTAAATCTACCCACCTTCTTGCGAGGGCAGCACACCTCTTTGGTGCATCCTTGTAAGAAATGTCCTCCATTCCTCTCCTTCTAGTGGCAAAAAGTCTAAATATTTCAAAAATAATCAAGCATTAAGAAAATGTTTATGCAAATTAATGATATTCATTGTATTTTAGTTAAAACATTCAAGAATGGTAATGCTCTTATTTTTATTTTAAAAAGAGAGCATATTTTTTATTCCTCTCTATACATTCTTATAAACTAATGCCTTCCTTTTCAAATCTAATAGTGTATTATTAATCTTATTTTATTTCTTACCCAACACAATTTAGGGAAATGAAAAAGAAAAAATGAAAGTGAAACATTTTGCGAACGAAGAACCCTGTTCGTTAACAAGGCATGACATGAAGCAACGGCAACAAACAGGAAACGAGGTTCTCGGAACGAACAGCTACTGGAGAAAGCAATTATTATCCAAATTTCCTGTTGCCATCCGAGCTATGAGTTTTTACATCGAAAGTGTGGCAGCCGTGTCTCCTTTTTAATTTCCTCCCATAATGCGTGTCGCCGACTCTGCAGACGATTCCGTCCAACGATAAAGACGACTGCATTCTGGATGTCATAATTTCATAATGACGTCACGACACAAACACGGTTTCCATTTGTTCCAAAAACTCGATCTCAGATTTTCCACTTCCCTTTAATGTTACTTTCACAGTAGAGCTTGGTTTTTTTTTTCCCCTAGCTGAAGATGAAAAGGAACATATCGTTAAAATGTGTTTTCATATATATTTGTATTCTATAATGGGAAAAAAAATTATTTATATTTTTAGCTTTTGAAAAAAAATATGCAGAAATTCTTTTGAATTCTTAATTAAAAGGTGATTTTTTTTTTAAATAAACATCTGTTTTCTTCTTTTTCTAAGTATAATGTCTCTTTGTCTGATTAAAGATAATGCTTTGTTGAGAAAATCGATATAGAAAAAAGGGCGAAAAAGATTAATTCTCACAACTTATTCTTCTTCTCTGAGAGGCTTTGCTATGATTATTTTCTAATTAAAACTCAATATATGAGGAAGGATTAGTTTATATTTCTTAAATAATTATTTTTACTTTTTTTACTTCTTATATTTTACATTTTTCACATAAGCAAATCAAAGAATTTAATTAAATAAATCTGTACGCTCACTTATATGAGTATAAATGTAATGATTTGAAATATAGAATATTTTTCTTATTTTGAAAATGAATGTGCCTAAAATTTGAAAACAATGTGGAAAAACTTCATTGATATTTCATTTCTTTTCTATACGTAACTAACGTAATAAGTAATTACATATAAATAGCGAAGGGAAGCACGAGTTTTTCTAAAGTTAGGAAAATCCATATTAGCAAACCTGGAAAACTCTCAAGTACTCACTCTTGATTCATCATGACTTATTGGCTGCGTTCTTCAAAGTTGAAGGTCCCAGATTCGATTCCAACCACTGTTGATTCATTTAAATTTGAGTATTTTTTTCTATTTTTCTGCAAGTACATTTCTAGAGATAAAATACGAATTTGCCTTACTATTTATTAAAACTACACGCAATTAACTTGATAAATGATTACTCGTAATTAGCAAGGAAAAGCAGGTATTTTTTTAAAGTTAGAAAAATCCATATTAGAAAACCTGGAAAATTCTCAAGTACCCACTCTTGGATCCTCATGACTTATTGGTATTGCTGCGTTCTTCAGAATTGGAGGTCCAAGATTCGAATCCAGCCACTACATTAAAGAGAATTGAGTATTGTGTTTCCATTTTCGGCAAGCATATTTCTAGAAAAGAAATAGGAATTTGCTTTACTATTTATGAAAAAAATATTTTTCGAAGTCAGTACGCGCAGTAAAAGTTGAATTGCCGATTTTGGGTTGGTTACTAACTTTCAGACTTGTCAGTATCAAAATACACACTTTCAAGATATATAGGGAGCTCCAGTGGCTCAGTAGCTTCACGCCGTTTCCCGTAATCTCAGCAAAGTGAAGCATCATTTGCCACGGACAGTGGTTGGGAGGGTGACGACGGTGTACTCTCCTTCACTGGGTTGCTGGAACCCCGTGGGTTGAGGACGTGTCCACGTTAATATGGGTCGTCCAAAGTCCTTCAGCTGGTGTGGCGTGGATATGGAGAGGAGGGTGCCAGCTCAGGTGTGGCCTCGTCACCTGACCGTGGTTCAAAATGACGAGGCATCTTAAAAAGAGCAAAGTCGTACTTTTACCTTCGTGGTGCTCTGATCCAAACGAAAGACGCTCTCTATTGACTTAATTCGCTCTGCTAAAAGCATAGCGAGCATGGCTTGACCAAGCGTCATAAGCAACACACATTCACAAGATATATAGGTATAACTCCATTATCCATGCTTTTTCTTTTCAACAATAATTGCATTCAAACTTATAACCTTCGAAGCCAAATTTGTATAATCAATCATAAGACTAGACCCTTAATAAGGACATCACCTCGCTAATAAGTAATTTAATAGCATGTTTGGAAAATGATTTAATTAATAACTTATTTAACAATTTAAATAATAACTAATGGAAAGGCGAGGGACAGACTGTTGTCTTTCTCCAACATGAGTGGATTTAACCTGAATACTGATTCTTCACATAATTTTATTAAATACAAAATTTATTTCTCATTATGAGAAAATTATATTTTTATTTATTTTATAAAAATATATAAACTCACTCTCAAAAATATTCTCGCTATTTTGCGGAATGTTACACACGCATTTTGAAACAAAGTAAAAAAATACGTAGTCCCTCTAAAAACAACTATTCAAAATAAGAAAATTACAAAAAAAAGTGAAAAATATACAAAAGATATTAATTTTTTTGCTAATTAAGCCAGTTTTTTTTTTAGAAAAGTTGTGTACTATTTTGATAATAATCCATAATAGCTGCTGAGTATAGTAATCCTATTGTTCTCATAGACTGATAATATATCACTTGATTTGTAAATATCAAATTTAATGTCTATAGGAATCATTGTTCAATGATGCTATCAAAAATCATTCTTTGTCAGGATTGAAGTTGAAAGTTCATCACACAATTTTAAAATCGCATTCATAACACGTAGCTAAAGGCCACGGTGAGAAAAACTACGTTCACGTGATCCAAGAGTAACGGGTTCTATACCTGACCATTTTTAAGATCCGAGATATTCACTAATGGTGTTTAGAGCTTTTTAAACTGACAATGTCCTATCACTGTTGAGGTGTGGATGTGCTCGCCCAGTGGTCTACCTCGTTATGGTCGTTTTTCAAAGTTACGAAGCTGCCTGTATTTAAATATCTTTTCAGACGGAACAAACAAAAAGCAAATTAACAGAGATTACTGTGGTCAGGTTGACAATGGTATTATTCTCATTATTTGAAAATGATGAGTGCTGTACCTGACCCAACAGAAGATGCGTTGTGTTTAGTCGTAGCAACTCAGATGCTTAAAACAGGCCATGGCCTTATTTCTCCGCTGTTGATAATAAAAGTAAAATGACAGCTCAGGTGTCGATCTCGACACTTGATCGTAGTTCAAAATTATGGGCTATCTGAATTTAGAGACTTTACTACAGGCAAATATAGATAATAATCAACGCTTTGTAAAGAAATAAGCAATCAATATGGTTAAGTTCAAAAATTTAGGTATAAAGTGTATAAGAAATTTAACTAAATGCATATTAGAATATAATACAGATCTTAAACATTTCCTATAACTGAAAATTTTCTACATCTTAAAAATTTCTGACAGTCAAATATAATCAGTTGGGCTGAAATAAGAAATGCATCACACTCCCAATCGAAGAGTAGCGAGTTCAATACCTGACACAGAAAATAAAAAGAGAATGCATTGTACAGAAAGGTATAAGTATTAAAGAATCTTCCTGTTTTTTAACATTCATGTTGTGTGGAAAAATTTTTAGAAGGAAAAAACAAAATCAAACCTTGATTTTCTTTTACTTGATTTTGGTTCAAAATGACGCATTTGTGGCTTTGTTAGCCACTTTGGTTGGTTAGAAATGTAACGCAATAACAAAGTACAATGTAATATAAAAAGCATTCACTATAATTGAAGTTTCAAATAATATGCCAGTGAAACAGTACTCTGTACTCTGACCAAGAAGTTCAACAATCAATGGCATGTATTTACAGAATTATTTATAAATATTGTATCAATGTGCACCACTAGCAAATAACTTGTCTTTTCATTTAATTGATTAAAGTTTATTTTCCTTAAAATATGTAGTTTTTATTCCCTTTTTCTACATATAATAAATAAAATGGACCCATTTTTTCGAAAAAATCCTATTAACAGAATTTTTGATTTTTGCAATGGGGTCCGGTCCCAATTGATTCTTATAATTGAAATTCTCTGTACTTATGTGACTATGCATTTATTTGCTTTTTAACTATCACCTAGTGCATTTAATTCGTATTCGATTTTTTTCCCATTCATTTAAAGTATAACCAAGCATTCATCAAAAAAAATTAATTTTAATAAAAAAATAAATGTAAAATTTAAATTATAAATAAATACTATTGATATAGGAATTGTAATCACAACCATAAAAATGAACTTAAAGGTATCGTTCATACAGGGTTGTAATAAGTCAGGTTTGGTCATTGTGATACGATTCAGACTTTCTTTTACTACGGACTAAAGTGTTGAATTAGTAATCGAATTTGTTAATGCTTTAGTCATCGTTTCAACGTCTGTGGGTTGAAATCCTATCATGGGCTTTGAAGTGTGTCGCACTCGAAATCCACTTTTAAACTGTAGGCTTCTGTCTAATAAGGAAAAAAAATGACCATTGAGTGACAAAACAAGCAAACTACTGATGAAAGTTATTAATAACTGCCAAATTCTTCACTTTTTGTGAAATTATCGAGTGACGAATTCGACACCTGAGCTTTCAGCCTCTTCAACACAGTCGGGCACCAGTGGATGGAAATTGTAACCCACGGGATGCGCATGTGTTAAGTAAAACACATCTCATTAAATTCTGTCATAACAAACGTTTTTAATTGGTGTAAGTACCAAAACTGCTTCCTTTACTAAAATTGAAATTGAATTTCCTAAACCACTATGGCGGCAGAATAAGAAAAAAAAAACCTACAGGAAACAGGCTTGAATCATCGACAAAAAAAAATGAGTGTTACTTCGTATTGATTTTTTAATCACATATAAAAGTTGTCTTTTGTCGTCTTCTTAGATTTCATATCTTTATATCAAAAATAATCTTAAGAACAGATCTATTGTCCTGTTGTTTACAAGTTACAAGAAATATTAATCTCCATATTTATATAAATCTTATTACTTATATAAGAGCGGATTTCTTTAAAGAATATCGGACAAAGAAGCCGACTTTTAAGCAAATGCAATTTCATCTAAAAAGCACTTACAACTTATTGTATTTTTCCGTATTCCATCGTATAATTATAAGCGTTACCTTTCAGAAGTTCCTAGAAGAGAATTATTTTGAGTAATGGAGGAAAAATTATTTTTTAAAAAATATATTGTGAATAAACAGCGAGATATTTCGATTGGTATTTCATCGATTTCCCAACATATTATTGTGTACTGAAATTTAAAAATTTTTGATTTAAGAAACAAATGATGTTTTAATGAAAGAGCTCTCTATCCATTACGAAATGATAAAATGACCTTATTAATTTCATTTCAAGACTGCTTGTGAAATTTCCAAGCTAATAAAACCTTTTAAATGGATTCTTAGAAATCCACCCGCTTTAATTTTCTCCCTTTTTTCCCGAAAACATGCTTTATATAAATTAATAAGCATGAATAATATATTAGGAATACAGGTTGCTTTTAAATAGAAAACTTCATTACAAAGAAAATGCTAATGGTTTTGACAGCCCTAAATCTTTTGTAATATGCGTTTCAGAAAATTGAGAAATGAGTTTCGCAGAAAAATTTAACTCCAAAAATAGCTGACGAGAGATGAGAGAATGGAAGAGGGGATTTTTCAGAATAAAAACATACTTCAATGAATACAATCTCGAAGCATCAACCAGCTTACTTTGAAATGTAAAAACAAGTTTAGGGATGAGAGTATGTTTTTCGAAATGGAAGATTAAAATCCCGGTACTGTTGAACAAAAGTTGGAATTCTGTACTTCACGCATGCGTATATATCAATTTGGGAATTTACCGAGTTTCCTTTTTTGCGAAATATCTTAATATACCAGACGTTCGACATCAGTTGACTATGGCTTACATAAGTTCTCGATATTTTGCTGTACAAAAAGAAATAGAATATTCTTTTTCCTCATGCGTTTTGACTGTTTATTTGTGCCAATAGAAAAGCTGATAACATGACCAATCACTTCGTAATTTTTAATGATGTCCAAATGACTTAGTCGACACCAGAGCTGACCACGTTATTCAATGAGTGATGCCGCTACTTATTTTATATACCCCGAACAGAACCTTAAGGTTAACGGGTTTGGAATACTCGTCCATCACCAAGTGCCTCGTCATTTTGAACCACTGCCCCATGACACCTGAGCGGACACCTCCTCTTCACATTGTGGTGACTCATCACGACTTCTCTAAGAAATTGAGGTGACTCATCACATCTTTTCTGAGAAACTCTTGCTCTTTTACATAACACTTGAATTCGCGAAGTAAAGCTGAAAATTGCGAAGTGAAACTAAAAACTTGTCAATCAAATTTCTGTGCCAATGGTAATAGCTTCATGAAATGTACCCAACCAATCAGCACACTTTGTAGGCGCGGTTTATACATTCTATCAGTGAGATCTGAACCGAACACAAAACACTTGCTCTCAAAATCTTATGCTAAGAGGACGCGCAGTTTCAGTCCTTTTAAATTTCTTTCCTAATATGCAACTTGTGTTGTCTGCAATAAATGTTATTTATTTTAAAAATTGTCACCTGAAAAAGTTAAATATCAACTAGTATACACCATAACATCTACACCACACCAGCGGAAGGACTTTGGATGTCACATATTAACATGGACACGTCCCCAACCCACGGAGCTCCAGCAACCTAGTGAGGCAGAATGCGTGGTCACTTTCCAATTCCCCGGTCATTACAAGAGAACATGATGACCTTCGCCTGGGTCAGGTATGGAATTCGCCATCTGCTGGTCAAGAACGATGCATTTTATCAGCTTGCCTTGGCCTAAGAAAGATAACGTAAAATAATATTGCAAAACATAGTTAGAAACTTTTGCAAAATCAATAAGACGCATAATGTGTCTTAACCAACTGTCTAATCCTGTTGTTGTTGTTGTTGTTGCTTATCCTCCATGTCTGACGGAGTCAGACTAGATCCACAAGTTCGTTGACTGTAAGGAAGTCGAAGACT
Source organism: Latrodectus hesperus (assembly GCA_037975125.1). Classification (NCBI taxonomy): domain Eukaryota; kingdom Metazoa; phylum Arthropoda; class Arachnida; order Araneae; family Theridiidae; genus Latrodectus; species Latrodectus hesperus. The sequence continues at coordinate 40,578,861 of CM075860.1, forward strand.
AAAAGAGGATTGCTAAAGAGATCCTCCCTAGAGAGACCCATGCAATCTAAAAGATGCTCAGGAGAAGCCTGATGATTTTGACACTTGGTGCAGGTGACGAAAGTTTTCCTGCCCTCATTGAAAGTGAGGCACTTAATATGACCGCTAGCAAGTCTTGAGAGAACAGTCCGGGTACGTCTGTCACACGGGAGGTCAAGGGACAAACCCGGTTTTGATCCCTTGTACCAATTATGGGTGGGGGGTGTTTTCCACTCCTCCGAGATTTTTGATTTTTCCCGGGAGTATAACTCCAGAAAAGTAAGTGTGGAAGAGGGAGTATTTGAAATCCTGCAACCCTCCTTAGCAAGATTATCGGCCATTTCATTCCCGTGGAGATTCACATGTGAAGGTATCCATTGCAAGTGAACATCATGTCTAATCCTTTAGTAGAGAAGTAGTTGATATATATATATATATATATATATATATATATATATATATATATATATATATATATATATATATATATATATATATATATATATATATATAAACATATCTCCATTTTAAATAATACATATTCATTCTTCATGAGTGAAAAGTAATGATACAGCCAACAAAACCAATAATCTTCCAATTGATTTATTTATAAATAGGAAATACAATTAATTTTTTGCAGGTTGATGTCTCAGTAAGCATTTTCATTTTCCTTCGAGAATTAAGTTTAGAAAAAATTACTTTTCAGATACCAAACAAATATTTCTATTATATTAATACAGGGAGATAGAATATAACGGATTAAGGTTTTAATAACTTTTGAGCATGTGAAGAAATTAAGGAACTCTGAAGCAATAAACATGAAAGATGTAAATGTATAAATAATTATCCACTTAATTAAATCCAATTTTCATATTCTTCAACTGTCGCTGGAATCGAACTTGAAGCTTTTCGGCATAAAAAATACATTCCTACCATCAAAATATTTGTGTTTTCCATAAAAGCGGTGTGAAATATTGTACTAATTATTCAAATTTTTGGATTATGTATATATATTAATTTTGTGACTATAAAAAGAAGCATGAACGCTTTATAAAAAAGAAAATAATAACACATCACTTCATCATATTTTAGTCTATTAATAAGATTGCTTTCAAATAAGAAGTTTGTTATTCATCACAATCAAACAACGAATAAGCAATGGACACTCATGACTGTCAATGAATATTTTTCGATTTGTGCTACATAAGTGCTTGGTAGTCTTCCTATTTTGATATTCATAAATATTAAATTATCTGAGAGTAGTTTTCTAGAATGCAACATTCATCAGACAATAAGAGTTAAATTCATCCTGCTTAATTATACACTGCTGGACAATTGCTAAGGACGGATAACAAAGTGCAATGTAGCATAACATTAAGCGAGACATAAGGCCTAGTAGGATAAAATATAGTTGCCACACTGTTCAGACATTAGAATACTTTTCCTGTAAAACTTTGACTTGAAACAACAACTGTCCACCCGCGTCAAAACCTTTAAAGCTTTTATGAGCGTTATCACGTGATGAATAAACGTGGGAAAAAAATTTGCATACGCATACTTCTTACTATATCCCGCACTTATTCTAATTTTCCACATTTTGCTTCCTTTCATTTTGTGGTTGCTATGGATGATAACGTTATCCGTCCTTAGCAATTGTCCAGCAGTATATATATATATATATATATATATATATATATATATATATATATACATACATATATATATATATATATATATATATATATATATATATATATATATATATATATATATATATATATATATATATATATATATATATATATATATATATATGTATGTATGTATGTATGTATATGTATATATATATATGTATGTATATATATATATATATATATGTATGTATATATATATATATATATATATGTATGTATGTATATGTATATATATATATGTATGTATGTATATATATATATATATATATATATATATATATATATATATATATATATATATATATATATATATATATATATATATATATATATATATATATATATAGGTATGTATATAATTAGTCTTTGTAATATTACTTCTAACATTTTCGTGTTTTACAACTTATCAAAAAAAGAAGCATAATTATTTATTTATTTACTTCATAATGCTTAAGAAGAATCGTCACTTGAATTATTAACAATTGGTCTTTTAATTCAACAATTTATCAGTTCGACTTTGAGTATATCAGAGATGTTTGTGATGAATGAGAACTCGTTTTAAATCCTAGACTCGAGTCACGAAGGATTAAAAGAAAATGTAAGCCGCACTTAGGATTAATTGATCATAGTGGGTGAAAATGGATCATAAAGCGAAAACCCAATCCAGTTCGGGGATTAATTACTATCCCTTTACGAATTATTAATTCACTTTTTTACAGTAAATACGTTTTTACAGCTTAACACTTTCCAGATATTTTTAAAAGAAATAAAATTAGATGTTTTAGCTTGGGTTAGGGGAATTTTATTTTTTAGGAGAATTTACTGATAAAAATTGTATATATATAACGCAATTTTTGTGAGCATTTCGCGAAAACCAAATCATTATCCAATTTTAAAGACAAACATAACTAGAATTCTTTTGCTGACTATTTTTCTTTGTATTTACCTATCGTGATTCAAGTTTTTTTTTTAATATAAAAAATTCTATTCTATAATGAAAATTATTATTTCGAAAGATTTAAATATTTAAAAATAAATTAATAGTTAGTTTACTGAGCAATAAATATTTTATTTGACAAAAAAAAATTTATAATTTGAAGAAGAAAAGAACTATAACGTTCTTTGCAAAGTAATACAACTGCTCTGGTTTCGATCTCAGCCACTTTTAAACGGGTTTTCTGATTTCAAATTTTGAGGTGGGATTATAACAAATATTTCTTGTTTTATGGAATACAATATTGAAAAGGACCTATTGTTTGTAAAATAGTACAACCTTAAAGAAAAACAGGTGGGTGTTTAAATGCTGGATAACTGTCTTCTTCTGTTAAAATGATCACTAGGTACTGCTAAAAATATTATCCAGAGCTTCAGTAAACCATAAAGTGAAGATTGAAATTGTAATTAGGTATTGCAAAATCTAACATTTGGAGGTGTAAAGAAGAATTGTTTAATACCTTGCAGAGTTTTTGGAGTTTTATTTTGGTTGATCGGTGGCTAAGTGGGCTAAAGATTTCTGATGGAATTTGCTTTATTTGTCTAAACTTGGATACTGGCCTTATAGAAAAGTTTTAGTTATTGGCTACTAGGACATCCTACCACAGCCTGTAGAGCAAGTTAGGCATAGGACAAGGTGCTTCAGGTCTCCGGATCCACAGAAGCTGTCAATTTTTCCCCTTTACCATGAGTGCGACCTTGCAAAGGCTGCCGCGAGTAATCCTTTGAACCCGGAAGATGGCAGGGCACTAACACCATCAGAGATCTCTGCCATTACTAAACAACTTCTAAAACCTGGGCTGACCCTCCTGCTCACCCTTGGTACATTCAAAGACATCCTGGAGCCGTCACAACATTTAAGGGCTGCAGAGTACATCAGACGACACTGTCTCGGCTTTCTACTGGCCACTTGAAGTGTATGATCTTTGAGGACGGCGAAAGAAAATACCCATCATGCCTCAAGTGCGACAATGGTCTGCTTTGCCCACAATACATCTTGAAGTGCTTGGGGTTTTCTCGTGAAGAGGCTGTGAAAAGTCCAAATCTGGGTTTGGACTTTTTGTCTACCTACGATCTCATGGATCTGGTCTAGTGGAACTAGACCAGATGGGGATTAGTCCCACCACCACCGCAAGTTCAAACTGAAACAATATCGGTATCGATGCTACAAGCAACAGGATCAGAGTGACGCATATCGAATACTTGACGAGTCCAAATTTGATCTGTTTTATCATTCATAAGACAGCTTACTCAAGATAGTAATTATATTTTATCACTGTTCTAGTTCTAAGTTTCTTTTATTTTTTTCTTTCATTTTTTTTTTTTTTTTTTTTTTTTTGAAGATTTTTTTTCAGAAAATAACCTGATTTGTTTTTTTGCAAGCCTCATCTCTTAAATTACGAGAACTACATATGCGAGAAACTAATCAGCTGCAATTGAATATCAAGTGTGTAGTCTATCACACTAAAATCATTGTATAGGAAATATTATTTACATATGTAGATTATTATAACAAAAATAGCAAAACTTTTAAAGATTTTTAAAATTTAAATATTTATTCTTGCATTTTTTTAAATATTGTGTTACTGACAACCTTTTTGGTGAGTAGAGTGAATTTTATTTTTTCATCAGAAAAATCAAGCGGAAAAAGAATTAACATACTATGAGAAAATTTAAAAGCCAATAGAGTTCGATTACATTGCACTTTAGTGATTAGACAACATTCTTTAGAGTAAAAGGTTATACAGGGTGATTATAAAAAAACTTTGCCAACATCTGCACTTCTAGCGTCCATTCTATTTAACCGATCAAGATGATATTTCAAATATAGTTCTTTTGAGATATGCGCTCGAGATTCTGTGAATGGCAACACAGTGGCCCTCACGGTTACAGTTATAGTGACAGAAACTCGAAATTTTCGAATGGCAACGTCTACTTTTTACCATCGCAAAATGTTCAGCACATGCGAAAACCCTAAATAGCGTTGAAACGGTACCAATATGTCTAAAAACGGACGTGTTCTGCAAACACAAAAAGAGTTCTGAAAACCGGCCAATAAAACACGATCTGGGCGCACGCAATAAATTTGCATGTGACAGAGTCAAGAAACCAATCACAGAACGCCGGTCGCCAGATATTCAGCGTAGGAAACCTATAAAATACCAAGCGGGTATGCGAAGTCGTCATTCGGGAACTCGCACATGCCGACGATATGAGTCTTCCTAGGAAAGTTCGCGGTGAATTGATCAAACTCTATTACCAAAATGGGATGAACGCTGCGGAAGGCTTGCGTGTGTATCGCCGCAATCATCGACAACGACGCGGCCCATGTACTCTGCAAGCTCTGCGTGATTTAGTGCGGAAATTCGAAGATACAGGCTGCACCTGTGACAAACAGCGCTCCGGACGGCCAACTGTTTCTGAGGACGTTGTCATGGAAGTGCACCATACAGTGACTGCAGGACACGCAGAAACCGCAAGAGGCATAGCGCGCATGTTGAATATTCCGAACTCAACGGTCCGCAAGCTCTTGAGCTCGGTACTTCACATGTTTCCCTATCGGTTCCAGCGCGTCCAGATGTTGGAGCCGGGTGACCCACAACAACGTCTGGACTTCGCAAATGCATTTTTGTTACGATATGATGCGGATAACGACTGGCCACTTCGCATACTATGGACGGACGAGGCGCATTTCACCTTAAATGGCAGCATTAACACAAAGAATTGTGTGCACTGGGGAGAGACGAATCCTCATGCTGTGGCGCCAGTACCATTATTTGACGCCAAAGTGACTGCGTGGTGCGGCATTACAGCTACATTTGTTCTGGGCCCGTACTTCTTTGAGGAAACGACCCCGACTGGCCCTGCAACATGTTCTGTAGCGGGCCCTCGGTATGCAGCCATGCTGAAAAATTATGTCTTACCGGAGTTGCGTCGGCTGAATGCACTCAATGACATTGTTTGGATGCAAGACTGCGCACCTCCACATATAGCGAGGTCAGTTAAAAGGCTCCTGAATCAGCATTTTGGTGATCGCATCATCTCACGCTATTATCCTTTTCCGTGGCCTGCGCGATCCCCAGATCTGACGCCTATGGATTTCTGGTTTTGGGGCTATCTCAAATCCAGAGTTTATCTGTGCAATCCTCAAACATTGTCGGACTTAAAGGATTCTATACGGCGTGAGATTGGAAACATCCCTCGTGCCATGTTGCGTGCAGCGACATTGTCCACCGTCTCCCGCATGCAATGCGTAATTGCCTGTGATGGCACTCATGTGGAAAATGTTTGAAATTAATAAAGATTTTTTTCTCTATGTGTTCTCATCATTGAGCAGTGTCTTGTCTCTGTCGTATGCATTATTCCTCCGTGCGCCTTGAAGAACTGTTTGTATGTGTATAACACGTCGGTTTTCGGACATATCGGTACCGTTTCAACGCTGTTTAGGGTTTTCGCATGTGCTGAACATTTTGCGATGGTAAAAAGTAGGCGTTGCCATTCGAAAATTTCGAGTTTCTGTCACTATAACTGTAACCGCGAGGGCCACTGTGTTGCCATTCACAGAATCTCGAGCGCATATCTCAAAAGAACTATATTTGAAGTATCATCTTGATCGGTTAAATAGAATGGACGCTAGAAGTGCAGATGTTGGCAAAGTTTTTTTATAATCACCCTGTAGATTCAATTCTAATCATTACTAAACACAAGCGATGAATACTATATTTCTGGGCTTTGGATATTATCAGTCCAATAAGATTGTTTCAAAAATTTCACTATATTTTTACTCATGAATACAATTTACATCTACATAGAATACAATGAAAGCTCTTGAGTTCAATTTCAACTTTGGTCGTAGATGTTTCCAATGGTCCAAAATTTTCTAAACCTTTATCAATCAACTATTGTAAGCAAAAATGACCAAAAGAAAAAGACATAAAACAATATAACCCACTTTTTAATACAATGCATACATTCGAAAGGACCTTACTGAAAATTTCAATGTTAAATTATGCATAATACACTGTAAAAGCTATTTATGGTTGAATTAAATTTTGATCATTTCGAGTTTTTAGCTGCTTAGCAAATTTTTTTAAGTGAACTATTTGATATATGCACTCCACTTCAATAAATTTATCTTCCATAAAAAATGTTCTGTCATTTTATTTAAATTGATAAGTGGACCAAAGTAATATTGAAAAAGTAGACCAAAGTATCTTTTATTTATAAAAATTTAAAAAGTATATATTAAATGATTTACAAATCACATTTGTTCTGTTTGCTTTTTAATTATTTATCGCAGATTTATTAGATTCAAACACATTTAATTCATTAAGGTCCATAAAAGGGTTTGACTCAATAGTTTGATTTAATTTATCTATAAGACATCAGAATTCGTTATTGTATTAGAAGAATTTCACTTAAGTTGATGTAATCTAAGCTGAGATAATTATCTAGTATTATGGAGATACTTGTACTCATAACATATGCTTTTAATACTTAAAATACTTCTATATTTCATATTTTACATAATTTCATCGTTAAATAAATAAAATAATATTTATATCCGCAAATGGAAAAATTTCAAACTAAACTGCGATGCGGAAATTTTTCGAAAAGTTTAACGGATTGAGTTTTCTAAACTTTGCTCAAAAACAGAAGATTTAAATAAATTTGTCTTCCGCTATGCCGTATGATTGATGGCCTTTTTCCTGTAGGAATTAAACATTCAATAGAATAAAAAAAAAATAATACCTTTGCTGCCAAACAAGTATTTTGCTAAAAACAGTCCTCCAAATGCTCAGATGAATTATTTTTTCTTTTTTTCTCTCTCTCTCTTTGAAAAAATTATCTAAAAAATGATTTATATTCTTAATGCCCGCTTTGGGTCGTTTGAAATTTAATACATCTTAAGAAAGGGGGCGTGTACTGGAGGGCGAAAAGTCCTTGTCAACCTTTATCAGAGAAATAAAAAATGGCATCGTATTGAAAATAGCCCCCAACTCCTCTCCATCCTTAAAAAGGCAGGGCGTGAAAATTTTGAGAGACGAAAAATTGAATCGCGCTTCTTTTCGTAAGTGATCCATCAAAAGTCAGAAGACAGAACCTTATTGCTAGGATCGCGCCTAATTATGACGTCACTTGAATGAAAGCGATACTTCCTTTTTTTCAGAGTCAGCTCTGAGCTCTGTTGATACATTGGGCAGTGATAAGATGGGTATCGTTTGCTTCTTTTGGTTGCTTATTAACGGTGGAAGTATCTTTTTCTCATTGGTATATGGCAACGCAGGTATGTTTCTTTTTATCGATTATATTATAGCATAATTGTGTATCTTCATTTCAATTGGAAAGTTTGCGAATCAGCGCAAAAAAATTATTAATAATATATAAATTTAATATAATATATGTATAAAAAATTTTCTTCCTGATTTAAAATGAATAAAAATAGTTTTAAAGTTGTTTTTATGTGATGTTTACTATAAGATAATCAGTTTTTAAAATTCAAACGATTTTTTAAACTTTTTGTTCCTCCATATTTTTTTCAGGATGATAAAAATAAATAAAATGTAGAAATTATCGGTGAGAACTTCACGGAGAACTATGGTTACAAGAATATATTAATGAACTTCAAGAGTCGATGAAATCAATGACTTCAAGAGCCACTTAAATTTTTGAGAAAAAAAATATTCTTATCATTGTTGAAACTTCAAAAAATACAAAAAATAGATTTAGGAGGGCCATTTTTATTTTCTGTCGAAATTATCAAAAATAATCAAAGTAAAAATTGCTGGTAAGAGTACCCTGACAAAACAAAAGTAGAAGCTATGATAATGAGTCAGTCAAAAATTATCGTATTTATGTTCTTCGGTACTTTTAAATTTATCACGTTCTGTGTCAAATACTTGATATAGAAATTTGATGACAAAATGCCAACTCATGTATTGACTACGTCACTTCAAAAACGACTTCTCTTTTTTAGAATACATTTAACATGTTAATGGCACCAACTATTATGATCAACAATTTGCTAAGTAGCTCTCGTGTGATGTATGTGCTCAAATGTAAAGTGAAAATACATTTTATTTTAAATCAAACACTATAAAAATTCTATTCAACACTGTTTAATCGCTTAGTCTTAATTAAGTAAGGAAATATAAAATCAATTTTAAGCAATTATTCTCTTTTTTTCAATTCTAGCATTTAAAAGAAAACAATTTTTAAATCTTTTTTCATTTTTATATTTTTGTTTTAACCTTTTTTCATTCTGTTTCTCTTTCAGATTCATTAATTTTTCTTAGTTTGAATTAAAACTCCAGACATTAAAATATTGTTTATTACTCTATTATTTTAAAAGATTAAATTTTTACTTAAAATAATTGAGACTTATTTTATTTTTTATTTTTAGAAGGAGATTAATGTACAAAATTTCAATTTTTGCAGTTATGTTTAAAAATATTTTACTTTTCTGTCTGAATTCTTTTTTCTTATTTTTATAACTTAGAACGGATTAATTTCTTTTAATATCTCAGATGAGGAAAACATTTACATCCTCGTAAAATAAAATAAAAGATTATTTTAAATTTTCTTCTTAATTCATGTCTTTAGATTTATGTAAAATGTGTATGTTTTAATGATGTGTGGAGGTTTTAGAGAAAAATTCTTTAAATTAAATTAAAATATGATATAATTCAATGAATAAATAAATTTATGGTAAATAATTCTTCTGCGTGGGTTTTTACAAAACAAATTAAAATACTTCACCATTTTGCTTCAATGTAAATCTTCTGATAAATGATAATTGCACACACAGATTACAAGAAGATTGCACCAAATGATTGTGGATGGTTTCCTTGAATTTTTAAACGAGTTTTTAATTTAATTTTTCCACAAAAATTTAACTGAAAGTTCAATGTCAGCTTTGGCATTAATTTAAAGTTAATGCCAAAATTTAATGTCAGTAAACAGAGTCTATTACTGAGTCTTTCGTAATATAGTAGAAAAAAAGGATTCAATTTACTGCCCGAAATCTTATTGATTTAATATCTGATATAATATTAATTATAATATTAATTAATTAATTAACTGTTCAAAGACTAATAGATAAAATATTTCCTACGGAGAAATGTGAAAAAAAAATCTCATAAGCGAGAAATATGTAAATGAGATCATTATTGAAGGAATTTTTATTTTAATTATAAATAACAATAAAATTTTATCTTTATTTAATATAGAAAGAGAAAAATGTACACATTGACACAACATGGATAAAAGGGTTCTAACTTGTATTGTATTAATATAGAAGGATACTGGACTCTAATAAAAATTAATGAGTATGATTTCTCTCAATATGAAGATCTTCCCCATATTAAGCTATCAAAAAATATATTTTTTGGATATGAGACATTGTGTTTCACAAACAGGCTATCATTACCTTTTTTTAAAATAATTATGTTTTCAAGGAACATATTTTTATATGCATGAGAGTGAAAAGTTTTCTTGTTTTCAGAATGTTTTATTTGCTATTAAGTGAAGCAGTCCTTAAAAAATTAATGATAAAGTTATTTAAAACTATTTAGAATTTGAATGTTAAAGATTTAAATTAAGGAAATGGAATGTGTGATTTGAATTTATATTTAATTTTTTTACAGGTTCGCGTTGTCATCTTAAAGATAACGTCACCTTTTAAAGAAAAATACTGCCCTTAGGGAAATTTTCTACTGAAGACGAATTTAGAAATTGAAACTTATCGCACTTTATTTCCTTTCATAAAGTATATAGATGATTTAATTTACTACTTAATTTAATTTACTCTCAATATTTTCCGACAGTAATTTAGTGTAAGGATTTGACGTCAACCCTGTTAAAGAAGCAAGTAACGCAAAAGTTGTTAAATAAATTACGTTATGAGAAAATATCTTATAGAAATAACATACTTTTTTATGTGAGTGGAATTAAGTATAGTGTATAAAAAATTTTCAGAAACAACAAAAAATTAGGCAAAACATTAAGTAGTATAAGTTTCTGAATAATATCATAGAAAATAGCATGATATTATTCAGAATAGTTATTGATGATATGATATTATATTATGTTATTATTCAGATATTATATTATGATATATCATATTATGATATTATTCAGAATAGAATTATTCAGAATAAAAGTATTTTTTTGAATCTCTTTCTATAGTTTTAATAAAACAGAAGATAATATAGATTTAATTAAAAATTAGCAAATTGTGAGTCTAGTGAAAGTTGAATATTAAATCTGAAATTTGTAATAAACAGAATATATTTAAGTTTATTTTAAATCCTTTTAAAGCCATAATAATATAAATCTCTAAATATAGTCTGCATAATAGCTTTTATTATTAAGTTTGGTGAAGAAATATGTAACTTTTTCTAAATTATCTTGTTGTCAGTTTATGATATCTTGATATAGATTTGTCACAAACTATATTACAGCAGATATTGAATATAAATTGTATTCTGTTTTGAAACTATTTTTATAATAAATACCATTCTACCCAAATGATTTCAGCAGTAAATGGAAAGTTCGACAATTTTAATTAAAATTTTTAGTAGATTTCAATATACATCGGGAAAAACAAAACAAAACATGTTACCGTGATACAATTTCGTATCTATATATCCAATAATTACAAACCATAGGAATTAATGAAAAATTAAGTCAACCACTTTTCTCGTTGAATTCGGTGGTACTCAACTCCTCAGATTAAACTCAGGTGGTACGACAGCCCCTTGCGGCCAAGTCCTATAGGGCCCATATCTGTTTCCCTAGCAGAGGGCAGAGGGCCAAGGATTTAATCTTGATTAGGTGTTCAGCCTAACGCGAAATCCTCGGTATTTAGTTCCAAACATGCTTGAAATTCAGTTTTATCGACTCGTCGAAATTATATATATATATATATATATATATATATATATATATATATATATATATATATATATATATATATATATATATATATATATATATATACAAGCTGACCCAGCCACGCGTTGGCAGTGGCTGTGTTTTTATAATACATTGAATCAATTTTTTACTAATTCTTGGGTATAATCAAATTAATATTTTCTAAAAAAATTTATTGGTTCATTCATATGAGATTAAAAATAAAACGTTTCACAAAAATTTAAAAGTAATAGGTTCGAAATTTTGAAATAAAGTACAAACCAACATATACTTTCTGAATTTACATTTTATTCATCTTATATTAAATTATAGTTTGTAATCAGTGACTTACTCTTATAAAATATACTATATAAATTAAAAACATCTAAAAATAAATTGTTATAAATGAGGTAGATAACATTGACATCGAACTATTATTTTTTCAATTTTAAATTATTAAAACTAAAAATTTTTTCCGTGGCATTATACTGAAAAAAAATTAAAAGAATTTATCATTTGAATAAATAAATTAGATCAAAATGTACTGCTGAATAAATTAATAATTATCAAATTATAAAATAAAAATAAATAAAAGGCTATCGAGAAATACTTACGTGTTTTCGAGGTGGTATGAAAATTAGTAGAGAAAAACAGTAATAAATAAAATTTTATTTTACTATTTATAATATTAAAAATATTCAAACTGAACACTGCACAATAATAACACAATACAAAGTATAATTATGAAAATGATTCACGAAAAATTGTTATAGTATCATTATACATCATGAAAATATATGTAAATTCTATATTTAACCACGCGCACGTTAATTTTCTCTAAGATGGTATAATTTAGAAAAATAAACACGTCGCTATCTGCCGAATACCTGTGCAACTTGGATGCTAAACCACCATCTATTAGGAACTTACAGAACTAACCAATAAATAAACACTAATGTCGTATAATAAATATTGAGATCAATAATTAAGAGATAAAAATTATTCTTATCTTTTAAGTTGGAACACATTATAAATGATTGCAAAATTTTATCAAAATCCGTTCTGTAGTTTCGGAGTTTATCGGGAACATACATCGTGACACGAAATTTTTATATATATAGATATATATTGCATGGTTGGAGAGTAATTATATTAGTCCACGAGATCTCGATAATTTGTTCAAGATTAGATTAAAAATTCCTCTTCAAGATATTTTAAAAATTTAAGCCCGATACATAATTCAAATATTATTTACACTTTAGAACTATGCACATATTTACATTACAATAAATTCCCACATATGCGGCCAAGAAATACTAACACCGTATTTCCGCACCAAGCGCAGTCTTGACATCACTCATCCAAGTATTTTTTCTTTCCCAAGTTTCTTTTTGCGAAAACGAACAACAAGTGGCACAGCAGCACCACCTAACATCATGACGTTCCTGTTTATATATATATATATATATATATATATATATATATATATATATATATATATATATAACAACGTTTATCGTGAACATACATTTTACATAGCAAAAAAAAACATTTAAATAGAAGATATCTATTTTTTTATTGAAGGAAAGCAAATCAACTCCTTAATACAAATATGCATATATGCTGCAATGTTGTAAACTAAATCATTTCATTAAATTTTTCATTATTATTACACATGGTTCAATTACATTGTTAAAATCTAGATAATTGTAATTTAAAAACTAATTTTATTAATGAAATGATAATGTACCCTTAATCTTAGTTAACAGTGAATTGGAAGTTAAATAGCCTTAAGATTGCAGTCCAAAGATAAGGTGTAACTGTAAAATACCATTAGCGAATACTAAATTCACAGAATTGCTCAAGACTAATGAGAATTTGCAATAACAGAAAATAGTTTTAACATAAAAAGCAAAACTTCCTTCAACAGTAAAAAAAGCCATTCTAATGAAAAATAACTTTTGGTAATAAATTATTTAAACTGCAATGAAACAAATAGTGAAAAAATAACTAAATTATAATCAGCAACTGTAGAAAAATAGTCATTAAATAAATGAAGAATTTGTAAAATAAATTAAATAGTGTATTTATCTTTGCAAAAACTTAAGTTTTCTTTTAATTGTAATAAATGGAAGGGAAAGGTCCCGTTTCGAGTAGCTGTTTTCAAATTAAATTCCGTGACTCATTGTCCAAATTATTCGCCTTCCTCCTTCGCATCTTCGCTCTCCTCTTTCGTTTCTTCTTTGTTTCGAAACATCACAACTCTGCAATACATCATCAATTGATTCAGAGATTCTTTTTGAATGGAAATGGAAGATATTTCAAAAATAATGATATGAAAAATCCATAAATATGCAGATCTGTTTTGATCAAATAATGTATCAGTAGAAAAAAGAAGGATTTGAAGTTTCAAGTAGTCGCCTACCGAAGGCGCTAATGCTCAATTAATGCTCCGCCATTTCATTGCATACGAAAATGGCAACTACTCAGTCAATAATCGCTTTGTGTTGTACGTTTAACAAAGTGCGAGTTCTTTGCAACTTACAGTGTGTTTTTCGCCGAGAATACTCTTGTTTCGAGCTTTTTGCCAAAAAGAGAACTTGAAGGCAGTGTAAATAAATCAAAAACAATGTCACTTGTGTGAAGGGAAAACTTGTGGCTACCCTGGCATGTTAAAGTAAAATTTTGAACACATTGGGCATTTTCACACTTAGCATAAATCAATCCACTCGCAGTACCGGTAAGAAACCAAAGATTACCGTTACTAGAATTATATATAAGTTTGAAAAATGGCTCTTTTGGCCGTTAGAAAACAATAGAATGATTATGGACACAATCAAGCTTTCGAGATTTTAAACAATCTATTCCACATCACTGGATAGGTAAGGTGGATGGATTATACAGTAAAACGTTGGTAACTTCCGAAGTCCCAGAATTCACAGTATAAAACTCTTATTGTGGAGGTTTCTAAAAGAATATTTTTAAGATCCACCCTTTACAGATATATATATATATATATATATATATATATATATATATATATATATATATATACATATATTGTTACAAATTTATAAATAATGATTATATTTGTCTTAAAATATCTCAGACAGATCGGAAATTCTCACATTTTGGGCAAAAATTGCGGTATTTAGACGTGTTGAAGTTTAAAAGCTGATTTCCTAATAATTTGGCGACTTGGCGACAGTTGGCGAGATTCTTGGCGACTTGGCGAGAAATCGATATTTCTGGAAACATCCATCACCTAAGCTCTAGGACCAATATTTTTCAAGATAGCCTAGAAGCTTCCAGAACCTTGGCGAAATTGGTAGATTTCTCCGCCAAGTCAGGTATAAATACCGCAGCCCGACAAGGAAGAGTCAGTTTTGGTGAAGACAGTCATTGAGTGAAGACGATTAGTTGTGTCTGCTAGTTGTTCTCTGTCTGAGGTATTTGAGACCTGTGACTAGAAGCTGTTTCTTATTATATCTGACGAATTGTAGCTGTATAATTGTGATTGTTACAGCGGGAATTTCGTTAATCAAGTGAGATTTTTACGAATAAAAGTCTTGTGTTCATTAAGTGGTTGCTTTATTCAACTCTCAATCAACACGAACCCGTGAAGCTCGGTACAACTGGTTTCAGAAGTGGGATTGAAGAGTTGATGCAGCGTGTCACAAGAAAAATGGATATGGATTTAATGAAAGGTTTTCTTGAAAAATTAGCGGAGCAGATGGCTGAGATGAAAGCTGGACAAGAAGAGATTAAAACCGAGATGATGAAAGAGATAAAATCTGTACAGGAGGAGATGAAAGCTGGACAAGAAGAGATGAAAGCTGGACAAGAAGAGATGAAAGCTAGACAAGAAGAGAGGAAAGCTGGACAAGAAGAGATTAAAACCGAGATGAGGAAAGAGATAAAATCTGGACAGGAGGAGATGAAAGCTGGACAGGAGGAGCTTAAAAAGGAACTTAAGAAGGACATTGTAAGTGTTAAAGAAGAATTCTCCAACATCATTCAGGAGAAGATGAATGCAATGGACGATAAGGTAACTTCAGTTGAACCTAAAGTTCTGGAGATAGAAGAAAACGTGGAAGAAGCATTAGACAATATCAATAAGGAGATTGAAAGCTTGAAGAAACAAATGTCAAACAGACATGAGGAACCCAACGTGGCATTTGTGTCTTCCCTAGCCAATATTAAACTCTCAACATTTGATGGGAAATCATCCTGGCAAGTATACAAGACCCAGTTTATGATGGTAGCGGAAGCTAATGGATGGAATCCCCGAGCCCAAGCTTTTCACCTGGCGGCTTCTTTAAGAGGAGACGCGGCTGACATTCTCAAGACGCTTCCGGAGGAGCAGAGGCACGATTTCCAAGCCCTATCGAGTGCGCTTGAGCTGCGGTTTGGAGATAAGTGCACTAAAGAATATAGCAGACTACAGTTAAAGTCCCGCTATCAAAAAGCGGGTGAAAGTCTGCAAGAATTGGCTGCCGATATTCAGCGACTTTCCCATCTAGCATTTTCGGACTGCCCAGCTGAGACACGTCAAGATCTGGCTCTCCATCACTTCATCGATAGTGTGCGGGATCCGGAGATACAGAAAACACTTAGACTCGCCGATGTCAAAGATATTGGATCTGCCCTAGTCTACGCACATAAGATAGAGGCTGCCCAGCAAGCCGCGCGTAAAGACCGGCACTCAATCAGAGCCGTCTCTACTACTGATACGGACTATGATCTCAGAAAGCAAATCGAAGATCTGCGGCGAAAATTCCGTAACTTAGAATTGAGTAAAGGTGGCAGAAACAAGAAAATTCAATGTTGGACTTGCGGTGCAGTCGGACACGTTCAGAGAGACTGCCCGAAACGAAAAGATGGTGGAAATGATCTTACCACAGCAGGGAAACTAATATGTGGCCATCTCGCGGGGCGGAGATGTCCAGAGAGTCAGAAGTACCATTTCAAATTGTTTCACATTTCTTCCGTTAGTGGTGGCGACAACGGACTTTTCGTTATGGGACATGTCAACGAAGTTCCCTGCAGAATGATAATCAATACTGGAGCCAACGTAACTATCATTAGGACAGATGTGGCTCGCAAACTTGGTGAGAAACTCATCTGGACGCCGCCCTGCATTACCCTCCAAACTGTGACAGGTGACAAGATTAAAGTGCATGGAAAAGTAAATCTAAACATTGCATTTGGTAATGCCGTGTACCATCATATGGCATATGTCGCTGATATAAATGACGAATTTATTCTCGGATTGGACTTTCTCAAAGAAAACCATTTCAAGTTAGATTTTAAAAATAATGAACTACACTCATGTTCTGAAGACATAGCGATTTTTAAGACGAAATATTCAGATATTAAAACAGTCCATCATATAACTGCAAAGAGTGAAACAACATTACCACCAAGAACTGAGACAATAGTTTGCGGAGCTCTTTCAGAAGATAATAATTTTCATTATGGATTGACTGAATATCCAGATTCCGACTATAGCGTTAAAGGAGTACTAGTGGCTTCTTCACTCGTCGACCTTTCACGAAATGTAATCCCGGTAAGAGTTGCTAATCTAAGTAATAAGGTAAAACTTATAAAAGAAGGAGAAGTGCTAGCGACTTGCACTCCAGTGACCTGTATTAACCGAAATTGTCAAGCCACACTATCTGAGCCTCCTGACACTCTAATTAATGAACTCCTTCAGAGAGCAGAGTTAGATGATAAACAGAGGAATGCTGCAAGAAATTTATTATTAGAATTCGGAGATATCTTTTCCAAGAAATCAGATGATGTTGGGCGAACCAAATTGATGCAGCACCGAATCAATACAGGAAATCATCCACCCATTAAACAACATCCGAGAAGATTGCCATTCGCTAAGCAGGAAGAGATGGACAATCTTCTGATGGAAATGCAGCAGAATGACATTATTGAGCCATCAGAGAATCCTTGGGCTTCGCCTATTGTTTTAGTTCGGAAGAAAGATGGTTCTACCCGATTCTGCATTGACTATCGTCGGTTAAACAACATCACTAAAAAAGATAGCTACCCTCTTTCTAGGATTGACGATACACTTGATGCTTTATCCGGAAAACAATGGTTTTCGACTTTGGATCTCAAGAGTGGTTATTGGCAAGTAGAGATACATCCTGAGGATCGAGAAAAGACTGCATTTACCACAGGACAAGGACTTTGGCAGTTCAAGGTTATGCCATTTGGGCTGTGCAATGCACCTGCAACGTTTGAGCGCCTGATGGAGACAGTATTACGAGGACTTTCCTACGAAGCCTGTTTGGTATATTTGGACGATATCATTATTGTAGGGCGCACATTCGAAGACCATTTAAGAAACATCCGAAAGGTGCTGGAAAAATTAAAAATGGCCAACCTGAAGCTGAATCCTTGCAAATGTAATTTATTCCGACGTGAAGTAAGCTATCTGGGACACATTATCTCTGCTGAAGGTGTAAGAACAGATCCTGAAAAGATCTCTGCAGTTAAGGACTGGAGTCGTCCAAAAGATGACCACCAATTAAGAAGTTTTCTTGGACTATGCACATATTACAGGAAATTTGTTAAGGGTTTTTCAAGTATTGCCAGACCCCTTCACAAGTTGACAGAAGTTAAACAGAGATTTCTATGGACAGATGAATGTGAGAAAGCTTTTAAACAACTGAAGGAGGCGTTGACATCTTCGCCCGTTCTTGCATATCCCCAGCCCGGAAAAATATTAATTTTAGATACGGATGCCAGCAACGAAAATATCGGAGCTGTTTTGTCGCAGGAAATTGATGGTAAAGAATATGTCATTGCTTATTGGAGTAAATGTCTTTCGAAACCAGAGCGGAATTATTGTACAACCAGGAAGGAATTGCTGGCAATCGTCAAAGCCATAGAACATTTCCACCATTATCTCTATGGAAGAAAGTTCTTGCTCCGGACCGATCACGCATCCTTAACCTGGCTTTTAAATTTTAAAAATCCAGAAGGACAGGTAGCCAGATGGATTCAACGACTCCAGGAGTTTGACTTTGAAATACGTCATCGCAAAGGAACTCTGCATGGAAATGCTGATGCACTATCAAGGAAACCATGTAATGAAAGCTGCCGATATTGTTCTAGAGTAGAGAAGAACTATCAGTTAGTAAGTCCTTCTGTACGCCAAGTTACTGCTTCACCTCCATCGAAACCAGACCCATGGAGTGATAAAGAACTTAGAGAAGCCCAAAAAGAAGACCCAGATATAAATCCAATTTTAGAATTAAAAGAATCTTCCAGTATGAAACCAAGTTGGCAGGATATCTCCACCTACAGTCCTGCTACTAAACAATATTGGGCTCTTTGGGACTCACTCCATATAAGAAATGGTGTCTTATACAGGAAATGGGAGTCCGATGATGGACGTAATTTCAAATGGCAGCTTGTTCTTCCAAAATCAAGAATTTCAGATGTTTTGAAAGAATTGCATAGTAGCTCAACTGGAGGCCACTTTGGAGTAATGAAAACTCTACAGAAAGTTCGAGAACGCTTCTATTGGAGCAAAACGAGACAAGATGTAGAGAAATGGTGCCAATCTTGTGATGACTGTGCGGCACGTATAGGACCAAAGAAACGTAGCCGAGGAAGGTTGCAGCGGTACAACGTAGGAGCACCTTTTGAGCGGATAGCATTGGACATTTTGGGTCCTTTACCACGATCTTCAAATGGCAACAAATACATACTAGTTGTCATGGACTACTTTACTAAGTGGCCTGAAGCGTTTGCAATCCCCGATCAAGAGGCGACTACAGTAGCTGAGGTTCTAGTGCAGCAATGGGTTTCCAGATTCGGCACTCCCTTACAAATTCATTCTGATCAAGGAACAAATTTCACCTCTGTTGTGTTTAAAGGAATGTGTCAAATTCTCGGAATAGACAAGACGCAGACCACGCCACTACACCCACAATCGGACGGCATGGTAGAGAGGTTTAACAGAACCATCTTGAATAATCTCTCAGTTATGGTTTCCAGAAATCAGCAAGATTGGGATTTGAAGCTACCGCTGTTTCTGCTTGCATATCGCAGTGCTGTCCATGAGACTACCGGATATACTCCTTCACAGATGCTCTTTGGTCGCGAACTTCGTCTCCCTTGTGATCTTCAGTTTGGTCGTCCACCGGATACATCTTCATCGCCAGAGGAATACCTTCGAGACCTTCAGGCACGTCTTGAAGATGTCCATAACTTCGCTCGAGACCGAATCAACCTGACGACCGAAAGAATGAAGACAAGGTATGACACAAGAGCGACAGGACATGAATTTTAAAGAAGGTGACAAAGTTTGGTTGTGGAACCCGATTCGACGTAAAGGACTTTCTCCAAAGTTGCAAGCCAACTGGGAAGGTCCCTACACAGTCCTAAAAAGACTGAACGACGTCGTGGTTCGTATAAGGAAATCATGTTCTTCAAAACCAAAGGTAGTACATTATGATAGATTAGCTCCTTATCGTAATGTAAAGTAAAAATTAATAGACCATGGTCTCTTTGTAAATAGTATAGATAATTTTAATCTTTTCTATTTTCTTGTATTTTTAGTTGCTTGTGTATGTAATGTGCTCTGTATCCTCTTGAAATGTAAATTCTCTTATATTAAATTTGGCCTCCTATCAGGGGATTGTACGGCCCGGGACGTGCAGTCCTTGAGAGGGGGCAATGTTACAAATTTATAAATAATGATTATATTTGTCTTAAAATATCTCAGACAGATCGGAAATTCTCACATTATGGGCAAAAATTGCGGTATTTAGACGTGTTGTAGTTTAAAAGCTGATTTTCTAATAATTTGGCGACTTGGCGACAGTTGGCGAGATTCTTGGCGACTTGGTGACGGTTGGCGAGATTCTTGGCGACTTGGCGAGAAATCGATACTTTTGGAAACATCCATCACCTAAGCTCTAGGACCAATATTTTTCGAGATATCCTAGAAGCTTCCAGAACCTTGGCGAAATTGGTAGATTTCTCCGCCAAGTCAGGTATAAATACCGCAGCCCGACATGGAAGAGTCAGTTTTGGTGAAAACAGTCATTGAGTGAAGACGATTAGTTGTGTCTGCTAGTTGTTCTCTGTCTGAGGTATTTGAGACCTGTGACTAGAAGCTGTTTCTTATTATATCTGACGAATTGTAGCTGTATAATTGTGATTGTTATAGCGGGAATTTCGTTAATCAAGTGAGATTTTTTACGAATAAAAGTCTTGTGTTCATTAAGTGGTTGCTTTATTCAACTCTCAATCAACACGAACCCGTGAAGCTCGGTACAATATATATATATATATATATATATATATATATATATATATATATATATATTATCTGAACTGAAGATGTGAATAACAGCAGTTATGAATACTGTTTATGCAGGCATTTTTAATAAAAATATTTTGACGAATAAAACTATCAAAAGTTAGGCTTTGGAACGAGGGTATATTGATTGCATTTGTTTTGCTAAAGAACATTATTTTGTGTTATAAAATTAATTTTAAATGTTTACTCTCTGTCTTTTTCATAACATATGTGTTTCAAAAGTGGCCTTTTTTTAAACCCTTTGTACTGAATTCGTCTCCAGCCTCTATCGATTAGCGGGAAATGGACGTGTGCTTTATTCTTTTGCATAACAGCTGTTATGGTGGGTGCTTTGGAGTTTTCAATTTCCCTCGCTTGCAAATATTGTTCACTATCCATAAAAAGATTTTTCGGAAGTTTATTTAGTATTTGAATAATAAAATACCTCACAAAGTCTTTAGTCTGTAAGCAGTCCATAACGCAAAGTCATACGAGGAATTGTGTACATCAAAATCTCCGCAAGATTCAATATACCTCTATTGATGAGCCATGGAGACGAGATGCTAGATCAAGGTTCGATCCCGTCATTCAAACGCAATTCAAAACAACGAGACAGGTGGTTGCCTTCATTGTCTTCAGTCGACAGAAAAATAAAAAGTTAGAATCTTACTGCAAAAACCAAAATCAAAAATAAAATCTTACAATCTGGGTGCACCTTGATTCTTTGACAATTTTTTGGCACCAAGATAGGCGCCAAAATGTGAATAATAACATGGCTACTACACAAAAACTATACAAAGATGGGGTTACCAGAAATTAAATTTTATCGCCAAATTTCTCGCCAAACCAAGGGGTACCCAATTTAACACCGAATCCAAATCAAATTATATTGATGAGATTGTGAAAAACAAGAAGTGAACCGATAAAAAGTAATTAAATATTGACAAATGAAGAGGTGAGATTACTTTTCGGTTCCCTTAATAAGTATACAATTTATTTGCTTGTTACATAATAAAAACAAATAAGGAGGAAGCCATAAAAGAATTTATGAACACTATAAACATTACACTTCGCCCCACTAATATAACGCAGTTGCATTAAAATAAAAATATAAGCGAGGTGCTTGGCTACTGTTTATTTGCGAAAAAAAGTTTTCCTCAATATATGGAAAATTTTTTATTCTCTAATAGGTTATATATTTTATGGGCAGCATAACTCTTTGATATTTTACTCCATTTTACGGTAAACAAATAAACTAAAAATAGTACTTTAAGCCTTTCCCAGATATTTTGTGTATATTTGTTTCCTTAGAAAACTCTCATATTTCCTAACTCCAGCTGCTATAACTAGATTAACAGAAGAATCATTTTATTTTCCTTACTATGCTTTTTATATCGTTTTTATTTATATTTTATATCAAAAAGGAAACGATAAGCACTTTCAGCGAAAAGAGATTGAGTTAAAAGATGTAATAAATTCATAGTCACTTTTTTCCTAAAAATGTTAGAATAAAATATTAAATTTTAAATTCAAAAAATCAGGGATTTGAATTTTGTATCAATAAATTTGTATAGTTTTGAAGCATTTTTTTTTTGATAACAATTTCAATTTTTTTAATTATGAAAAAATTATCTTTTTTAATTTAAATATTTTTATTATGAATGGATTTATAATAAAGTAATTTCCTTTTATTTTTTTCTGGTGTTAATCCGCTATTATTTAGCGGATATTTTCTTTTCCGACATCTTTTTTTAGTGAAAGATGTTACTATCTACCAAATTCACCATTTCTTTTTTTTCTCTAAAGTGATGTGGGCTTAATTCCTTTAATCCCTTCTTTTTTAAAATTTCTACTGCTGCATTTATAGATATAAATGTATTTTTAAGAGTTCTGAAAATGTGTTGATAGGTCAAGGTAATGCATTTTTATCTTCCTTTAGGTAGATTTTAAAACTTAGACTGTAAAAAGGATTTCTTAGAGAATAATGGCGTAATTCAAATTAAGGATCACTTTGTGATAGTAATTACATTTCTCTAAAAATTTTGGGTAACGTAATAAAAAAAAGAGGATGAATCCATAGTAATTTTAATAAATTGTTTAAGTCAGTTTACGCAACAAACAAAAATGTTCAAAAATCAAGTAAGCATTTCCAGTTACTTTTTCATCGTTACACTCAATTACTTCCTAGTCTTACTTTTATTTCTTTATTCAAAACAATGACGAGTTATCAATTACTAAATTATCAATATTTTGATAAACTTTAAATTGGTGGTTCAATTTTTAAAGTGCACTTTATTTATATTATAACCAAATTATTGGGGAAAAAAAGAAACAGAGTGTGTAAAAATTAAAATCATATATGTTTTTAAATTATGAATTTTATAATGCATTGAAATGTCAATGTAAATTTTCACGCCAATTTCCTTTTAAATGTAGAGAAGTGCTATTAATTTGTAAATTAGTTTTGTTGTAATGTTTTTGCTAAAAATTTAAATAAATAATGGATTAATAAATAATACCAATGACTTAGTTACTAAAAAAGTGGGTCTTGATCATTTGGATTCCAATTTTAGTTCTATTAAAATCAAAAACTGGAGGCTCACGAATAAGAAAAAAAAACAACAACCTGGTTTGGATCTTTTAAAGAAGGCCAAGTCCACAATGGGCTGCCGTGAAAACTATGATGATGTATTTGATTTAATTTCTATGGAGTATAATTTCATTTAGATGCCTGTTTAGTTTTAAAAATGTGGTTCTTTTACTTTCGCTCTTTCTCCTTTGGTTTGCCTTTCTATAGTCACTTCTTGGACTTGAAGATCTTCTGGAGCGACCATTATTGGTCATTGATTTCCTGAGAGTGTACAATGTCATAGACTTGGTCTAGCGCTGCTAGACAACAGGGATCAGCAACAACAACAACACTTCTTGGACTGGGGTGCTAACTGATCTAAGAGCTGCAGGCCAAAAAAACTTTGGATCGCCACAGACATCTGCATCCGAGATGGTACCCGAATCCATAAAATTTTACACTAAATACTGGGTACCAGCCATCAAAAATATTTTTAGCAAAAGCAGAAATAGTTTTCATGCAAATTTACCTTTACAATCTCAATTTTTTTTGTTGAGATACATTTCCAGTTTATAAGGCTACATTCTTGAAGGACATGTCAAGGATACTGGATCATATTCATGTATCTAAAGGTAGAAAAGACAATAATCACTGTGACAGATATAAAGATGACATAAACATAACAGTCCTTTCCTATTGAGATTTTCACCTTCCATTCCGAGGAATGTATTTTTACCATTACCACAGTGGTTTGATTCGCTTCTGGAGCGTGGATATTTATAAAAGTTCAGAATTTGCTTTAAGTGGCCAGTTACGACTTAATCACCCCTTGTATGCAAAATTAAATTACTGCTGAGTTATGAAAAAACGAAATCAACCCTTTTGAACTAAAACTATTAAATATCAGCTTTATTCATTTTCGAGATGTTATTTGTTAGAACTCTCTTCTTTGTGTCACATTCCATTATTGAAATTAAATAAAAAAAATGTTTTATTTACAAAATTTGTTTCTATTGTTAAAAATCTGAATTGCATCATTTAAATAGATAATAGCTCAAATTATTTTGTTATTAATTATCAAAGTTATAACAATTAGTTTAAAATGAATTTTATGGAATAATTTTAAAGAAACTTGAAATGTGCTATATATATATTAATATAAAGCAAATAAATATATATAAATATAAAGTAATATATACAATACTGAAAATATAATGTAATAAAATAGGAGCTACAATACACATTATAGGAAATCTAGCCAGCGCAAAAGCAGCTAAAGAAAGATTTGCCTATATAAATAAGATAAAACATGAAGAATATTGAAACCAGAAATATTTATTACTAAAATTTCTGGTTTCAATATTTTTCATGTTTTATCTTATATATATATATATATATATATAAGTTCTGATATTATATTTTTTAACATGCGTTCTGACAAAAAAATTTTCAAAGACTGACAAAAGTCTACTAAAGCATTAAATATATATGTTAAATTGAGTTTTACTAAATTTATTTAATATTAACGTTTCATCTTTGATTAGTTCTAAGCGAATTATTTTTATGTATCAAACATTATTATGCTCTCCTTAATGTCTCTTTATTAAGTCTTTGAAAAATATTTTTTATACATTATTTCTCTTTTGAAATTTAATTTTTCTTTAATTATTATATTTTTTCAGTGATTTATTTACAGTTTCTTTTACTTGCTTCCAAAAGAATTATAACTCACTGCTTTTACAAAATCATTCATTTCAACAAAACACAAACATTTTAAATGATTAGTAGCATTACTAATGAAGTATTCAGTTAACAGTTTTCTCAAAATTATTTTTAAATAATTACCACCTATAATATAATGACATCAGTTTTTATTTTTTAATTCTAAAAATGATACATCATTAATTCAGATCTTTTATACAAAGCAAATTTTCTAAACTACAACTTTTGTCTTGAAAATTTTAAATTTTTATCGAAAGTGTTATATTTTCGTGAGAAAATATTCGCCAAAATTAATTGGGTTTTAATCAAATTTGAAGCCATTTACATTTGATTTGCTGTGTAGTATATTTCACTTAAATATTCGTAATTTATATTAATCATATATAAAATTCTTATAATTTATTTATTTTATTTTGACTCCACTTCGTGGTTAACATAACTGCCTAAAGATATTGTAAGGATTTCTTGACATCCACCCAAAATCCTTTCTTAATCACATTTCGCCAAGAAGAATATTTAGAAATCTTCCAAACATAGTCCTTTTAACAAACTTTCAAGGGGATGAATAACATTCATTACTCAAGAGTAGCTCGATCAATGCTTCAACTCCAAGAATAGAGAATTCCAAACTAAAATACCTATATTATACAAGTAAAATGGTAAAAAAGTAAAATAAGGTTATATAAACTGTTATATAAGAAATTTATATAACTTTCATGTATTATAATTTCTACCAATTTCTTTAAAATTTATATGCAGCACACATTTTTAGGTTTTTATACATAAAAATATTAATTTAAAACAAGTTTTTAATTTGTTGTGATGTTGATTATGACACTTGTATAACACACACAGTGATCAACACAGTGGTCAAGCCTAGCTCAATCTGCCGACGGTTATGCGAATTTAAGTCAGTAGGATGTATCTTTCGTGTAACTAGAGTACCCCGAAGGTGAAAGTACGTTTTTATTCTAACGCCCTACCGATAGATGGCACCACCAGAGGTTCAACTCCCTCAACTTTGATGGGTAGGAGATTTTCTCCAGACCATATTATATACATGGTAACTGCTCAACGACTAACCTTAGAGCTTTCGATTCCACAGATTTAATGAGCTCGTACATGGCTTGATGAGTTTTTGGCGGCATTGGGAATCGAACCCCGCCCTACCAGACGAAAGACCGATGTGCTAACCACTAAGCTACGACAGCCCTTTTAATTTACAGATTATATATAAACGTAAGACAACTAAAGAATTTTAAAAACATTCTGGAAGCTGCTATCTTTCAACGCATTTTATATTTTCATATAAAAATTATTTTTAACTATAAAGTCTTTGGTAAAGTCATATCAGGTATTAGAATTTATATGCAGCATTTTACTATTTTTATCTATAAAAACATTGATTAAAAATAATAGTTTAAATTAACTTACGTACTGAATATGTGGTAAAATGAAAATAATTATAAATCCATGCTGGGAGCTACTATCTTTGTATATATCTTTTTATTTCAATACAAAATTCTTCTTCTTATCTTTTTATTTCAATACAATATTGAACCATGGGTTCGGGCTTCTCAAAATGATTCATGTATTGAAGTTACTTTGACAAATTTTTGCTTTCGAATCAAACGAATGTGTGTCGCCGAGTCAAAACTGGAAATAGATGTCATGGGTCCGAAGCTATTCGAAGACGTTTAAATGGCTTGTATCGATATGCATGTGGCTCGAACTAGTTTGAACTGGTTGGTGAAACCATGGTTTGATGCTCTTGGAGCAACTTATGATTTACGAATGCTCTTCAATAATTTTTTGATTTCAAATCGAATCCGTCTATGCTACCGATTCATCACCCGAACTGGATGCGATGTATCCGAAGCCATTTGACCAGGCTTAAGCAGCTTGTATCGATGTACATGTGGTTCGAACTAGTTTGAACTGGTTGGTGAAACCATGGTTTGATGCTCTTGGAGCAACTTATGATTTACGAATGCTCTTCAATAATTTTTGGATTTCAAATCGAATCAGTCTATGCTACCAATTCATCACCCGAACTGGATGCGATGTATCCGAAGCCATTTGACCAGGCTTAAGCAGCTTGTATCGATGTACATGTGGTTCGAACTAGTTTGAACTGGTTGGTGAAACCATGGTTTGATGCTCTTGTAACAACTAATGTTTTGCGAATGTTCCTCAACAATTTTTTGGATTTCAAATTGAATTAGTCTATACTGCTGATTCATCACCAGAAATGGATGCGATGTATCCGAAATCATTCGATAAGGATTAAACAGCTTGTTTCAATGTACTCATAGCTCGAATCCATTCGAAATCCTATGGTAACAGTGATTATGGCGTTCGCATATCAATCGATGTTTCTCAATAACATTTATCTGAACAAATTTGAATTAAATGAGTCGTATCCAACGATTCATTACCAAAACTGAATGGCGTTTGTCCGAAGTCAATAGGCCTCAGTTAAGCGACTTGTGTCAAATGCGAATAGCCAAATCAATAAAAAAAGTACATCTAATTAGAAACAGAATGAAGTGATATAGAGGTATGAAACCATAGCTGAACGAAAACGAAAATGATTATATGGTTAAAAATAAATATGAAAAGAAAAAAACTACTATTTAGTTGAATAATCTAAAACATTTCTTACTTGATAAGGATTTGATTATGACATATATTAGTAAACAGCTTGATGATGATATATAGTATCTGCTTAAAACATATTTAAACTCATTTTCATATACAATTTAAAAAAATTAAAAACTACCTGATAAATAAAATACTTATTTATTTATTTTTAAAATTTTGAAAAATATATCCTAACTTAAAATTTCAATTTCATTTTTTAAGATGAAGTATTATAATTTTCTAGGAAATAAGAATATAATTATATACAGAAAATAATGAAAGAAAATTGGCAATTATTGTTAATAACTTTTAAAAAAAATAAATAAATATTGGTGTAAACTGAATTACTTTAAGATTCTATTATTTCAAACAAACAATCAATTTCAAAAATCATAATATGCTTACTCTTACTCTAGTACTCTCTAATTCAGAATCAATTTCTTCCTTTAATGAAACCCAAATTGAGTTTTCCTTTATTTATTTTTTATAACAAAAATCAACTTATTATTCCTCCATACTCAGAGTTTCCCATTTCATGTAGCAAATTCAGCGTGAGTAGAATAATCGATGCTAAGAATATCAAAAATGAAGGAGGAAACAAGTTGTTTTTTCCTAAAAATAACGCATCTGTTATATTATTTTCAAAATAACGAAATGGTATCAAGAAAAATTTCGTCATCATACAATAGGCGGAACAAGTTCAGTATCCCCATACACTTGGCGACGCGGCGTATTTTTTGTCGCCAAGTTGCCAAGCTAGGCGCGCGTTTATTAAAACGGAAAATTTCCCTAATTTCGATCGAAAAATATATATTTCAGAAAATTTAAAAAGGGAAATAAATATAAATAATGGACTTACTTGATATGAAGTTAAGCTGACATGCCGATTTATTTCGACTTATTCGTTTGTCACCAGTGTCACATTTCAGTAAATATAATTATCTAATTTTACAAAAAAAGCATGCAAAAATATTTTTCTAAATGTATAAACTTTATAAATTTTTTAAAAAAAAAGCATGCAAAAACCTATTTTCAAATATATACATTTTTTAAATTTAAAAAAAAAAACATGAATAAAATATTTTTTAAATATATACATATTTTAAGTAAATAAAAATGAAACACGAATACAATAAAAAAAATACATGTAAGCAATAGAATTTAAATAAAATAATTACACCTTCTCCAAATCCAATTTCCGTTAAAAATTAATTAATATTTGCGAATCCTAAATTAATTAATAATTTGGAATCCTGAGCAATAATCCATCATTATTATCTTTAACTTTTGCTAAAATAACTTGTTGATATTTGGAACAAGTTCAGTATCCCCATACACTTGGCGACGCGGCGAATTATTTTGTCGCCAAGTCGCCAAGCTAGGTGCGCGTTTATTAAAACGGGAAGTTTTCTTAAATTCGATCAAAAAATAAGCAGTTCAGAAAATCAAAAAAGGGAAATAAAAATAAATAATGGACTTACTTGATATGAAGTTAAGCTGACATGCTGATTGGTATATTAATTTCGCCATTTTATTCGTTTGTCACCAGTGTTTCACATTTCAGTAAAAATAATTATCTAATTTTACAAAAAAAGTATGGAAAAATATTTTTCTAAATATATATATACTTTATAAAATTTTTAAAAAAGCATGCAAAAACTTATTTTTCAAATATAAACATTTTTTAAAATTTAAAAAAAAAACGTGAATAAAATATTTTTTAAATAAATTTAAATAAATAAAAATTTTAAGTAAATAAAAATGAAACACGAATACAATAAAAAAAATACATGTAAACAATAGAATTTAAATAAAATAATTACACTTTCTCCAAATCAAATTTCCGTTAAGAAATTAATATTTGCGAATCATAAATTAATTAATAATTTGGAATCCTGAGCAATAATCCATCATTATTATCTTTAATTTTAGCTAATAGAATTTGTTGATATTTTTCGACAACATTTTTAACATGAGACATTTTTAATTAAAGCAATAAATAAAGTAATTAAAACAATAAAAATATGATAATAAATTAAGAAAACGAAATAAGGAAAAATGAATATTTAAAGATTTTAAATATATAAAATAAAATGTATCATTTAATAAAAAAATATATTAAAATTAAACCAAATAAAAGTAAATAATATAAAAGAAATAGTAAAAAAAAATTTACGATAATTGGACACTGGCGACAACGAAACACAAGAGCGGGAAAGCAACAGTAAAAGAAATTAAAATGACTAGCAATTAAAACGTAGAACAATTAGCAAAGAAAGTTCTGGAAAGTTCTCGAAGTGAAACTAAAAAAGCTATTGCCACTAAAAAAAAGCACATATATAACGTAAAAATTATTTAAAGCACGAGAAAAACGGAACCTGGCAACGAAAAAATAAAAATAATAACAAAAACTAAATTTGGCAACAATACAATAAAAACAAAAGCTGAAATCGGCAACACTACAACGTAAACAACGGCTACCAGATTTGGCGAGAAATCAGAAGCATGCAAAAACCTATTTTCAAATATATACATTTTTTAAATTTAAAAAAAAACATGAATAAAATATTTTTTAAATATATACATATTTTAAGTAAATAAAAATGAAACACGAATACAATAAAAAAATACATGTAAGCAATAGAATTTAAATAAAATAATTACACCTTCTCCAAATCCAATTTCCGTTAAAAATTAATTAATATTTGCGAATCCTAAATTAATTAATAATTTGGAATCCTGAGCAATAATCCATCATTATTATCTTTAACTTTTGCTAAAATAACTTGTTGATATTTTTCAACAACATTATGAATATGAGACATTTTAAATTAAAACAAAAAATAAAGTAATTAAAACAATAAAAAGATGATAATAAATTAAGAAAACGAAATAAGGAAAAAATTATATTTAACGGTTTTAAATACATAAAATAAAATATATAATTTAATATAAAAATATATATTAAAATTAAACCAAATAAAATTAATAATGAAAAAGAAATAGTAAAAAAGAAAAATTTACGATGTTTGGACACTGGCGACAACGAAACACAACAGCGGGAAATCCACCGATTCCAGCAGCAAAAGTGAACGAAATTAAAATGACTAGCAATTAAAACGTAGAACAATTAGCAAAGAAAGTTCTGGAAAGTTCTCGAAGTGAAACTAAAAAGCTATTGCCACTAAAAAAAAGCACATATATAACGTAAAAATTATTTAAAACACGAGAAAAACGGAATCTGGCAAGGAAAAAATAAAAATAGTAACAAAAACTAAATTTGGCAACACTATAATAAAAACAAAAGCTGAAATCGGCAACACTACAACGTAAACAACGGTTACCAGATTTGGCGAGAAATCAGTGTATGGGAATACTGAACTTGTTCCCAATAGGCTATTTCTTAAGTAACAATATTATTAAAGAACGTTTCGTTATCCTATAACAGGTTATTCCTAAAATAGTGAATTATTATTAAGTAGCATTTCGCTCCTATATAATAAACTATTCTTCTAATAATGATTTTATTTGTTTGCAATACTTTTCTGGCTGCCAATTTCTGCCGATAAAGGCAACTAACTACCGCTTAACTTTTAATCATAGTAAATTGACGAGGTTGAAATCTGAGCTGGTCTTCATTGAAAAACAATGTAATTGCGATCCAATTTAGGTGTTTTCAGCTTTCATAAATGAAAATTACAGATCATAACCAAGGTCAGGTATAGATACCATTGCCTTGTAGTCACGAGAGCTATGTGTATTCCAAATGGGACCTTAACATTATATATTTTAATATAAGAAGCTGGTTTTCAAATGAAATTTCTTTACCACATTGTTGTTCTAAGATAATTTATTGTTGCTAATGTTGTAATAAGTAAAATATAGGTACTGTTTTATGAGTTAAAATAAATAATTAAATAAAGCAATAAATTGCCAAGTGTATAGGACAGCTAAAAATCATTCAAAAAATTGTAATTAAATAACGCCGTAAAGTAACTTGTTGCTTTAGAAGCAGTTATAAATAAATAACTGTTATGAATCCATAATAACGTTACAGTTTCTAATTCTACCAAGCAGGATTAAGCAAATAAAACTTACGTTTAGATAAATGGTTCATATTTGGTAACTATGCCAAATGTGATCAATGAATATGCACACAAATCCATTATATTTTCTGTCTATTGTAAATATTTATTGTCCCAATAAAGTTTTTATGGCTGTATGTACATTAAAATAAGAACAATTTATCAGAAAACTTCTGTTATGTTCTTATAATTGTGGCAAACCGCAAGTTTAACCTTGAGTGCTGATCAAGTATTATTTGAACATGAATCAGAAATAATTAAATCATAATAGATTTTTTGTAAATCAATAGAATCTTTTTGTATAGATCAATACAAAAGAAAAAGAAAATTCTAGTTTTAAAGTTTATTAAAAATTTTAATATTCTATTATTTATGAACATGAAGATTAATTAATATTATTTATCAGAAACATCACAGTAAACAGCTCTTCCGATAATTATCCGATCTATAAATGTTCTATAAATTTCGTTGTTCCATGAATTTTTATAGAACAACGAAATTGTTCTTGATTCTCAATAAATTTCAAATAGAATAACCATATTTTAATATGTTCTTTAAATTTCGAATAGAATAGTCATTATTTTAATTGGTTTCGTTTAAGTACATCAAGATATTAATTCATCTATCGATTATAAAAACACTACTGAACTTGATTGTTGCGACTCAGAGATTTTATCTCGGTACTAAAGATTGAAAATAGAATTACTTAGAATTCAATCGATTCCCCTTTTAAGTCAAACTTTGTTCTTTTGAATGCCTTTCTGATAGAATTTCATTTCTGCAGAAAGCGTTGGTGATTCGAATGAATTGTTACTAACGAATTTATGATATTTGAAAATAGCCTTATCTATCATAATTATTTCATTTCCTCAATATCCTTGAGCTATTTATATTTATCCAGTTTCTTACTGGGAAGTGAAGTGAAATATCTTCTGAGAATAATATTTTAAAACCTAAATCATGTGGAACATAATTTTAAAATCTTCATCAAAGAATAATATTTCATTGGAACTGATGGAGCCAAGCGATATCGCTGTCTGAAGTAATCTTAACAATTTTATGCAGTCTACCTGATTTCAAATGGCCCCAAATGAAAATTCATTAAAAGTACCTGATTTAATATTCCTGGAGCTACATGAAGACATCTTTGATATTAATCCTATTACATATGAATGAAATAAATAATAAAATTCAATTCTGCGCGCTAAAAATCTCAAAATATTTAGCCTAAATTATTAATTAACATGCATTAGAGAAAAATCTCAACTATTTTGAAAACAACAAAGATTTATTGGTTTATAGTAATTAATAAAAATACAAAATTATTATATTCTTCAAGAACAATTTGAAAATAAATAGAGTAGTTAATTGATAAAAAGTGATTTTGATTAAACAAAGCAGACTTTGATTTAAAGAAGTTTCTTCCTAGTGTAATTAGCCTTTATGAAAGTGAATAAAATTAAGACAATAATTTTTTACTCTAAACTTCCTCTGGAAAAAAGTTTTTATAAATAAATTTCTTAAAATTATTTTTTCACTGAACGAAGCAAGCATTTATATACACGGCATTTATGTATTCTGTTCTTATTCACTGAGTTTGAGAATTATTTTAAATTTTAGAATTAAAGTACCATAATTGAATTTATTTTTTAAATAAATTAATTTTTCTCTAAATTATTTTTACTATATTATTTCCACAAATGAAGAGTAAGCAAGATTTTTTTCACAAGTAAATTTTTTTTCTAAATATTTAAAATTATATTTTTAATGAATTTAAAAATATGAAATATTTTCTTAAGTTTAAATTCGTTTCATTTCAAAAATTTGTAATTGTAAATGGATTCGTTATTTCGCAATAAATAAGAAACTTAAAAAATTATTTCGCATTAAAAGAAATCTACGATAGACGATATTATTTAAAAAGAATGCATAAACTGAATAATACGGTGACAATATAATCGGAAAAATGAGTTCATAGTTTAAAATCTAGTAGAAACCAAGAAATTTTTGAGAAACAAGTAATTCGTTTGCAAACTTAAACCATTTGACAGTATAATAACTTATAAAAGTAAACGTATTATTATTTTTTGCAAGTAGATCAGTATTTTTTACATAAGTTAATTTTTTCGTAATTGAATTTTAAAATATTAAAAAATACATATAAAAATTATTTCTAAAAAGGTATTTTCGAAAGCAAGTATATTTATTTAATATCTATTTCTAAAAGAATATGCTATTAAGTATATTGTTAAAAAGGAAAAGTTGGACTTCTAGACTTAGATAAAGGTATTCGATTTTATTTTCTCATTACTGTTAATAAAATACATGAGGAAATGTCCCCATATCTAAATGTATTTCTGATTGCTTAAAGATAACAGTAGAATTTTTATGGAAAATTTATTGCATGCTCCTATTTTAAAAGGTAGTTAATCGAGATCTGATGAGATTACGATTATCCGTCAATATTTCTTCGATTCATAAAAAGTTTTAGTATTATCTCAATAGCATACTGTTCGTTCATTCCTTAAAAGAAACTATTTTTTATTGCTTAGAAACTGAACAGGAATAGAACATTACATTAGATTTGTTGAGAAATATAAATTTTAATGTTTTCAAATGATCCTTTTTTTAAATTCTCATTTCTTTTATTTTAAATTCTTTGTTTCTTTTTTTTTTAGATTTGAGAGAACTCCTTCAAAACCCACTCAATCAAGACTTGATAAATTGTTTAGGAACCCGCTATGAAATTGTTCATCCGATGCAAATACGCGAGGATTGGCAAAGAGGGCTTTCGACGAAGGTGTTCACTTCTGATGGACAGGTAAGGCGGTAGCCATTGGCAAAAAAAATACAGATTTTACGAACTTCTAAGAAAACCTAATATCAAACGTTTTCATTTTGCAAGAAACACGTAATATTGCTGTAAAATTTTTGGAGTACCTATGGCTCAGTAGCTTTACCCCGTTTTCCCTTAAGATCAGCAAAAGTGAAGCATCATTTACTGCGGGCAGTGATTGGGAGGGTGACCACATTCTCCCTCACTGGATTGTTGGAGCTCCATGGGTTGGGAACGTGCCCACGTGAATAGGTGACGTCCAAAGTCCTTCCGCTGGTGTGGCGTAAATGTGGAGAGAAGGGTGCCAGTTCAGGTGTGACCTCGTCATTTGATCATTGTTCAAGTTTACGAGGCACTTGGTGATGGGCGAGTATTCCAAAACTTTTAACCTAAAGGTACATTCCGGGACTCACCTACACCGATATGTATATATGTAACTATTTTTTTAAGAATTATAAAATAAATGTGAAATTTATAGAGAAATTGTAATTCTAATTAAAAAAAATAATTTACGGCAGACTTGTTAACACTTTACATCTTTATTTGATTCTGAGAGAGAAAGAAGCTAATGATAACAAATTATTAGATGTTAACGCTAGTGTATGCACTATAAAAATTGTTTTAAAGTGATTTTTTTTAAATAATTTAAAAAAATAATACAAAATAGTTAAAATTATCTAGAAATAACACAAGGTAATTATGGTTTGATCGAAATTTTTGATAACAGTTCATCACCAAATGAAAAGAATTGCATGCATGTACATGTATAAGTGCATACACATGTATATATTTATGCACTATAAAAATTGTTTTAAAGTGATTTAATTTTTTTAAAATAATTTAAAAAATATTGTGAAATAGTTAAAACTATCTAGAAATAACCCAAGGTAATTATGGTTTGATCGAAATTTTTGATAACAGTTCATCACCAAATGAAAAGAATTGCATGCATGTACATGTATAAGTGCATACACATGTATATATTTATGCACTATAAAAATTGTTTTAAAGTGATTTAATTTTTTTAAAATAATTTAAAAAAATATTGTGAAATAGTTAAAACTATCTAGAAATAATCCAAGGTAATTATGGTTTGATCGAAATTTTTGATAACAGTTCATCACCAAATAAAGAGAATTGCATGCATGTATATGTATAGATGCATACACATGTATATTATGTATATAAATATATAAATAAATGTATATGTATGCATACAAATATGTTAAGATGGCTATCTAATAATGGAAACAACCTATATTTATAAACAATCGTTTATCAGTATAGTATAGGAACGCTTTCAACATGTAATATAACTTTGATTTGCCTGTAAGTCAATTCATTCAAGTGCTGAAATAGTGTCTACTGGTACATTGTATTATTCTTTAAAGATAATTAATGAGAAATCTAGGAAAGATGTCTCTAGAAGATATGGATTCCTTATTGAACGCTCTGAAATAGACAATAATGATTCAATTATATTGAAGAACGGAGAATGTTCGAGCCAAAGTAGATATTTAACTTCATCACTGTGCTCATCAAACCGTGATTGAACAATTCAGCAGAAGTAGGAGAATTTCCATCCCGGAAAATTCCATCTCACGCAGGAAGCAAAATTTGCATCATATGATTGGTCTAAAATTTTTCTATACTTTTCTTCCCATGTATCATAACAGATTCACTTCTATGTTTCACAATTGGAATGAGGCAGACAATCACGCAGGTGTCCTCTAAACAGGGCACCCCTCCTGCTGTAAAAATTTGTGAAAGACGATTCATCAGACTATGTCACTTTCTCCAACTTGTTAATCGACCATGTTTTATAAGTGTGACATTTCTATAGATAACGTTTTGTATAAACATTTATGACAAGAGACTTTGGAATTGCATAAATACTCTGTTCATAAAGGTGCCTGTTAACTGTAAACATTGACACTAAAGAATCCAAAAAAATTGAGCACCGAAATTGATTGATGTGCGTGGTCATTTTTGCTGTTGTTTTTCGTTTTTCAGCTATCATCTGCTTTTTAATACCTGTCGGTCTGTTTCTCTGAGCTTCTCTTTCAATCCTTTATTTTGTTTTGCCACGCTGTGTGTATGCTGCAGATCATCAGATACCATACCTCGAGAAACTTGGGATTTTTAGACTACACTCGCTCCTAGAATTTAGCTTCTTTGAAAATCCAAGAGGTTCAACGCGTGTGAAATAAAAATTAAAAAAAACCAAGAGCATCAATAAAGATACCACATTTGCCAGAATGTATACATGGTAGATATACATATGTTTTAATACTTTCGAAGTACATTAAAAAATGTCACATTTATTTACAGAGGTTTCCATTATTTTTTGGTTTTATGTACGCGTTGTAACTTTCTAGTCTTGTGAAACTAAAAGGCCTTATTAAAGAGACAGATTTTCAAAAGTAAATTGTATTATTACAGGAACAATTTTATCGTGTGTAAACCATCATAACATTTTCAGTATGTCTGGTTGGAAGGAGAACTCAACCAATAAAGCACCGAGAAAACTTAGCCCCCTTAGAAAGGTACAGCATACTGGTCCCTTATTCGTTGAGAAGAGTGGATATCATCGGTCAGTTCGAAATTCCTTAACCGTATTTGGAAATGTTCATAGTGCCAGTTACATTTTAGAATTCCACAACAGGGGTGGTATAACATTGTTAAGAGGGGTTATATATACAATAAAAATACTAAGTACAGGATACGACAAACGAATATGCTATACATACAGATACAAATAAATACATACTATATACATGGCATAGATGAAATATAATTCAGCATTCCAAATTCCGAGTTAGGTGATTTTTTGGCGGGAAAGTTCAACCAATAAAGCACCGAGAAAACTTATCCCCCTTAGAAAGGTACATCATATTGGTCCCTCATTCGTTGAGAATAGGGGTGAGAGATGATATCATCGGTCAGTTCAAAATTCCTTAAAGATGTTTGGTAATGTTCATATTGCCAGTTAAATTTTAGAATTCCATAACTGGGGTGCTATAACTCATAGTATTGTTAAAAGGGATTATATGTACAATAAAAATACTAAGTACAGGATACGACAAACGAATATGCTATATATACATATGTATGCAAATACATACATACTATATACATATGTGGCACAGATGCCATATAATCCAGCATGACAAATTCGAAGTTAGGTGATTTTTTGGCGGATTTCTTATGTATCTGGAAACCTGGTTTTTATTACGTTATAGAGATGGAGGCATATAAGAATTATGTAGAAAATTCTATTTTGGTAACCCTCTAGTATTTACATCATAACTTACATCACAATACGTCATCTTGGCAACATTTCTTCATCGCCAAAAAAATTCTGAATTTGGAATCCTGGTTTATACGGCTTCTGTGTCATATATATATACATATATATATATATATATATATATATATATATATATATATATATATATATATATATATATATATATATATATATATATATATATATATATATATATATAATTCAACCATTTTATCTTTTCAGTTTTTATGTTTATTTTTGGACATAGTCTAATACAAATACATTACACCACACAAATTCTAAAATCCCTGAATTGAAACCTTCTCTTTTTCTCATTGAGGACCAGTAGACAATGCTACTTTAGACTCGGTACAAAATGCGTGCATTTATGAAAGCCTGGATTTTATCCATCTTTATAATAAAAGACCCATCCATCCAATCGTTTTACGACTATATTTTCAAACTATTACGTGTATATACATATTATATATTTAGTATGATACGTTATTCATAAATCCATTTACCCTTTCTAGTTATCACCAGAAGAGTTGCGATTGAATCCCATTTTATAGGAACAATTCCTTTGTATCAATTGATAAACATTTTATGCTGTAGCACGATCTCGAACGAAATTTTTGCAACTGTTAGCTCTGTATCCATTTTTGAAATTCAAATATAACGGAAGACTATACACAGATATATAGATTTGCATTATTTTATGGTGTATTTTTGTAACAATACAAAGTAGCAATTTCTTCATCACAAAATACTTAATATAAATGAAATGGTTTGAACTTTTAAAACTTATATTTTATGTATATTTCAAAATCTAAGTAAATGTTTTTTTATAGGTCTCTCATTTACAAAAAACTTCACTTTTGATTGATACTTACGAATACAAGCTGCACTTAGATCTAGAATTAAACACGTATGTACCATGTTTTTATGTTATTCAATGTGTGATTGATTTTTAATTGTTTCCTTTAAATTAGAAATTTGGTAATAATGATTTCGTTTTTTGCGTAAAATGATAAATTTATTCGTATTCACATATCTAGGGAATTTTTGTATAATTTACCAGCAGTTTATATAGAAACTTTTAGTTTAGAAATTCGACATTAATTTCATTTGGTTAACGAGATCAGTAACTTAGTTAAAATTGTGATAAAAATTCTTGGCTTTAATTCCTCTGTTAATTTTCATAGCTCGTCTAACAATAAAATTCATTAAAAACATTTTTAACTGATGAAATCTTCTACAGTTTTTAATTTTTTATACATTTACGTATTTCTAGCTGAATGTTATATAATATTGAACGTTAAACTGTAAAACACACAAAACAAATCCTTTCTTTATTTTGCTCTTTTCTTAATGATTTAAGCAAAAACGTATTTGGTAACTACTTTTGCAATATTTGTTATGTTTATAATTTATGATGACTTTGCTTGATTTAGATTTTATAATTCCGTTAATCTTGAAACATTTGCTTAGTTATTGAAAAACATGAATATTTATATTGAAATATACACAATTTATTATTAAATAATATGAAATGCGTGCATTAATAATATGATATAAAATAATTAATAATCGGAAATGATACATTTAATATATATATAAGAATGAGTAATAAAAGACGTTTAATATAAAAAAGGCGTTTTACTATTTTTCATAATAAATATTCACATAATCAAAAAGAGGACCCATTTAAAGAAAAATAAGTATGGTTAATTATTAAATAATTTAATTATTTTGATATCCATTAAACACAAATTATGAAAAATCTAAGAAGTTCTTAAACTGTATTTGAATATTTAAGATTGTTATGCTTTCTGATTTAATTTTTGCTGTCTTTTATTCACAGTTCTAATTAATGTGCAAATCCAATTTTGTCTTTTTTCTATGAAGATTACAGATAGAACAATGTACATGAAAATAATCAATTAATCAATCTACAAACCGCATATCTGTTCCAGAGTCTTACTGTTAACCTGTTCCATTGTTTTCGTATTAGAATGAACATCGAAATCACGTTTCTTCTTTGTTTATTCCTTGGTGTTGCCAACATTCGCACACAAAAGCTTTCGGGATACCAAATTAGTCGAAAACTTCCGTCACTAGTATCTTACTCCACTGCACTTGTTCGAATTTCTATTTGTAGCCAGAAT
The DNA here is from genome assembly GCA_037975125.1 of Latrodectus hesperus. Taxonomy (NCBI): domain Eukaryota; kingdom Metazoa; phylum Arthropoda; class Arachnida; order Araneae; family Theridiidae; genus Latrodectus; species Latrodectus hesperus. The sequence goes on from CM075860.1 coordinate 40,619,122, forward strand.
GTTTGATTTTTTTGTTCTTTGTATTTGTGTTCCTGATTTGTCTTCGCAGATTTATTTTACGCTCATTTGTCATTCCGTTTGCCCATTTACACTACTCTGATTACTTAGAGTGGTTAAATGGCGGTGTAACCTCGTTACCAAAGAGTTAGTTACAGATTCGTTAGCACCCGTCTGCGTGTACTGTTAGGAACAAATTGTTAAAGTGAAATTAACAAAATGGCAAATTTAGGTTTAAGTAATAATTCGATTTCTGAACAAATTACCGTACCTAATTAACACAATTATCAATACTTTACTAGATGCGTGCAATATTTGAATCTGAAATCATTGTGATTTCATTTTATATTCTAGTATATATAAGTTATTCTAGTATATTCTAATTTATAAGTTTTGTCTTTTCTACATTAATTAGACAGAAAAATTGAAAATTTAAAGAACTCGACGGTGCTAGGAATTTTTAGAAAATAAGAAAAAATATTATTGTTTGAAGAAAAAGGATTGAATTTGGGATGTTAAAAAATAGCATTTGACTAAAAAACTAAAACAAAAAAGTTTGTTTTATATTAATTTATTAATTTTAAAATTACTATACAAATATTTTAAAGTATGAAAACAAGAATTTCATCATGAGAATCATAGTATTGCCTAACCTATTTTTTAAATATTGTTAAATTTAATTTAAATAAAAATAATTCGAATAAAATTCTTATTATATTGTTAAAATAATGTAAAATATTGTTGAATTTAATTTAAATAAAAATAATTCGAATAAAATTCTTATTATATTGTTAAAATAATGTAAGGGAATTAAACTACTATGTTAGTATTTAATTCCCTTACATTATTTTAACAATATAATAAGAATTAATAATATTTAACAATTAACAATATAATATAATTTAGCTCCTCTCACTTTCACGGAGATTCACTCCAGAGAAAAAATTAAGAACAGGATGACTTGGATTGTCCCTCCGGTACATTACTGGTTCCAAAGTTCCCGTCCCGGAGGCTCCCTGACTAATGACTTAAGTCGTCTGGAACAAATTATTCTCGCCCGATTTCGAAGTGGACATCTTAAAACCCTACAATTTTGTGAGGGTTCCCGAACCTGTGAAACCTGTACTAACTGCTCTACCGAGCAGGCTTCGCCTGAAGATATCCTAGAGTGCCTAGGGCTCTCCAGGCAGGACTTGGTTGACGACCCTCTTCTGGTTTTGGATTATTGTAGAATGTACAACGTCATGGACCTGGTCTAGCGCTGCTGGCCTTTGGGGGCATGCAACAACAACAACAACAAGGGAATTAAAATTATAGCTCTCAAAATTTTCCTTTGTATCTTGGGATTTATAATATTATGTATAGCATTTTTCATTTCCTTTTTTATACTATTATTATGTATCAGAAGAATACAACATATTATCAGCGATTAATCTTTATACACATTTCTGATTAAAAAATACCTGATTTAGAGAGCGAATAAAGAAATTAACTCTAATTTTGATTTTTATGGCATGTTTAGTTAAAAAAATATTTCTATTATATTTTGGCACAAGTAATAAGGAAATATTTTTATTCTCAAGCGAAATTTTAATAAAATGTTCTGTATGTGAACGATTGGTATATGTTTTTATGCGGTTTGCTTACAATTTATTTCAAGCTGCCTATTTATGCTGACAAAATTTGACGGCTTAATTTTAGTATCCGTAACGCGAGGGATTTGGCGACATTAAGGTTCGGATTATGTGTCCATGTATTGTCATTTTGAGATTCACAATTTTTTTATTATGAAACGCTCGTATATACTGATGGTTATAAAACGCATGAATTTCGCCATTGGCGATATTTTTGAAAACCATGCCAAAAGCGTTCCGTATACTAGGATATTACCCAATTGCCTCCACAACAGCATTGTTATTTTGAAACATGTTTAAAAGATAAGTTCAGAACCTGATCTGATACTATCTTCTGTAACAATTAAAGAACAGTCTGACCATGATCAATTTTACAAGCCTCGCTCGCCAGTTAAGAACGAAGTTTTATTTTATTGGATTATGTATAGAACCTTTCACAATACGTTCGGAAGATGCAGAACACCATGATTTCCTGCTGTTATTTGTGATAGTGAAGATGTAGTTATTTTTGGAACTCTTGCGAAAAATCAAAAAACCCTTTTACAGCAGAATTTGTTTGCCTTATTATGAGAATAAAAAGCTTGTATGTAAACTCAAAAACACTTCTGAAATGATACAAGGTAAATAAGAAAGTTCTTGTCTTTTTCAATGATCCAAAAGAACATGACTTTCCGAAGGTGTACCCTATTGTTAGTGCTCGAAGTCTGCACCATCGGCATCCAGCAACATTCTACCTCTAGTTGTGCCTTGAGGTAAAACTTTAGGGTTTGGGACGCAAAGAACTCTGATTGCTTGGACCAAGTCTGCTTCATTGGTGAAGGATTTTCTACAAAGTAGATTGTCCAAACAAGATAAGAGGTCGTAATCTGATGGTGCAAGGTTAGGTGAGTAAGGAGGATGGCACAAAGTCTCCCAACCAAGTTGTATGATATTCCTAGCTACCAGCGTGACATGCGGTCAAAACCACTATCTCTTTGCGATTAACTAGTGCTGGCGGCTTCTGTTGTGGTCTATTGTTCATGCTCTAATTGCTGAGAGACAGGCCCGTTGTCACTATTTGGCTCGATACCGAACAAACTCCTTCAACAAGTCCATTTCTCTTCGCTCCTGCACGAATTATGATTGATGAATGTGCGCAGTAGACCTGCTTTTATATGTATTTCTACTCTCGACTCACTGGTTTTCAGATACGTCATACACTAATTTGCATTCTTATTCACATTTCATTCAATGGAAACGTGAAAATGGCAAGAACTTTATTGTTTACACATTATAGTTATTAAATGGTAGTAAAATTCATAAATTTTAAGGATTTCATCGATCGTAAATACAATTTGCATAAATATATTTACAATTTAAATAGGAAATAACTTATAATAATCTATCATCAATTGCTCTCAAAATATCTACTAAATTCGTCATAACTTTCAAAAAACCAACTTTAATTATTTAAATATGTATAATTAATGCCTATCATTGTGATATTATTAGTAAGATATTAACGCTGAGAACTTATATTTTACAGTTCAATATTAACTCCAGGTAAATATTTTATAGCAAGTATTTTCTAAAAATAAAGATTTTAATCAAATTAACTTTCGAGTGAAAAAATGGCTTGCAACAGCAAGCAAACCAAGCATCAATTAAGTATTTTCTTTATCGCTTTCGGTACATTAATAATCTGAGCTTTTGTTGCTAAATATTTTTAGAGCACTTATTTACTTCCTATTTGTTACTATTTGAAACATAAATAAAAAACAGAAGTCCTTTTCTCAAGGAAGCTAATTCTATAGCTCCTGGGCTATATAACTAATTATATATCGTAAATCTATAATATTGTAGAGATCCATACAATTGAAAATATAAATGTAGGTCAATAAATGTATGAGCACACCATATCTCATTATCTCATTCATTAAAATAGGACTATTTGAAAAATATTTGGAAAAAAAAGGTAATACCTAAATGATAATGAAAAAGAGTGTCTCATGGTCATAAAATTATAATTGATATCTTGAAATATTATTTCAATATTATATTTTGTAATGGAAAAAAAATTATAACAATTTAATTTCGTTCCAAACTTTTCCCTAATTTGTTCTTGCCTTTTATTTCCCAATTGATATGGAATTTATTTAAAAGGCATTTATTTCAAAAAATTGTTAGGTTTTTCTAAAATTGTTTTTTTTATCGAAATTGAATTTACTTGTTGAAAAGTAATACTTTTAACATTCTGTGAGAGACACATCAAAATTTAGATAAAAGGAAGTCAAAATTGCTTAAAAAAAAAAAAAAAAGAGGTTAAATTACAAAAACTAAAAAATGCATAATTGCATCCTTATCTGTTTGGAACAATTTGAATCTTTTGTCATATATGTTCAAAAAGATGTCCTCAAAACACTTAGGTCCTTTTAAGAAACTTCAAGGAGAAATTTTCTTTAATTGTGAAGTTTCAGCTGAAATTACTATGAATCTCTAAACCTTGGTAGCTTTGAAACTTATCTCTAAATGGAAGATGGAAACTTTTATAAAAAATGAACTCCATTCAAAACACGAAAATTATTTTCTTGGCAAAAGAGTTTGACATGGTACAAAAAATAAAAAATAAAAATTCCAAACAGAATTAAAATGTCACCAAGGAATGAAATCCGAAAAGATGTCTTCCTTTACGCCATCACGTTTTGAAATTGTTTAGCGAACATTTTTTTCTTGTTTTTCTTTCATTCCAAAACCAGCATTGGAGAAGTTTAGTTTAAGTTCAAAATTTTGCTATTTTTTTTATCTTGGAGAAAAGATCTAGCTTATAACAGTGTCAAAAAATCGTATTTCTAACGTTGCTTAACTGTAACTTTATTTGACTGAATGTTTGGAGATTTAGGCACTTCTCCATGCTTTGGAATCAAAATCTGTTTGTGGTAAAAATGAAAAATACAAATTGTTTGGTGAAAGAATCAATATACTAGAAGATAATTATAGATCTAAATAGTTATTAAAAAAAGATGATGATAATGAAAGAAAACTCAATTTTCCTTAAGAATTTAAGGAGGAGTAACAGTTTTAAATGTAGACGTCGGAATACTTTGATTCATTAACACAAACACATGCTGTACTATCGAAAATACATTTTATTTTGAAAGATTTTCCATATGAGGATTTTTCTTTTAAAGATTAAATGCGCATTATAGTTTTAGGAGGACATAAGATGAATTTAAGAACATCTCATAACATTTTCCTTTCCTTTATACGACAACAGATCAAGTTGATCAATGGTTTGTTGAATAATTTGTTACTTTTTGGCCTCTTACAAATTTATAGTTTTTGGACCTTAAATTTCCAGTCCTTTATTTTCAATGCTATTGGATAATTAATCGTGTTATCTAATCATCTCTTTTTTGGGGTTTTCAATTTAAAACTTGTAATTTATAATTCTTTCTCAAAAGCTTAATCTCCTCAATTCTTTCAATTTAACCTAACTACGTTAAGCTTGTTGGTCCCGGGTTCGAATACCGGTTCGGGCATGGATGTTTCTTTCCTTCTCTGTTCTATCTGTGTTTCTATATCCTTTCTTCTGTGATGTTGTATGAATGTGACCCGCCCTATAAACGGGTTTGTGGTGGTATGGCGCGGGTAACGCTACTCGCCTCCGTGACTTGGTTCACAGGTGCCCGCTGGGTAACGATAAATGAGTAGCAGTTTGTGGCCTTGTTGTGGCATAGGCTTCAACCCTCTTGTGCCCGCCATTGGAAAAAAAAAACGTTAAGCTTTGAAATTTAATAAATTGAATGACTTTTTTCAATTAATTAAAAGATCTTGCATATTGTTTACTTTTATTGATCTAAAAATCCATATGAAATCTTTCTTTTTAAAGATTATTCAGATACACTTTTTTTTGTCATTATTCAACAAAAAACAAATTTTCCTACAACATGATTCTTTTGTCTAATCACAGTTCTACAAGCTTCATTTTGATTTCTTCTCTATGGAGATTATCCTTAATTAAATATTAGTATGAAAAACATGACTTATTTCTTTTCCCGGAATTTATTTCTTTAGAGATCATATTGCAATGGATAATAGTTTAATCAAAGTAAGTGAAACTGTTAATCACTTCAAAGTTCAAACTATCTGACGTACTCGTATGTTCAGTTGAAACATTCCTTTTTAATTGCCATCCTAAATATTTTAACAATGGGCCGTGGTAGAATAGTGGTTAGGGCATCAGCTTTCTGCTCGAAAGGGCGAGGTTCGATTCCCATTGCTGTCAAAGACTCCCAAAGTACATGCGAAATATGTGCTCGATAAGCAATCTGTGGAATCGAAAGTCCTGTATCGTCGATCGTTGAGCAGTTACCATGGGTGTTATGGTCTGCAGAAATTTTCCTCTCACTTCAGATCAATGTCCAAATTGAGGGAGTGAATACTCTGGTGGTGCCATCTATCGGAGGATCTTCTTTGAAAAACAAAGTCGTACTTTTACCTTCCTGGTGCTCTGATTAAACGAAAGACGCACTCTACTGACTTAGGCAGGCCGCAAACTCGGTAGACAATCCGATTAAGACGCCGTCTTATAGTAGACAAATGCGATCTCCTCAATGTCTTAGTGTGACGTAGCTATAACGTTGTATCTGACGTCATGGAATTTTAAACCAATGAGAGCGGTTTTTCGCGGAAAGTTGCCAGATATTTCGAACCTGCTTGAAATCAAGAATCGTCTCGCGCTCCACCCCTTTTCTGACGTAACTAAGACATCAATGACGTCATTTGGTCTGATGCGATTCTCGCGAGATGCTCAGCTTGCCTCTCGAGACAAGTCTCATGCGATCATCTACGAATTTGTGGACTGCCTTAAATTCGCATAGCCAAGGCATAATAAGCTTGGCTTGTCCAAATCTCATAAGTAACAACATAACAGATATTTTAATAAACTTTGATATTTGATAATTTTTATCTAAAATTACTATATAATTTAAACTTTATGAAACAATCCTAATTTTAGTGAATATTTTACCTTGAAAATTTCTATTAGGTCTTCACACATACTACAGTGTATTACGCAGATAAATTTTGAATCTTTGGCTACGCTATTTGCAATAAAGATAAAAGTGAATGTTGATAAAAAAAAAGAACTAAGGATTTTCTTAGAGGAAATTTTTTAAAAAAATGGGAAATACCAAAGTTCATTTATTGTTCGTTTAATAAATGGTTCATTATGTGTATTATAAGAATTCCAGAATGTTCTGAATACTGAAATTACAGAAACAAATAGTATTTTGATTTTTTTTATTTACATAATCTTCTTGTTTCGTAGACAGAAGAATTAGCTTAGGAAATTTTGAATCACTGATGTTGCATTTAAAATTCAACAAGATCAACGAGGTTTTTGGCATTGATGACAATACTATGTATAAATGATTTAATGGATTCGTTCGCTCCAGGATCACACTTTTTGCATGCGTGGACTAATTCGACTAAGACTTACAGCTTAACATTGAAACACCTTCAAATGTGCATAGTTGGGATGTTTATGAAAACATGAAATATTAAACTTGAGAACAGTGAAACAGTTCCCGTGGGTTGGGGACGTGTCCACGTTAATATATGCGTCCAAAGTCCTTCCGCTGGTGTGGCATGAATGTGGAGACCAGGGTGCCAGCTCAGGTGTGGCCTCGTCACCTAACCGTGGTTCAAAATGACGAGGCACCTTAAAAAGAGCAAAGTCGTACTTTCACCTTCGTGGTGCTCTGATCCAAACGAAAGGCGCTCTCTATTGACTTAATTCGCACAGCCAAAGGCATAGCGAACTTGGCTTGTCCAAGTGTCATAAGCAACAACAAAGACTTGGAGTAACAAGTGAAGAAATTGCAGAGTTGCTGAATGCTGAGAAATCGAATCCAAAAACTTGAACATATTTCCATTCTCGGCACCAAGGCACAGCAATTCATAACATGAAAGGAATTTGATATATTCATAAATGTGACCATTTCGTTTGATTTCCACGGTACAGTCAGGAAACTTTTTCAAATTGTCTGCTAAACCGCAACGAAAACTAAATTTTATTCTATGTATATGGATTCAATGCTTCACACAAAAACTACATAAGGAATAGGTAAAAATAAAGCAGAACCTGCGTTAAAAACCTCTCACGACTTATATTCATACTAAGCTAATATATATATATATATATATATATATATATATATATATATATATATATATATATATATATATATATATATATATATATATATATATATATATATATATATATATATATATATATATATATATATATATATATATATATATATATATATATATATATATATATATATATATATATATATATATATATATATATATATATATATATATATATATATATATATATATATATATATATATATATATATATATATATATATATATATATATATATATATATATATATATATATATATATATATATATATATATATATATATATATATATATATATATATATATATATATATATATATATATATATATATATATATATATATATATATATATATATATATATATATATATATATATATATATATATATATATATATATATATATATATATATATATATATATATATATATATATATATATATATATATATATATATATATATATATATATATATATATATATATATATATATATATATATATATATATATATATATATATATATATATATATATATATATATATATATATATATATATATATATATATATATATATATATATATATATATATATATATATATATATATATATATATATATATATATATATATATATATATATATATATATATATATATATATATATATATATATATATATATATATATATATATATATATATATATATATATATATATATATATATATATATATATATATATATATATATATATATATATATATATATATATATATATATATATATATATATATATATATATATATATATATACATATATACATACATATATATACATACATATACATATATATATATATATATATATATATATATATATATATATATATATATATATATATATATATATATATATTTGTGTTTGTGTGCATTTCCACAAATTGCTAAGCTCATTGTCTGTTCGCATGCTGTCTTTGGGAATACGTATAAATTAAATAAATTAACGCGAGACAAGTAGCAAATTCCTTAATTGGATGTTCATTCATCATTAACTGTACAGGATGTCACAATAAGTTCGTCTTTGTGAAATAAAATTGGTTGTAGACAGTGACAAACACTCCTGACTCTTGGTCTTGAAACACCTCTACTTTGACCCATACTTTGTTCAATTGTTAACTGAGCCATTGTCATAATATACCATTTTGATCGAAGGCCACGGTACCCTTATTAGTTATAGCTTCGCTTTCACTATCGGGGACAATGAATTTGAATCCCAACTTCCAAAAGCATTATGTTGTCTAATATCGGCTGGGGCACGTTAAATACGTCAAGTTCTCCAAGTAAATAAATTCTTTTGGAGAGCCAGGTCAAGCATTGAGTCTTTTCTGCTTGGGTCCTGCTTCTAAATGACGAAGATTGCTATCAGGCTGCTTCCCCCCAACTCTATGGATAAGGTACCGAGCAGTATGTGAGTGCGTCAACTATTTTTATCGTAGCCAGTTCAGTTTCTAAATTTTGATCACGATGTAGAAGTGAATATAAAAAAAAAATGGCCAGTATAATCAAAGTAGTGATTTTAAAAGGAGCAAATGCATAGAATATTTTCTATCCTGGTGATATCACTTTTTTAAATGGATTCAAGCAGCTGCTACCATCAAACTTACGATTTCTGGTCCCATGTATGCCTTGTCAAGGATCACGTGAACATTTGATCACATGATATCGTGTCTGACACTGCGTATAATCAACTGTTCTAACCAATGATTTGATTAGTAGAAGAATAGATTTGTGGAGAAAAATTTGATATCACATTTTAAATCTCAAAAAGAAAATTTCTTATAGTTCGTTGAAAAATGGGCTTTCGTAAAAAATTATTTTATCCTCCCTCTTGCAGCTGATGTTTAATATACATATACATATCAATACTTGTTTATCATACATATCAATAACTGCAATCTTATTATTTGTTATGAGATAAATAATCTTTAATCAAGAGAAATACTTTATATATTTAAATTATAAAGTATTAGTTTTGAAAGTTATTAATACTATTTAGCATAAATTAGAAGCAATTTTGATAAGATGTGCATTTTAGTAAGTATTAGCTTTTTATTTATCAAAAAGCTTTCAAACCAAATATTTATGAAAAAAAGAGACATAATATATTTTTGTAAATTGACCGATGGCTGAGTGGTTAGCGTTCCTGACTCCTGAGCTGTGGGTCTCGGGTTCAAATCCCGGTTCGGGCATGAATGTTACTTTCTTTCTCCGTCCTTTCTTCTGTGATGATGTATGATTGTGGCCCACCCTATAAAAATGTTTATAGTGGTATGGCGCGGGCAACGCTACTTGCCTCCGTGACTTGGTTCACAGGTGCCCGCTGGGTAACGAGAAATGAGTAGCAGTTTCTGGCTTTGTTGTGACATAGGGTTCGTCACCCAAATGCCCGTTGTTGGAAAAAAAATATTTTTGTATTTTATAATTTAAATATGTAAATAAGATAAGTAAATATTAATATATACGATTTCTTAAAAGATTTTTTTAAATTTAATATCTAATATCTCTAATGAATAATTATTTTACTTTAAGTTAAAAAAAATTAATTAAAGTTAATAAGTTTCCAAAATATATGAATCCGGAAGCTAATATTTTTTAATAACCACAATATTATTTTATGTTACTATCTTCGTTTTATAATTTTAATTCAAATTTAGGAATTCACAATAAATCACGGAATGTTTATTATAAATTAGATTGCTCAACGGGTTTAGTTTGTGTTTTTTTGTCACACTGCGTTGCCTTTTTGCTTACTAGCCCTAGCTCAAATATGACTGACAGCATAAATCATCATCAACTGACACTCTATACGTCAAACTTCTACACACATTTCCCATATATAAAGCAATATATTTGTCTGCTTCTACATTACGAAATCTCACATCTTCCACTTAAATGATAGAGCCCAACTCAGGGAGAGATACAGGAAAATATGCTGATACAGCAACATCAGAATTCCAATGACAACATTTCTTCATAAAACATGAAACTTTGTAGGTAAGGAAACGTTGTAGAGACCTCCTAAGTTTTGGATTCCTTTCTTCACAGCATCGCAGTCACAGTAAAATTAATATTTCTTAAGTGTCCGCCAAGTCAGTTCCATCAACGTTTGTCGCAATGTGCTGCCATCTCATTCTGACAAATTCAGTGATCAATTAAAGTTAGATACATTGTGCTTAAATGTTAAAGGGGGCGTGGTAGCCTAGTGGTTACGGCATCAGCCTTCCGACCAGAAGTGCTGGGTTCGATTCCCAATGCCACCAAAAACTCAATGAGTACATGAGATATACGTGCTCGTTAAATCTATGGAATCGAAAATTCTGTGGTCGATCATTGAGCAGTTACCGTAGGTGTGGATCGTCAGCGAGGATTGCCTTTGAAATTCTAAGATGCTCTAAGCAGAAGATACGTTTAATCGTAGGCTTCATAACTGGGCACTACTATTTTAGAAAACACCTCCATAAAATGGAACTGTTTCGGCAAGATCCTATCTACAGGAAATGTCATACGCAAGAGGAAACGGCCAAGCATATCATTTACGAATGCGCGAGGCTCTTGCCCTCCCTAGATTAATTTCTTTAGGCATCATCCATACTAGAGAGTTACACCTAGACTCCATTAAAGGATTATATATCGGACTTTATTAATAAAGTGTGTGACCCGATCAACTGAAACTAGGAAACATTGGGTTTGAAATTAATAGTACAAAATGCTGATAAAAGCAGAGGTGCCCAGTGACATACAAACGTAACTCTAAGAAGAAGAGATGGGTGTAATGGGGTGGAGAGAAAATTCTCTCCCCCTCTAAATCAAAGTAAAAATTGAAGGAGTGGATTCTCTGGTGGTGCCATCTATCGGAGGAGTCTTAGAGCAAAAACGTACTTTCACCTTTATGGTGTTCTGGCTAAGCGAAAGACAAACATTTCTGACTTAATTTCACATAGCCGTTGGCTAGCAAGCTTGGCTTCTTCAGGTGTCATAAATAACAACAAATGTTCGAGGGACATTCATTGCAAATGGTTTTAGTTCTTACAAAGTTTGATCTAATTTGTACGTGGTCTTTAAGATCGCTTTTGTATGCGAGGGTTTACTCAGCCGAGACCTTGATTACAAACCATTACATGTATTCACACTGAATGTGGAAAAAAAAGTTAAAGCCACCTACACAATGACATTCTAACCTCATAATTACCATATTGTCTTAACTCGTTTGAATTAGCATAACATATTTATTGATCCGAAATAAATAATTAGCATAACATATTTATAGATTCGAAATAAATAATTAGCATAACATATTTATAGATTCGAAATAAATAATTAACATAACATATTTCAAGGTTCGAATAAATAATTAGCATAACATATTTATAGATTCGAAATAAATAATTAACATAACATATTTATAGATTCGAAATAAATAATTAGCAAAACATATTTATAGATTCGAAATAAATAATTAGCATAACATATTTATAGATTCGAAATAAATAATTAGCAAAACATATTTATAGATTCGAAATAAATAATTAGCATAACATATTTTATAGATTCGAAATAAATAATTAACATAACATATTTATAGATTCGAAATAAATAATTAGCAAAACATATTTATAGATTCAAAGTAAATAATTAGCAAAACATATTTATAGATTCGAAATAAATAATTAGCATCACAAATTTATAGATTCGAAATAAATAATTAGCAAAACATATTTATAGATTCAAAATAAATAATTAGCAAAACATATTTGTAGATCCGAAATAAATAATTTTAGAAGGAGTGTGTGTGATCTCTCCTCTAAAAGCAAAACCACTATGGTAGCTTCCTTTTTTTTCGATTCTAATTTAAATCTATGAATTCAAATGCTTAATTTGCATTCACGATATAAATTTGAAGATACCTATTATATATTTTTTTATTTAATCTGATTGAAAATGCATAGATTTTTAATCATATCTTTTAGTTTAAGATATTCCAAATAAAACAGTTTTAAAATGTTTCTAAGGTTATTATCACATTCTTTTGTTAAACAGAATCGCAAGGCATTTTACATTCAGAAAACATTTTTTCGATAATTAGGAATAAAAGGTGAAAATTTATGAGGGTCAACAAATTCAAAATCTAACAGAGTAAGATAAAAAACATTTTTTGTAGATTTTTTCAATGATGAAGTTTTTATTTTTTTTTCTTTATTTCTGCTCTCTTATAAAAGTTTACTTAAAAGAAAACAAAAACCAATTTCGCATTTTGAATAGTATCTCAATTAATTCTTATTTTTCTTTCCATAAAATTATATTTTTCTCAAAGTTTATTTATTCGAAGGGAATGTTTTGAATTTTATAAATTTAAAGAAGATCGCTAGAATACTCACCTGTAAACAAATCAAATTTGTTTTGGAAAAATATTTTTCATTGAAAAGAAAATTAACTAGTGGAATATATTTTGCCAATCTTAAAAAAAACACTTAAATCTTCAGCTTTTACGTTTATGTATTTGAAAGAAATGTAATTGGAAATTATTGTTTGTTACTTCCAATTATGGCGGTCCATTTTAAAAAAAACTATTTATTTAGTACTAAAAATTAATATTTTTTTATCATACGAGGCTCAATTTAGATTTTAATTAAATTTCAGTTGTTTTCAAATGATATTATATGCTCTCTATTCATCAAATACCAATAAATAGTATTCTCTTTAAATATGCTGGTTTGATCAGTGAAGAACAAAATATTTTCTTCCATCCCTGATAACACTGTTTTACTTTCAGACATTAAAACTGACAAAACTGATTACAGCTATATTCTGTAATCAGTTTTTATTATATATATGTAATAAAATATATAGAATATAGAATATTATATAGCTGTATATATAGCTGTATAGAATATAGAATATATATAATATTCTATATTCTATACAGCTAATATACTAATATTTTCTTCTTTCTATATATGGATACATATATAAAGAAGAAAATATTTTGTTCTTCACTGATCAAACCAACATATTTAAAGAGAATACTATTTATTGGTTTTTGATGATTTGAGAGCATAATATACATATATATATATATGTATATAAATAAATATATATATATATAAATAAATAAATAAATAAATAAATAAATATATATATATATATATATATATATATATATATATATATATATATATATATATATATATATATATATATATATATATATATATATATATATATATATATATATATATATATATATATATATATATATATATATATATATATATATATATATATATATATATATATATATTTATATATATATATATATTTATATATATATAACTCTATTTTTATCACACAAAATGTGGTCCTCTGAATGAGATATGGAAACCTTGAAAATGCCTTTTAATTACTAACATCGAAAATCTATTTTCAACTGCGTTCCACAACTTTCCAAGCGAGTACAAATTAGGAAAATCAAAATTATGTTTGATACTGTTGGGAAAACTCATACTCCAAGAGTCGCAAAATGTTGTAAATATTGCTTATAAAAAATAAGCTGTAATAAAGTGTAAAACTGAAAGATGTCAGGACCTTTTCATTTACCCTCAGCGGTTCCATATAGTTAATAATTTTCAAAACAGGAAAAAAATATCTCACGTTTTTTTTTTTTAACGAGCAACGTTTAGGAACGGTGTACGTCCACATGTAATGTTCACAATAGCACCACATTAGAGTTAATTACTGTTTAAATAAGTTACTAATCCTATCATTAAAATTTTAAATTGAATCACATAGACAGCGTTTTAATTTAGCTGTATATCACAACATCTTGATATTAGTTTATTTTATTTCATGCAGTCCTTCTCAGTGTAAACTTGGATAAAATAATTTAGATGGAAAATTCTTCCTTTTATGAGCTTTCAGGAGAAGGCAAGATATTAAATTTTAAATTAAGAAAAAAATGTTTTTTATAAATATTGCTATGGTTGTTTTATGACGCATTACAATTGAAAAAAAAATTAATTGCTAATCAATACGGATACATCGATGTCGAATGCGTATATAGTCTTATGAGTCAGTTTTGTTCAATAGAAAGTAGTTAATTTGCCATTATATTTCAGCCTTTCTTTTGTTCACGATGTACAGTTTCTTTTGAGTGGACTTTCTTTCTAAATATGGAATTTTAAATTGCTACGAACATTTATACCCGGTGGGGAAATCATACTCACAAACTGTTGAAGTAAAGACCAGATATCTCATCATTCAACTACAATTTCACTAGTTGAAAAGGGAAAAAGCATGGAAAAGTATTGTTCATTTATTATGTTACACCTTCACTGTAGCTTGTTGTACTCATGATCAGAAAATTGTGAGTTCGATACCGCATTCTGTTGAGGTAATTGTGTTTATTGTAAGTTTTACAGATTCTAATGTCTCTTTGAGAGTGTGGCATCGAAAGACAACAGGTTACCAGCTCAGATGTCGACATCATCACAGAATTAGACAGGCAGAAATGCATTAAAATCCCCAAAACTAGTGTAATTTTTGTAGTATATATTTCAATGAACTACTTTCGTTATACAATAATAAATTTAAGGTTACTGTATACTTCAATTACTATTAAATAAAATGATTATAGTTATATATTATAGATATTATATATTGATTATATTATAGGTAATATAGAAAAACTAATACTTCAAATAACTTACTTTAGTTATATGCAATATAAGTTGTCTATATTCTAAATGAAACCGAAATGCTGAAAGTAATAAGGATAATATATGTCCTGCACGTTTCCTAACCGCTAAATCATTGTAGCGTAATAATAGACAACCCCCCAAAAAAACAGGAAGAATTCCAATTCGCTATCAAATGAAGTTTGAGCAGTAATATATTATTGAGTTCAAACATCCAGTTTCCATAAATATCGAAAGCGCTTTTGTCGAGCGAAACTACCTCATTGGTTATTTTATTTACTTATTTCTATTCAAATTATCGCTCCGATCAAAATTAAATTTTCAAGGCGACATATTCAAATCGAATTACCGATAACTATCTGCATGAACGTTTTGTGTATAGGAAAACATATAAATTTCCAATCAACCGTACGAGTACAGTCACAGTGAGCGAACACAAAAAAGTGGGTTTCTCCGGCCTTTCATATAACATCACGAGAGGAGTTGCATGGTATTTTGTATTCAAAAATCATCTTTCTTCATAGAATAAAAAGAAGACACTAAAAGAAAAATATGCGACACTTCACAAACGTGATGGTATGACGAAAAATCATTTTTATAAGTTTCCTTCGTCGGTGATATTCTAATTTAATTCAAATTTCTATTTTTTTCGATTTAGGAGTTTAAACGCGCAAGAGTTTGTTTCGCTAAGAAAACAATTTTCTCAAAATTTCAATCGAATTTCTATTGATTTTTTCGTACTTTACGAAAAAACCGCTGTTTTTCTTTAAAAAAAGGGATTTTTTAATATTTTAAATTCAAACTAATCATAAACAGCGATAACAAAAGATCAGAATTTTTTTAATATTATGATAATTTTCATTTTTTAAAACTTTTTCAAGTTACTAAATATGTTACGCACATTATAAATTATGTATTTATGTCACTTTAAATTTATTCATGTAAAGTTTTACAAATGATATATATGCTGCTTTTCCTAATTTATTAGATTACATTACTGCGATATATTTCTATTTACCTATTTTTCTGCTTGAAACGATAAACATCATAAAATAATTTTTTAATTTTGAATCCTCGTCAATTAACGAGGTCGACATCAGAGCAGGTACTTTTCACTAAGCGCATTTCCACACTAGTTATGTGATAATGTACTCAACGGAAATTACTGTATATTTCTTATAAAACTACTTTTGATTTTTCGAATTATGTTTTCATTTAATGCTTATACGCCCTCTCAGCACGTGCATTTTTAGTGGTGTCGGGAATCGAACCTATTAATCTGCAAACCTGAGACGGATTTTTTTTTGATTATCATAAAACTACCATCTCTTTTATTTTTTTTTTAATTTTGCAGTCTATGATTATATCCTTTCCAAAATGGCAGTTTGTTATAAGATTAGAGCAATACCATTTTTTTATATAATTTAGGTTAAAATGAAGATTAATCAGGGCTATTAAAGTAATTCTTTTTTGTAACAAATATTTCAAAACAACTGGGGGCTATGGTAGCTTAGTGTTTAGTGCATCCGTCCAGAAGGGCTGAGTTCGATTCCAAATGCCGCCGAAGACCCATGCGACATTCATGATCGTTAAATTTGTGGAATCGAAAATTCTGTGTCCGATCGTTGAGCGCCCTGTCCCAGCTACTTCCACAGAATTAACAAATCCAGATCTCCATCTTGCATCTGTGGCCAAATTGGTACACTACTGCATTATATCACAGAATGTCCTCAAACCAAAGATCTACATATCAAAAAATCATCTATTCAAACCAACTACCAGTTCTTAAAATTCTGCTCAACGAACAAGTTCAGAACAAAAAAATTAATACAAATAATTACTTTCCTTCATGAAAAAGGACTCCAAATGTCCAAAGACCTGGCTGCTCACCAACAGGAATCTTATAACTCAGAAGCAGAGTCAACAGAATTCGAAAATTAACTAAATTTTTCAATTCAAGTAACAAACAAACTAATCACCAGTTTTTCAATTTCCAAAATTACTAGTACTTTGTACATATCTAAATTTCAAGACATGTAAAGAACTAAATACATTTTATTCCTATAAACTTCTAAATTTCATTAACTATAATCAATTTCTGTTGGTAAATTATGTAAATATTTCAGCCATCCTTACTTAAATTTATTTAGATCCTGTTAACATTTATTTTTCTGTTTCACTTGATCCTATCTTATTAATTCTGTTATTTCAAATTTGTATTCCGAACTGTGATACAGTGGTCTACTGCGTAGATCACTGTAGGCTTGAAAGCCCCACCTTTGTAAAGCACTCGTCTCTCAAACAATGTGTCGAGCGTTCTGGAGAACCTCTTAAGGCTCAAGCCACCAGATTACAATTCCCAGCGTGCACTTGGCACTCCGTGCAGGGTGCCCGACATTCTAGACTGAAGTAGAGGCACAACCTGATAGCCAATAGGAATAGAACAGGGCCTCTTCTTCTCGTTGTCTGTCTGTCTGTCTGCTGTCCCCTTTTGGTCGACAAAAGCCATTAAGTACTGCTAGCTGAATCAGGAATTCGAACCACGATTAAGGGAGATGATTGAAACTAAAGCTAGCATCATGCCAACTGAAGAACTCTGAACACTATGAAGGATTACATTTTAAAATAATTACATTTTAAAAAATGATGATATTCAAACGAATAAGGTATTCAAACCTACTACCATTTGTAACTGCCGCAGATAATCTTTTACTTAATAACCATAACTTAGTGTTAGAAACACGGAATTTATTTCTGTGGGTAACATGTTCTATACTAGCCATTTAAGAACAACGAAAAGTATTTATCTCTGCATACCAAGTCTGAATTCAACATACCAATGTACATTCTGAATTCTGCATGCCAATGTACATTCTTAATTCAGAATTCTTCATACCAATCTACGTTCTGAATTCTGCATATCCATCTACATTCTGAATTCTGTATATCAATCTACATTTCAAATTCTACGTACCAATCAACATTCTGAATTCTTCATATCTATCTATCTACATTCTGAATTCTCCATATAGATCTACATTCTGAATTCTCCATATAGATCTACATTCTTAATTCTGCATACTAATGTACATTCTGAATTCTGCATATCAATGTACATTCTGAATTCTCCATACCAATGTGCATTCTGAATTCTCCATACCAATCTACATTCTGAATTCTGCATATCCTCTACATTCCGAATTCTGTGTATATTCTACATTCCAAATTCTGTGTATCAATCAATATTCTGAATTCTCCATATCTATCTGCATTCTGAATTCTCCATATCTATCTACATTCTGAATTCTCCATATAGATCTACATTCTAAATTCTGCATTATAATGTACATTCTGAATTCTACATACCAATGTACATTCTGAATTCTGCATACCAATGTACACATTTTGAATTTTGCTTACTAGTGTACATTCTGAATTCTGAATACCAATCTATATTCTGAATTCTCCATATCGACCTACATTCTGAATTCTGCATACCAATCTGCGAGGGTTCTAGGGGATTTTCTGGATTTCTTTCCTTTCAACTCGCAAATAGGGCTCACTATCTGAAAACTTTCCTTCCATAAATTCATATTTAATAAATATTTAATCATTTCGCACTCTCATAATAACCAGAAAAGCTTTTAATAAATAATATAGGAACAGTACTTATATAAAATGCTTTTTTAATATCCGTGTTGGTTTCCCGAGAAAATTGTCTTAAAAATAAATGACTAATTTTATTTCGGAAGATAAAACTAATAAAGTCTAATTCATAAAAAATGTAAAATAATCGGATTTAATATATTTATTTTTCAATCCTTGATAATAAATTAAATATCGTTCGTGTAACTTTTTAAAAATTGACAAAAATTGATGTACACATGAGTAAAGGACATAAAAATTCGTTAAAAAATTGCTATTAATAATTCAAAAAAACGCATATGGAAGAATTATTTTCATTCAATAAATTGACTCGACTAATCGAAGATAAAATAGAAAAAGTACAACACAAAAAAGTGATACATGCGAAAATCTTCCAGTAAAACAAAATATGAAAAATTTTAATTTTTCCAGTAATTTTAAGCGGTTATCAAACTTTTTTACGCACGGTAACACGTAAAATAAGATGCATAAGCAGCTCGCACACAATCACGAATTGTTTACAAAACTTCACTGCACATGTAAAAGCCGGTGGTTTTAATGATAATTCAATCTCTATGGAGCCATCATTTTGAAATTGTCTCGCAATTATTTGTAGATTTTCCACATTCTCTTATCACTACCCTTTCAATCAGATGCCGTTAGATGTTATCCAAACTAACTAATCCATTTGAAACGCCTTATCACTTTTAATCTAATTTGCTGCTATGAGTGTTTGTGTATTCAACTAATTATATAATTCTATTCCGTATATTTTAGAAGATATGTTTACTAACTGCATTTACATATTTTATCTTGTTTAATTTATAAATCATTAATTTAGTTTTAAATTTAATGCGGATACTTTTCATTAGTGTATTCATTTGTATTTGTGTGGCCTTGCAAGAATTGGAGAATTGATTATTGGAGAAGGGTTTTGATACATATCATATTAAAATTAATGCAAAATCAAAATAATACACTTTGAAGCACAATTAAAAGCAATCTTTAGTCTTTTCATATATACTCTCCAGCACATAGACTTATAACAGGAGGAAATTAGGCTGTATTAGCTAATAAAAATACCATTTGCATTTGGGTAGCCTTCCAAGAGTTACAAAATTGGTTATTGGAGAAGGGTTTTGATGCATCATATTAAAATCAATGCAAAATCAAAATAATGCACTTTGAAGCACAATTAAAAGCAATCTTTAGTCTTTTCATATATACTCTCCAGCACATAGACTTATAACAGGAGGAAATATAGGCTGTATTAGCTAATGAAAATACCATTTGCATTTGGGTAGCCTTCCAAGAGTTACAGAATTGGTTATTGGAGAAGGGTTTTGATACATCATATTAAAATCAATGCAAAATCAAAATAATGCACTTTGAAGCACAATTAAAAGCAATCTTTAGTCTTTTCATATATACTCTCCAGCACATAGACTTATAACAGGAGGAAATTAGGCTGTATTAGCTAATGAAAATACCATTTGCATTTGGGTAGCCTTCCAAGAGTTACAGAATTGGTTATTGGAGAAGGGTTTTGATACATCATATTAAAATCAATGCAAAATCAAAATAATGCACTTTGAAGCACAATTAAAAGCAATCTTTAGTCTTTTCATATATACTCTCCAGCACATAGACTTATAACAGGAGGAAATATAGGCTGTATTAGCTAATGAAAATACCATTTGCATTTGGGTAGCCTTCCAAGAGTTACAGAATTGGTTATTGGAGAAGGGTTTTGATACATCATATTAAAATCAATGCAAAATCAAAATAATGCACTTTGAAGCACAATTAAAAGCAATCTTTAGTCTTTTCATATATACTCTCCAGCACATAGACTTATAACAGGAGGAAATTAGGCTGTATTAGCTAATGAAAATACCATTTGCATTTGGGTAGCCTTCCAAGAGTTACAGAATTGGTTATTGGAGAAGGGTTTTGATACATCATATTAAAATCAATGCAAAATCAAAATAATGCACTTTGAAGCACAATTAAAAGCAATCTTTAGTCTTTTCATATATACTCTCCAGCACATAGACTTATAACAGGAGGAAATATAGGCTGTATTAGCTAATGAAAATACCATTTGCATTTGGGTAGCCTTCCAAGAGTTACAGAATTGGTTATTGGAGAAGGGTTTTGATACATCATATTAAAATCAATGCAAAATCAAAATAATGCACTTTGAAGCACAATTAAAAGCAATCTTTAGTCTTTTCATATATACTCTCCAGCACATAGACTTATAACAGGAGGAAATATAGGCTGTATTAGCTAATGAAAATACCATTTGCATTTGGGTAGCCTTCCAAGATGTTACAGAATTGGTTATTGGAGAAGGGTTTTGATACATCATATTAAAATCAATGCAAAATCAAAATAATGCACTTTGAAGCACAATTAAAAGCAATCTTTAGTCTTTTCATATATACTCTCCAGCACATAGACTTATAACAGGAGGAAATATAGGCTGTATTAGCTAATGAAAATACCATTTGCATTTGGGTAGCCTTCCAAGAGTTACAGAATTGGTTATTGGAGAAGGGTTTTGATACATCATATTAAAATCAATGCAAAATCAAAATAATGCACTTTGAAGCACAATTAAAAGCAATCTTTAGTCTTTTCATATATACTCTCCAGCACATAGACTTATAACAGGAGGAAATATAGGCTGTATTAGCTAATGAAAATACCATTTGCATTTGGGTAGCCTTCCAAGAGTTACAGAATTGGTTATTGGAGAAGGGTTTTGATACATCATATTAAAATCAATGCAAAATCAAAATAATGCACTTTGAAGCACAATTAAAAGCAATCTTTAGTCTTTTCATATATACTCTCCAGCACATAGACTTATAACAGGAGGAAATATAGGCTGTATTAGCTAATGAAAATACCATTTGCATTTGGGTAGCCTTCCAAGAGTTACAGAATTGGTTATTGGAGAAGGGTTTTGATACATCATATTAAAATCAATGCAAAATCAAAATAATGCACTTTGAAGCACAATTAAAAGCAATCTTTAGTCTTTTCATATATACTCTCCAGCACATAGACTTATAACAGGAGGAAATATAGGCTGTATTAGCTAATGAAAATACCATTTGCATTTGGGTAGCCTTCCAAGAGTTACAGAATTGGTTATTGGAGAAGGGTTTTGATACATCATATTAAAATCAATGCAAAATCAAAATAATGCACTTTGAAGCACAATTAAAAGCAATCTTTAGTCTTTTCATATATACTCTCCAGCACATAGACTTATAACAGGAGGAAATATAGGCTGTATTAGCTAATGAAAATACCATTTGCATTTGGGTAGCCTTCCAAGAGTTACAGAATTGGTTATTGGAGAAGGGTTTTGATACATCATATTAAAATCAATGCAAAATCAAAATAATGCACTTTGAAGCACAATTAAAAGCAATCTTTAGTCTTTTCATATATACTCTCCAGCACATAGACTTATAACAGGAGGAAATATAGGCTGTATTAGCTAATGAAAATACCATTTGCATTTGGGTAGCCTTCCAAGAGTTACAGAATTGGTTATTGGAGAAGGGTTTTGATACATCATATTAAAATCAATGCAAAATCAAAATAATGCACTTTGAAGCACAACTAAAAGCAATCTTTAGTCTTTTCATATATACTCTCCAGCACATAGACTTATAACAGGAGGAAATATAGGCTGTATTACCTAATGAAGATACCATTTGCATTTGGGTAGCCTTCCAAGAGTTACAGAATTGGTTATTGGCGAAGGGTTTTGATACATCATATTAAAATCAATGCAAAATCAAAATAATGCACTTTGAAGCACAACTAAAAGCAATCTTTAGTCTTTTCATATATACTCTCCAGCACATAGACTTATAACAGGAGGAAATATAGGCTGTATTACCTAATGAAGATACCATTTGCATTTGGGTAGCCTTCCAAGAGTTACAGAATTGGTTATTGGCGAAGGGTTTTGATACATCATATTAAAATCAATGCAAAATCAAAATAATGCACTTTGAAGCACAACTAAAAGCAATCTTTAGTCTTTTCATATATACTCTCCAGCACATAGACTTATAACAGGAGGAAATATAGGCTGTATTACCTAATGAAGATACCATTTGCATTTGGGTAGCCTTCCAAGAGTTACAGAATTGGTTATTGGCGAAGGGTTTTGATACATCATATTAAAATCAATGCAAAATCAAAATAATGCACTTTGAAGCACAACTAAAAGCAATCTTTAGTCTTTTCATATATACTCTCCAGCACATAGACTTATAACAGGAGGAAATATAGGCTGTATTACCTAATGAAGATACCATTTGCATTTGGGTAGCCTTCCAAGAGTTACAGAATTGGTTATTGGCGAAGGGTTTTGATACATCATATTAAAATCAATGCAAAATCAAAATAATGCACTTTGAAGCACAACTAAAAGCAATCTTTAGTCTTTTCATATATACTCTCCAGCACATAGACTTATAACAGGAGGAAATATAGGCTGTATTACCTAATGAAGATACCATTTGCATTTGGGTAGCCTTCCAAGAGTTACAGAATTGGTTATTGGCGAAGGGTTTTGATACATCATATTAAAATCAATGCAAAATCAAAATAATGCACTTTGAAGCACAACTAAAAGCAATCTTTAGTCTTTTCATATATACTCTCCAGCACATAGACTTATAACAGGAGGAAATATAGGCTGTATTACCTAATGAAGATACCATTTGCATTTGGGTAGCCTTCCAAGAGTTACAGAATTGGTTATTGGAGAAGGGTTTTGATACATCATATTAAAATCAATGCAAAATCAAAATAATGCACTTTGAAGCACAATTAAAAGCAATCTTTAGTCTTTTCATATATACTCTCCAGCACATAGACTTATAACAGGAGGAAATATAGGCTGTATTACCTAATGAAGATACCATTTGCATTTGGGTAGCCTTCCAAGAGTTACAGAATTGGTTATTGGAGAAGGGTTTTGATACATCATATTAAAATCAATGCAAAATCAAAATAATGCACTTTGAAGCACAACTAAAAGCAATCTTTAGTCTTTTCATATATACTCTCCAGCACATAGACTTATAACAGGAGGAAATATAGGCTGTATTAGCTAATGAAAATACCATTTGCATTTGGGTAGCCTTCCAAGAGTTACAGAATTGGTTATTGGAGAAGGGTTTTGATACATCATATTAAAATCAATGCAAAATCAAAATAATGCACTTTGAAGCACAACTAAAAGCAATCTTTAGTCTTTTCATATATACTCTCCAGCACATAGACTTATAACAGGAGGAAATATAGGCTGTATTACCTAATGAAGATACCATTTGCATTTGGGTAGCCTTCCAAGAGTTACAGAATTGGTTATTGGAGAAGGGTTTTGATACATCATATTAAAATCAATGCAAAATCAAAATAATGCACTTTGAAGCACAACTAAAAGCAATCTTTAGTCTTTTCATATATACTCTCCAGCACATAGACTTATAACAGGAGGAAATATAGGCTGTATTACCTAATGAAGATACCATTTGCATTTGGGTAGCCTTCCAAGAGTTACAGAATTGGTTATTGGAGAAGGGTTTTGATACATCATATTAAAATCAATGCAAAATCAAAATAATGCACTTTGAAGCACAACTAAAAGCAATCTTTAGTCTTTTCATATATACTCTCCAGCACATAGACTTATAACAGGAGGAAATATAGGCTGTATTACCTAATGAAGATACCATTTGCATTTGGGTAGCCTTCCAAGAGTTACAGAATTGGTTATTGGAGAAGGGTTTTGATACATCATATTAAAATCAATGCAAAATCAAAATAATGCACTTTGAAGCACAACTAAAAGCAATCTTTAGTCTTTTCATATATACTCTCCAGCACATAGACTTATAACAGGAGGAAATATAGGCTGTATTAGCTAATGAAAATACCATTTGCATTTGGGTAGCCTTCCAAGAGTTACAGAATTGGTTATTGGAGAAGGGTTTTGATACATCATATTAAAATCAATGCAAAATCAAAATAATGCACTTTGAAGCACAACTAAAAGCAATCTTTAGTCTTTTCATATATACTCTCCAGCACATAGACTTATAACAGGAGGAAATATAGGCTGTATTAGCTAATGAAAATACCATTTGCATTTGGGTAGCCTTCCAAGAGTTACAGAATTGGTTATTGGAGAAGGGTTTTGATACATCATATTAAAATCAATGCAAAATCAAAATAATGCACTTTGAAGCACAATTAAAAGCAATCTTTAGTCTTTTCATATATACTCTCCAGCACATAGACTTATAACAGGAGGAAATTAGGCTGTATTAGCTAATGAAAATACCATTTGCATTTGGGTAGCCTTCCAAGAGTTACAGAATTGGTTATTGGAGAAGGGTTTTGATACATCATATTAAAATCAATGCAAAATCAAAATAATGCACTTTGAAGCACAATTAAAAGCAATCTTTAGTCTTTTCATATATACTCTCCAGCACATAGACTTATAACAGGAGGAAATATAGGCTGTATTAGCTAATGAAAATACCATTTGCATTTGGGTAGCCTTCCAAGAGTTACAGAATTGGTTATTGGAGAAGGGTTTTGATACATCATATTAAAATCAATGCAAAATCAAAATAATGCACTTTGAAGCACAATTAAAAGCAATCTTTAGTCTTTTCATATATACTCTCCAGCACATAGACTTATAACAGGAGGAAATATAGGCTGTATTAGCTAATGAAAATACCATTTGCATTTGGGTAGCCTTCCAAGAGTTACAGAATTGGTTATTGGAGAAGGGTTTTGATACATCATATTAAAATCAATGCAAAATCAAAATAATGCACTTTGAAGCACAATTAAAAGCAATCTTTAGTCTTTTCATATATACTCTCCAGCACATAGACTTATAACAGGAGGAAATATAGGCTGTATTAGCTAATGAAAATACCATTTGCATTTGGGTAGCCTTCCAAGAGTTACAGAGTTGGTTATTGGAGAAGAGTTTTGATACATCATATTAAAATCAATGCAAAATCAAAATAATGCACTTTGAAGCACAACTAAAAGCAATCTTTAGTCTTTTCATATGTACTCTGAAGCACATAGACCTGTAGCATGATGCAATATAGACTGGAATATTTTAGTGAGGGAAGATACTATGGTAGAAAATCACTCCATATATCCGTAGGTACAGTCCATAATTCGATAGTCTTAGTAATAGAAATCATACTGTACATTGAATAGGAAAAGCATACCAAACGTCAATAATTTCCATTTCAATTTTCATTTCAGATATTTAGGTGGCTGAAAATTAATTAGCAAAATTAATTGCTCTTGTGAACTAACTGGGAAAACTTAACAATGTATTTCTCGTTTATTATAACGAAATTATATTTATACATTGGAATGTACAACGAAATGAGAACCTCTTTCTACTGGAATATTTCCTCTTAGACATAAATGTCTTTCAGTTTCAATTTGACTTGATAATTTTTTCTTTTCAAAAAGTATCTCAATATATTGTCTTTTAGGATACTTTTTAAGTGTTGTAAATAAATCTAATAACAGAGTTTACAATTTTCTTGATATGTAGTAACCACAGTTGCAACTAAACGAAAGGGTATATAATGCATTAATAAGAGTTACACAGTGTTCACTTTTATGGCAGTACCAGTTCCGATTTCCAAGTTATCCACAGTTACTTCTTATCACTTTGTGGAAACTAAATACTTGCATAATTGCTTATTAAATACTTTTAAAGTTGGAAACTAATTACTTATTAAATACTTGGAGCTTAATAAAGCAACAGTTTTTAAATGATCGGTGTAATTATGCCATTAAAAATCCGAGAAGTAATATCATTGAATTTTAATGTGCATATGTAGCTATGATGGGGCTTCTAAAGTAAGGTGACAATCATTGCTGTAAAAGTTGTAGTCGTTTGAATACGACGTGTTTGCCATTTGTTGGCTTTAAGTATCAGAGTCATGTCAAAATACAATCTTTTCTAGAAATGTTTGTAAAAAATTATATATAAGTTTTTACAGTAATATAAATTATTTCAAATGTTTCATTTAAGATATTCCAAAGTGCAAAATACCCATTTCGACATCAGTTGATTTTTCTTTTCATGAAATTTTTTACTACATATTACAACCATATTTTATTAATGGAATGAGAAAATTTGTCTTTGGGAGTGCATAAAAGCATTCTTCCATCCACATCTTGTTTAGAACGTTTTGAAAACGAATAAAAATTCATTCTACAAATATGGCAACATCATTGAAAAAATTTCATCATAGGAAGAAACCTATATAATGTATTTTCTTTCCCTGATATCGCGTCTGAAAATTGTTGCCACAAATTTTTCGAAAGCTTTTTTTTATATCTCATTTTGTAACTAGAATTCTAAAAATATGTTCTCAATGCACAAAGTCACGTTACCCAACTTCTTGGACTTGCAAGCTATAGGGGTTTATCCTTAAAATTAATTCACAGTTACACGCCCAAATTTTAGGAAATTTTGTATAATTCGCGACGTAACTGAAGTTTAAAAACATGTAAAGGGAGCCATTAAACTCTAAGTAAATTTTGGTTAAAAATCAGTTTGATATAAATAGTATAAAACGAAATCTGATATGGGAAATTCAGAAAACACGAAATGCGTGATTAATGAAGTTTTATAATTAGCCAAACAAAGGTTACAAAATTAAAAAAATTCAGTTAAATTATTCAAAAGTCTTCTTTCAACTTTTTTCCTTTTTAACCGTTAAATTTGCGTTGTACTCTTGATAAGTACAATGACTTTGACTTACTGAAAAGAACAATATAAATTATTAAATATATTAATAAAGCAGAGAATTTATCTATTCATAATATGTAACTAATTCTATAAAGCATTTATAAAATTATTTGGCTACTATTATATAGCGTTCTCCTGAAATATGTTTTTCTTATATTTTCTTTTGATCCCTTAGAACTACGGTCATGAAAGACATACCATAGTATGAACAATGGCTTAGAAATGAGATTTAGTTGTTTCTTGTATCCAAAACTAAAAGCAATCATATAAAACTAGCATACTAATCTCGAAAATAATACAAGAAATTAGAAATCAATTTCAAATTCAAAGTTATAGCAAATTATTTCATTAACACACACACAAAAACACTTTTACATAAATTAATGCAATCTGTAACTCGTGAACGAAACATTTAAAAAAATGCATAAGCTTGTTCACGTTATTCAAAACAACAAAATGTGAATTATTCAATTATTTTAAGATCAGTATAATTCCTTACCTAGCATAGTTTAAGTTAATAAATATTTTATAAAATGAAAATGCATAATTATGAATAAAAAACTTCCATTTTTTTTACTCATAATTACAAGACATAACCAACGTCTTCGTAATTGTGAACATGGTTAAGTGACTTGGTCAAGATGACAACAATATAATGATCACATTACAAATATTGACTTTATAATATCAGATTTCTTTTAATAAAACTGTCAAAGCTGCGATTTGTACAATATGTTAGTAGATACTAATTCTCTTAAATTCGTTCACACTTATTTTGTCACCAATATCAAGCATTTTCAATAATACTTGATGTTCAGATGGAACACATCAAGTACAATGCTACATTTGGCTCAATTTTTAGCTTGAATTTTTTATTGCATTTATTTCCTTATTTCAGATTTTGTCGCGATTGGCGAAATTCACACATATATTAATGATTTAGAGACGAAATAAACATTTGGTGTAAAACTTGTATCGCCAAATTTTCATGCTTTTTAAACGGATAAACACTAGAGAAAGATATTGTTAATGTACATAAGCATTATAAGCATATCGATCTATAATTAAATCAGAGAATAAAATTCTACATAAATTATACAACTAGATTAGACTAATATTAATCATAAGTTTGAAGAGTAAGGCTTGTTTTCAATGCTTTGTTAAATCCACCATGCAACTTATGAAATTAAACCTATGATTGTTTTTTCAGACCTTTAGTTTAATCTACAATTCTAATGACATAAAAGGAAATTTCTTAATTTTTCTCACTAGATATTTTGGTACTTTTCCATAACACCCCCGCTTTTGATAATCGCCGTAACGTGAAAAAAATCATGAATTATTGTCATAAATAATCATTCGCATCATGTATATGTTAAAGTTTTCAAAGGCTACTAAAAATAATACAAAAATTTTATTTATATTTTATAAAATAAGTTTTATCGATAAGTGATTTATAATTATCACTTATTGATAAAACTTATTTGAACGCCAATGTTTATTTCTGTCGGAAAATATTTAGCAATCGCATCGGGCATCGATTACGTAAATATAATCTAAAAGTACCTTTTTTCAATGAGACAAAATTAAATTTTACTGTATTTAGTTGTTTTGGTCATTGGTAATTTATGAACTTAATGTTTTTTTTAACCGACAAAATTATCACCAATCAATCTTTTACACCAACTAGCTTTGCTTTGTTCAGCATTTAGTTTGTTTATCAATTTTTAATCAATTTTGCACAAAAAATCGATTTAATGTATATTAAATTTAAAATAAATTTTGAGCCATAAAATCATCGTATCTGCATTTCAATATTTTCTCTTCTCCGCTCATGACATGCTATTTCTTTAGGATTAAATCTCGGTACTTGGTACACATCGGTACTTTTCCATTATCTTAGGAGTATAATGGAAAAGTACCGATGTGTTCTTGCTTGTGTCACTAAGAATTATGTCTCCATGGAAATACGATTTGACAAGAAATCGCAATTTTTACCAAACTATTCAAAACAAAATCATAAATTTAGAATTAGATAATTTTTGTGTTTTTTTATTAAGTGCTAAATTTCCTTTGACTGGACATTGGAAATTATGAACAACATTCCATTTCTCAGATGATCGTCTAGCTGTGACTTTAATTTTCATATAACTACTAATTTTTTTAGAAATTATTGATAACATAGCTTGTAATATTTGAAATCTTAATGCAATTAAAGTTGCTTTGAAGTTATTTCTTTATATTTGATCATCTTCCATTCCATCAATTGGACACAAATTTTTGAATGCTGAATCCTTGACAAATTTTTGTTTTCTAAAACTTTTTCGTTGGTTTATTCAATACTTCAAAACACTCAAATATAAAGTAAAGAAGTTTTTAATATTTTTTCAAGTTAAAAATAAACAAAATAATACTAAATTCGAGTAAAATTATATTAAAGTATTGCCGATTACTAGAATAGTATCATGTTTCAAATATTAGAAAATTAAAAGTCATAATTTGGTTAAATCTTAAGCTGTTTTTATTTTTCTTTCAGGTTGGCTATAATTGATAAATATAATTTAAAATTTAAATTATGAACATGTAGAATAGTTAGAAATACATTTATTTTCTGAATTGTTAATATAATATGACAATTTTGTCTTGAAATAATATAAAATAAAAATTTCTTTGTAACAATATTTTCTTATGATTGGTTTATGGAATTTTGATTAAAATAAAATTACAAATTTTAGCCCTTATTTAAATTGATAAAGACATATTATTACAAGAAAATTTTCATTTTATTACGTATCTATTGATTAATATTTTTTATTTCCCTCCTTAAAATAAACTGGATAAGCTACAATATAAAATTTTGAAGAACATTAAAAATACCAATCCTGTTTGATGCTATTTTAATTCAGGTATTACAAGTAGGTTATAATTACTTTCTGTTTGTATTGTAAAAATGACATTTAGAAAATTGTTTTATCTCTTTATTAGGAGAAATCTGAAAAGTTTGTTCTGAAACAGAACATTTGTTATTAAATTACATATTCCAATTCGAGCATAGCCTTTAAAATGTAAGCATTTCTTTTCAAAAACACAAAATGTATTTTATTTAAACAATCAAAACTATTCTTTGCAGAAATATTTTTAATTTAAAAAAGTCCTAAATGATTAACATTCGAATTTATACTCTAATTAATAATGAAAATGTCAATACAGATTGAAATATTAAGGCTTTTCACGAAAAAAAAAAAACACTGCATTGAAGTCAAAGGATTAAACGAAAATTAGCAAATATTAACATATTCCAAGAAATAAATTGAAGTTTGGAGTAATTAATAGAATAAATATACATGTGATTGTATCTAATTTACTGTTTAAATAGAATTCCTTATAATAAAAAGATTAATAACCTGACGAAACGAAAACAGCGTAATTATTCGAAAATGTAAAAGGAATAAGAAGGAAATAAACAGAGATTCCAAGGAAATATAAAAAAGAAATAAATGAAAACTCTGTGCAAGAGGGAATATTACAACTTGAAGTATGAAAATTTCTTCAGAAGAAAACGAGAGATTCTCTTGATTTTTTTTTCTGGGGAATCCAAATAAAAATATAAAGTATCTACTTAATAATCTTTTTGAGTATATCACAATAAATAACATAATGAGTTTGTTAAAGTATAGTCACGGAATTCTTGGATTATACATGCTTGTTGACCATTTTATGGCAATTAATAAGTTTGAAACAGCTGGGTGATAAAAAAGAAAATTGAGCCAAAAATGTACTAAAAATGATATCTCGCTAAAGGAAAAACTAGCCAACTGTATCATTTTGTATTAAACGTACCAGCTCATCTATAGATTCTGCATAGTTTTCTGGTAAAATAATAAATTTTTCTGCGTCAAATTCTCACAACTATCCTCATATTTAGGAACTTTGTTTGGCAACATGAATAGCATCCTTGCTGAAGCTAATCGCTTCAGTAATAATTTGAAAGGTGAATTTTAGCTGCTTCGAACAAGGAAATTGCAACTTCATCCCAAATGAGTCTATATCCATTGAAGGGTTTTTATAGCCACGCAATTTCCTCCTAATCGTTATCAGGAAATATTTCCTAGTATTTCTAAAGATGAGGGATTTTGTCATCCAAGGTAGATTTTGTCATGCTCAGCAAAGAAAAAAAGACGCTCAATATTATAGTTAAAAGAATGTTAACATCCATATTAGACAGGCTTATTACAGAGAACTGTCTAAAGCAAAAAACATTTAATAGACAGACTTATTATGGACAGCATTCTGCTATTATCTCAATTTATTTTTTTTTCTGAGTTTTATAAAGTAATTAAATGTTCAGGGATTTCATCATCACTTCTTGTATTTACATTATTATCGTGGGTATTCGATTGCAGATATTATATAATCCCTCTGATGTAATACCACTTTTAGTGAATTCTTTTTGCGCGATGTATTTCATTTTTCTAACAATCTAGACTTAAATCTGCCACAAAATGATCTATAATTACGAAGTATTTCTGCGTGATATTATAATCTGTTTGATTTATATCATATAATGCTATGTAATCTATTTGTAAAGGAATAAAATGGCAACAAATTGCAACGAAATGCTGATGAATAAGTTGCTGATATTTAAAACTAGGTTTTATTTATTTAAAATGATAGCAAATTATATTACCTAAAGTTGGCTTGGTCCAAAATGGGGTGATGTTGACGTGAATATTTTTAATGTTAGCAAATTGTATAACCTAAAGTGTGTGTGTGTTAGTTTGGTCCAAAATGTGGTGATGTTGACTTCGTGAATCTTTTTAATGTTAGCAAATTGTATAACCTAAAGTGTGTGTGTGTGTGTTAGTTTGGTCCAAAATGTGGTGATGTTGACTTCGTGAATCTTTTTAATGTTAGCAAATTGTATAACCTAAAGTTTGCTTGATCCAAAATGTGGCGATGTTGACTTCGTGAATATTTTAAACGTTCGATTTTTGCCTAGGAAGTGATTACTTAAAAAATAATTTGTTTTGTCCTCAATTATTTAAAGCTTAAAGCAACTTTTTTAATTATAAAAATTTTAATACAGTAAGAGAAGTATAAAAATATTTTTGTTAAATACCTTCATTTTCCTCCACAATGAGCACATAATATCATACAGTAATGACTGTTGAGGAATATTGCTGATAATGAAATTTATATATTTCCCTTACAAATATCATAATATTCGGATTAACATCAGGCTGAAATATCTTCTTTTTATATTTTTTAAATCGGAATTGCATTGATTCCTATATTTGTAACAGTTTTGGCGATACTTTAGCATTCTTATTCTATTTGTTCTAAAGTCATGTTCAATAAAAATGGCTTCAGAATGTCATGACAAATAGTCCTGCTAGATATAAGGGTCCATCAATCTTAAGAAATTGTTAAACTTTAAAAAAAAATTAGATTGCTAACAACCTAACACTTGTTACTTGAGTTGTGTCTCATGTCCACATTGTCTTGGTTGGAAAAGACGTCTTTCTCATTATCGGAAGGCAGTGAATTCAATTCCTGACTTAATAGAAGATCCATTGTGCTTACTAAAGGTGACGTAGTTGTGTAAATAAGTCATGATCGCAATGTCCTCCAAGTGAAATGATACTTCTGCTGATGGCAGATCAAGTTTTGATAATCTTCTACGAGGTACTTGCTACTAAATTAGGAAGGTCTCCCCCGACAGCTTCTAAGTAACTGGTAGAACATAACTGTGGGATAATTACAGGGTGCAACAGCAACAAACTCGTCTGCGAAGACCCAATGCGACGGCTAGCATAAACATCTTGCTGTCTGAGGGGTAGGTCAAGTCTTGGCCGTCTGCTTGGTTGTTTGTGTTGTCGTGTGCCAGGTAGGCTGACATTAAGGGGTGCGCTGCTCCACTTTTCCAACTGAACCATATTTTGGTGGGGAGTCCGACTTCCTCAGTACACACATGCCTTAGGTACCCGTTTATAGGGTAGGTAACCATTCACAACACATTCATACAAGGAAAGGACAAAGACAGGATAGATAGAGAGAGAAAGTACGTCCATGCCCGAGCCATGATTCGAACCCAGGACCTCCCTATCCGCAATCAGGCACGATGACCACTAGACAAGTCTGCTTGGTACTTGCTACTAAACTACGAAGACTCAACAATGTCAGTATTTCCATTAATAGAATCAATTGAAGAAGATTTCTTCTTACATCAATGTGAATTATAAGCACTGAACATGAAATTTCAAAATTGATCACCATTATTTACCTGCTTATCTGCATTTCACGAAATAAACTAAATACTAAGAATACTCTTGTATTTTTTTAAAGCAGAAAAATCAAAAAATATATGAAGAAAGTTATAGGTTAAAAAACATGAATGTAATTATATTTGATAACTGATTTTCCCACAATGGTCAAAAAAGTTTAATAATCTATTTAACCCACGCGATGAATTTGCAAAACATCTTATTATCTTTTTGATTCCCATTATTATATATAAATTATAAATACCAACTTAAATGTGCATAGCGAAATCCCCTATTCCATCTGAAAACGTTCAAAATCAAAATTTAATTAAATGCATACATCATTTTTATCTCGAGTTATATTTATTTATCACTCGTATAGTTTTCGCATACTCATTGTCACTTCTGATAAAAACCAATCTTCATTTTTTATTACAAGAATGTGTCAAAAAAGGAAACAACTTGAAAACATATCCAATCATTTGAGTAAATAAAATTCTCTATAAGAAACACATTTTGAAATTTTTACAAGCAACATCTTCCATAAAATAGCTAAATGCGACATTCTCCATTCAAAGTAAATTTTTGCAATACTGATTGGGAAATAAAAGATGGGGGAAAAATAGGAAATATGTACGCAAACAAATTTTATTCGAAGTATTATGATGGAGAAAAGGTTTCTATATGCTTCTTTTTGTATGATCGCTGTTATTTTAATATCATTCATACTTTTCATACACTTTATACTGGCTGGAGTTCTTTTCTGAAGAAAATAGCTTCGGAAATTTTGGAGTTTTTATCGATTCTTTTCTATTTCACAAAAGCAAGCTTTTTTTATAAGAAAATTAGATTTCTACGTCATTCAAATTTTTAAGAATTTTCTCGCTGCTGAATTTTTATTACCAAGAATTTACAGTTTTAGAAAACTTGCAGTTGTTGAAATCAGTATTTATTCATTGAATTTTTTTCTACAAACTAAAATGTTTAAATCTCAGCATATTTTTATAAATATTAAAACTAGATAAAACTTAAAAACCTATTATCTATATTTCCTTTATTGTATATTATATCCCTTAAAAAAGTTATATCTTTCATTTTGATTGAAATGACTGATTAGAAAATTATATTTGACGAAAAGTTTATTAGATTTTTCTATAAAATGAATTGGATTTAAAGAAATGAGAACATTTTATTTTTCTTGAATGAAATTCTGAGAATTTCTTAAGCAAACAATTTATTTGAATGTCACTTAAGAATTTGGGAAAAAATTTCAAATAAATGGTCTCAAGTTAAAAGATTTCAAGAACTCAAATGAAATTTTCTGTAAATGGTTTCATACGTAAAGGCGTGTGCTTTAATATGAACGCATATTTAAGTGCATATATATCAAACAACTGCTTGAAAAATATGGAAATGAAAAAAATGAATGTTGAATAACAAGAATCAAATATTAAATTATTAAATACTATTTAATAGAAAATAATTTCCTTTTTCAAGTTAATCGATAAGTGTTGATTATTTGGTGAATTTTGATTAACAAAATAGAGAGAAAAAGAGGAGTTATGAATAATGGGTTTGATCACAGGTTTTGTTTATTTTGTTTGTCTAATTCACGCTTAATTTGCTTGTATAATAGACATAAAAAGGAGACAATTTATTCATACTAGTTTCACTTTATTCATAACCAAATTTACCTATTTTGGTGACATATTCACATATCATATACATCTATTTAAATGTGTGTGTGTTTGTGTGTGCACGTGTGCGTCTGTGTGTGCGTGTATGTGTGTGTGAGTGTAAATTCGATTACGATTGTCACATTTTTACCTTTAATCATATATAATTTACAGATCTTCAGATTTTCAATTCAAAAGTTGTTAGGTTTTTAATTCTCACTTCAGGTATATTTCTTTGGATTAGAGTTTACCTTTTTATGGAGGTCTCAATCAATTTATCTATCATGTAGAGAGACAAATTAAATGAAATCTATTAATCTACTTTCTCCGTATTCTGCTTTATCCACTTTTTTTAATCAAAATGTTTAAAATAATCTACAGTCATTTTATGTACTTGAAAAAGGATATTGTTCCTTTATAAACAACTTTAAATATTTCATCTTTTCATTATGATTTTTTTCAAAGCAGTTATTAATCATAAAGTGGTTGTTTCTTTCAGTTTCTTCTTCTTTCCAGTTGAGATAATAAAAACGCCATTTTTTTAAAATTCTGATTGGTTTAAAATATTCATGACGTCAGACAACGTTTCATCGTATTGAGATGGCTTTGTAAATCCGACTTGCCGACGAAAATTTATTGTCTGTCTTCAAATCACATTCTCCGAGCAGTAGCAAACAAGGCGAAGTTCACCATCGTTGAAATTAAAATTAACAATACTGTCGAAGTTCATTTGGAACTAGTAGGATGTATCACCTCAATTGGTAATCTTTGCAACTTATTTCGTCGCCAAAATAAACGCATGTGTTTAGAACAGGAACGGGCAAAGTCCTCCGAAGTGAAACGATGAACAAAAAGTTCAAACGATGTGGCCACTTAAAAAAAACCATATTATTCACGCAAAAATAACGTAAAATACGAGAAAAACCAAACCTTCCCGGTTCGGGCATGGATGTTACTTTCTTTCTCTGTACTCTCTGTGTTTCTCTATCCTTTCTTCCGTGATGGTGTATGAATGTGGCCCACCCTATAAACGGGTTTGTGGTGGTATGGTGCGGGTAACGCTACTCGCCTCCGTGATTTCGTTCACAGGTGCCCGCTGAGTAACGACAAATGAGTAGCAATTTCTGGCCTTGTTGTGGCATAGGGTTCAACCCTCAAGTGCCCGCCGTTGGGGAAAAAACCTAACAAGAAAAAAAATCGAAAAGTAACAAAAACTCAAATTTACAACATTATAATCAAAGCAAATTACGCTAGATTTGGCGAGAAATCTCTTGGGAGGGTATAACATACTTATACCTTTCATTAAGCATCGGTTTGAGAAGACGTTTTCCAATGATTGAAGCCACTAACAGATTTACAACAGAACAGAAGAAAAAGCAAAATCAAAAAGTCAAGACAAAACATCTACTTTTTGGTTAGTTTAAATTGACAAAGACGATTTAAATTTTTAAAAAATTTCATTAATTTATAGAACTTTAAAGTAATAATTGCAATGCTTGTAAACAATTAATAATTCCAATGTTTGTAAAAAATCTTAAGACTTTCTCTATCTTAATCTCTCTTTAATCTTATCTTTAATTTCTCTTATGAAACTTATGCCTTGCTTACACCAAAATTAATTTTTATTCGTCTTCATTTTATTCATATGTTTAATTT
Organism: Latrodectus hesperus; assembly: GCA_037975125.1. Classification (NCBI taxonomy): domain Eukaryota; kingdom Metazoa; phylum Arthropoda; class Arachnida; order Araneae; family Theridiidae; genus Latrodectus; species Latrodectus hesperus. The sequence goes on from CM075860.1 coordinate 40,656,795, forward strand.
TTTAACTAAAATATTTCGTGTTTATAATGCAAATTTAATGTCTAATAATAAAATTACACATAAAATTATAAACTTATAAAAATAACCATATATGTTGTCATTGTAATTTTTATACTTTGCAAAAATTGGATCATTTAAAGAACATGTTGAAAATTTATTTAATATTATAATAATTTGAAAGCAAAATGAATACATAATCATTAGATTAAATCCCCAAAAATTCAAGAATAACTTCGTTAACAAATTTTTTCCTACCATATACATAATTTTTCATGAAATGTTTTTCTTGAAAAATAATTCCGAAAAACAAGCAGTCGAAGTAATAATTTTGCTGATTATTTTTCAATAACTGGTAAATATTCATAAAATTCAAATATGTTTATAGGAATACAAATAGAAGACGAGAAATATTTTAAAGAAGTTTTTAGAAAGATTTTGCCTTTGAAATTCTATTAACAAAAAAATTTGACGATTTGAAAACAACCTCTGGTAAAAAGAAATGTTGCTTTTTGCCAAGGAAAAAATAATCCATAGAAACTCCATTCAGACCCTTAAAACTGTTTTCCTTAGCGAATGCTCTCACGTGGCACAGAAGTGAACTTTTGGAAAAAACTAAAAAAAATTAAAATATCGTTGGGGGTAAAAAAACATAAAAGATTTTTTCACTCTTAGCTGTCTTCCAAGAAGCTGAAAAAGCATATTTTTTCAGTTTATTACCTTATTCATTTCTATAACCAGCATCTAAAAATATGCTATGAATGCAGACACACAAGCACAATGTCGCCTTACTCATCTTTTTGGGAAGATATAACTTATAAAACCCTCGAAAAGTCTCTTTTTAAAGTTGCTTTTTTGTGATTTTATTTGAGGCTATAATTGGAAAGTTTGCATATATCTCTCATATACTACGGCATTGAGAAAATCTATATTCAGTGATAGGAAAGAAACGCTGATCCAATTAAATTAACTTACTTAATCTCTAATTACAAATGGTAATTAAATCAATATTTTTATAAAATCCTAAATTAAATGGTAATTAAATCAATATTTTTATAAAATCCGACATGTTAATAAGAAAGACTACATCCCAGAACATCTTAGACAACTGACCTTGGAAAACCTAAGCCACATTCCTAACAATGCCATCAAAATCTTCACTGACGGTAGTAAAATTGATATTCTAGCAGGTAGTGGCATATATATTGAAACCCCTCACACCAATTTGACTCTTTCTCATTGTAATCCCAATCACTGCTCTGTTTTCAGAAGTGAATTGATTGCAATAGACCTGGGACTAGAAGCTATTCTTTCTGAAGAGGATTATGGTGACCTATGGATCTTGTCTGACAGCCGTAGTTCTCTCCACCATCTTAGTAACTGGCTTCTTGTAGGCGACAAGATCAGCAACTCTATCCTGCTTAAATTAAAACTCATTTCACTTAATCATGATGTTCACTTGCAATGGATACCTTCACATGTGAATCTCCACGGGAATGAAATGGCCGATAATCTTGCTAAGGAGGGTTGCAGGATTTCAAATACTCCCTCTTCCACACTTACTTTTCTGGAGTTATACTCCCGGGAAAAATCAAAAATCTCGGAGGAGTGGAAAACACCCCCACCCATAATTGGTACAAGGGATCAAAACCGGGTTTGTCCCTTGACCTCCCGTGTGACAGACGTACCCGGACTGTTCTCTCAAGACTTGCTAACGGTCATATTAAGTGCCTCACTTTCAACGAGGGCAGGAAAACTTTCGTCACCTGCACCAAGTGCCAAAATCATCAGGCTTCTCCTGAGCATCTTTTGGATTGCATGGGTCTCTCTAGGGAGGATCTCTTTAGCAATCCTCTTTTAGTCTTCGACTTCCTTACAGTCAACGAACTCGTGGATCTAGTCTGACTCCGTCAGACATGGAGGATAAGCAACAACAACAACAACATAAAATCCGATATCAGATAGAAAAGGAATCTTTGCGATTTAATATTTGTAATTATATCAAACTGAAATAATGACAATCTAAAACATAAATAACAATAATCGAAGAAATTTTGTAACAGAATAATGTTATTATGTGTTATGTTGTTTATACTTTTAAAAATAAAAATATCATTTAACAGTTTTCCTAGGATACGTAAATATTATATATATATATTTTTAATAATTTATAGCAAAATCATTATTTTCACTGAGATGGAATGCTCTTCATTTGGTGGGTCTAACAAGTTTAAATGTGGATTCAATATCTACTTTAAACTATATATTTATAATTGTATTTGTTAAGATTTTAATTGTATGACATTTTGCTTGCCAGTTACAGAAATATTGCACAAAATTCCATAAAAATTCGCAAAAGGATTTAAATCAGAAATTTCACCAGCGAAAACAAAATTATTCATGCTTTCATCATAAACATGCCTCTCTTCAAGTTGGTGAGATTGATATTTCATTGGTAGATAGGTATCATATTATTTCATTAAGTTACTAGAATTAGTATATCACTGGTAGATAGGTACTTTATTTTTCTTGAAGTTGGTGAAATTGTTATTTCATTATATTGGTATTTTATTGGTTTTTCATTGATTTTTCAAATTAGTAAAATGGTTATTTCATTAGTATATTGGCATTTCATAGGTTCTTTAAGTTGGAGAAACTGGTATTTCATTGGTTATTCAAGATGGTAAAATTCGTATTTCATGGATTTTTCAAGTTGGTGAAATTTGTGTTTCATTATATTGGTATTTTATTGGTTTTTCATTGATTTTTCAAATTAGTAAAATGGTTATTTCATTAGTATATTGGCATTTCATAGGTTCTTTAAGTTGGAGAAACTGGTATTTCATTGGTTATTCAAGGTGGTAAAATTCGTATTTCATTGATTTTTCAAGTTGGTGAAATTTGTGTTTCATTATATTGGTATTTTATTGGTTTTTCATTGATTTTTCAAATTAGTAAAATGGTTATTTCATTAGTATATTGGCATTTCATAGGTTCTTTAAGTTGGAGAAACTGGTATTTCATTGGTTATTCAAGATGGTAAAATTCGTATTTCATTGATTTTTCAAGTTGGTGAAATTTGTGTTTCATTATATTGGTATTTTATTGGTTTTTCATTGATTTTTCAAATTAGTAAAATGGTTATTTCATTAGTATATTGGCATTTCATAGGTTCTTTAAGTTGGAGAAACTGGTATTTCATTGGTTATTCAAGATGGTAAAATTCATATTTCATTGACCTTTCAAGTTGGTGAAATTTGTGTTTCATTATATTTGTATTTTATTGGTTTTTCATTGATTTTCCAAATTAGTAAAATAGTTATTTCATTAGTATGATGGAATTTCATTGATTCTTTTTAAGTTGGTGAAACTGGTATTTCATTGTTTTGATAAAACATTTATTCTCTGTCAATTATAAGTACCAAGCGATCTTTTAAATGAATTTTCTAATTAGTTTTGTATAATTATATGTTTGTATCGTATGAAACGAATGAAAAATAGTAACTTTTGATAAATGATCTGACTATACCATCACTTAAATTTTATTAATTAGTTGTTCTGAAATATATTGCTAATCTTTATTATGCTACATCAGCAGTGCTATATTTTATCAAGTCGGAATTTCTTTTTATCAAAAAAGAAAAAAATAATAATAAATAAAAATAAAAAAATAAAAATTAAATAAAAATAAAAAAAAAACATTGTTATTTGTATATTTTAGTTTTAGAATCATTGATACTATTCCATAATTTACATGTTTGAAATTTACATAAGCCACTCACCAAAATTTCCCCTCTAATAAATCATAACTTTTAAATTTTGCGTGTTGATAAACTAACTAAAATTGCATATATCGAGTTATAGAATCTTATTGCATATTTTATATAAGCATCTATATTTATGACTTTCCTTTTCTTAAATTAGAAATAATTGCTTATTGCTTATAAATTTTGTGTGATGCAACTGATATATATATATGTTTGTATAAAAATTCCAACTCTACTCTCATTGTAACGATAAGAATTCTTTTTCCACTACAAATGTATTGATACTTCTTCAAAAAGCTATTTTATTTATCCATTTTCTTATGTATCTAAATAAAAGATGTAAGAATTTTTAAGAGTAATGCCGCAGGATTCTTATGCTCATTGACACAGTTTAATAAATAGTTATCTGAAAATGACAACTTATTAGATTAGGGCAGTAAGATTAGCACTGCAACAGTGCTTTAACAAACATTTTTAAAACAAAACACCAAAAATTTATTTATTACTTAGAAAATGTTTATATTAATAATTACTACAAAAATATTTTCATCATCTAATAGTTGCAGCCGAGTGCTAAATATGTAAAAATTAGGCAATGTTAATACTTTGTTCTATTCAATAAACTTAGTTTTTCAGTTTCCCTCAGACAAATGTTCTTTTTTAAAATATGCAACTCAACAAGCACCTAAGGATCTAAGAACAATTGTATGAATTTTACTGCTTCATAAATTTTTATTTTGTTTGAAACAGTTCTATTTTGCATTCTCACATTTCCGGTTTAATTTCAATTTTACATGCACAAAACTGATTCTTATAAATTAAAAACATCTTTACATATTAATACATTTGTATTTACCGAATGCACATTAGGCGCTAGGTAATACATTTGAAGGAATGTATTAAGCAAAATATTACAAAAATCCTGATGCTGTCAAAAAACTTAATAAAAAATACATTTTATGTGAATCAAAAATGCGCAACTTTAATTATAAATAAAATTAAAAAGAATAATTAATAAAAAACACACATATGCTAAGATATATATAAACCTTCAACTCGAAATCGTAAAACTATTTAATTACTATAATACTGATGAAATTTGTAAGAGACCATAAACATTAATTTCTTTAAATATAGTAAGCAATTATTTTAAATAATCAGAAAATAATCCAAACATTTTAATATAATCTGTAGTTTAATCTTCAACAGAAAAATTTGAAAACAACTGTATCTAAGTCATATATTTATTTACATCTGTTGGAGTTTGTGATATATTTAAATATCTATTTATAAATGAAATTTCGATTAAATGACATCCAAGCTATTTTAAAATCTTTGACATTTAAAAAGAAAAAGATCAAATATTATTCCAGACCATTAAAGCTTAAATTACCATTTGGAAATCTAAATTTGAAAACTGAAATAAAAATGACGTGTTAGAGAAATTCGAGGAACAATTTAGTTCTAAAAATAGACATTTCTGACAAACATTGTAGCTTATATTACTTTAAAAGCTTTTCATATAAAGTACAAAATTTCGAAATGAATAGTTCTTCTTTCAAAGTCAAAAGCAATGCCAGTAAATTTGAGTTATAAATGATAGAAAATAGTAGATTTTAAGGATTTGTCATAAGCATTGTTAAAATGTATTTTCGCAAATATGTGATGTAGAAACTATTGTATTATATTATACCGCATCACCTTTCCTGTTGCCAATTTCTGCCAACCAAAACGCTTAACTTATACATTAACCACATAATTTTGGCTCATTGTTAAGTTACAATTTAGAAAAATCTGAGCTTAAATTTATTTTTCTCCTCTCAGTGAAAAGTGTTCCATATTAATTTATCTGACAGAGTTTATCAAAATTCATTGTTCAAGTTTAAACTTTTATGATATTTTCTTTTGAAATTATTCATGAAAAGAACATAAAATTATAAGAGAATTTGTCTGGGTGAAATGAAATAAATGATTCCTATTCCGTTAACATACAAATCATCGAAACAAATATGTCTGAAAAGCGCTTATAATGCTACTAAAATATGTCTTAAGCCAATAATTATTGTTTTGGATATTAAAAAAATTCTGGTAAGTAAATTAATAAGTTTGAATAACTTTTTAATTTAAATATTTTAAAATATTGTTTTTTCTACAAATAATTATCCTATTTTAATATCAATTAAAAAACCTGAATTTAACATTGTAATGGAAAAATGTTTTGGTTAATTATTCAAAATTTAGATATCAACAAGAAAATAAGTTTTTGCAATAACCAATTTTTATTACCTTTTTTTGATACTGTGTTGTGATTGTCTAAGTGAGTTTGAAAGAGATAATAATTTTTAATTTAAAAATATGACATTATAATTACATTATTTGACTCCCTGCTTTGAGAGTTTGAAATACACTTGCAAATGGATAAAAAAAGACATTTAGTAATCAAAGTATTCAAGCATGCAATTTTGTTGCCAAATATTTATTACCTCGAGAATTGCATAATTGTGTACATTTTCCTAATTATGTACTTTTTCTAATATATATATATATATATATATATATATATATATATATATATATATATATATATATATATATATATATATATATATATATATATATATTTTTCGATTACATGTTTTAACATGAAACATATAATATGAACATTTCATATTTATAAACAATTATTTGGAAATAGTTTCATGTTACAAATATTCATCAATGTGTATACTTATCTACACAGAATTGTAAATTTTTATATGAATACGTTTTTATATGAAAATATTAAAAGAAAACTACCCTATAAAGCAGTATAGCTCGAAAAAAAATAATTGATAGAATTTCAAGTTTTTTTATCAGAATTTTGTGACAGAAACACCTTATCAAACTCTATTTATTCATGATATTCGTGATAGAGGAATTTTCTTTGAGAAAATAACCTAATTTATAAGTAACTATCAAAAAATAGTTTGGTTAAAGTTACTTCTAAAGTCTTGAGACAGAATTAAGGAGTCTGTTACGTGTAGTGTCTATGCAATTTTTTCTGTGTAAAGTTATTCAGCAAAAGATGAACATAGTAAAAATCGGGAAGAAAGGTTTTATACTTGTATAACAAAGACATCTTAAATCAGATAAGATATAAGAAATATTTTCTAAGGAAATATATAATTGGATAATTTTTTCTTACTATACTAAAAAATTAAAAATGTAGTCAAATTACTTATGAACTTTTTAAAAAACAGAGATAAGAAATTTATCTTCTTTTTATTACTTAATTTTTTATTATTAAAAAGATTTTTTTTTAAATTTTTTGTATCCGAATAATTTATTAAAATCATTTCTGAATATCGTTTTATAATTTCTTTTCGAGAATGTGTTTCTTTAAAAGTAAAGTTGATTTCAATATTAACGCTTTGGTGATAAAAAATCAAATTTGGCTTAGACCATTTCTTGCAGAAACCAGATATACAGTCAGTCAAAAAAGTATTGGGACACTTGGGATGCGTAACATGTAAAACTATTTATAAAAATATTTATCACATTAAAACAAAAGCAAAAGTAATCAAGAGGTGCTTTAACATTTGGTATACACTATATAATTAAAATTTTGCTGATATTTTCGCTTTAATTTGATATAGCTTTTTGAATTTAATTTAAAGGCAAACAAGGGTAAAAAAATTATTGGGACACTTTTGAAATGAGCAAGTAAAACGATAAATATGTCACACAAAATAAAATTTAATTTGATACCACCTTCTTTAAACAATACTTTTTAACATAAGTTGTCAATAAAATCGGTTACATGTAGAGCAATGGCGAAAAACAAAGAGATTTCTATGGATGTGCGAAATCTGGTAATATGCCATTTGAAAAATGGAAAATCAGTTCGCTGTATAGGACAGATCTTGGAGCTGAGTAAGTCTACAGTTTTTTTAACATTATTCACAGGTTCACGAAAACAAACAGTGTTGAAAAAAAGCAGAGATCAGTGCGTCCTAGGATATTTACTGAACGTGAAAAAAGATGGATTGTGAGGCAAGTTCTCAATAATCCAAGAACCAGCGCAGTAAAAATGACTCTGAGATGTAAAAGTATGTTCGGGAAATCTGTAAATCCTGAAACTGTCAGAAATGTTTTAAGAAAACATAGGTATCATGATAGAGTACCTCGAAGAAAGCCCTACATTTCCAAAGCAAACCGACATGATAGACTGGCATTTGCTGAAATGTATGTAAAGCAGCCACCAGAATTTTGGGAAAATGTAATTTTTGTAGACGAAAGCAAATATAACATTTTTGGATCAGATGGGAAGCAAAAAGTCTGGCGGACACCTAATACGGAATTAAATGTCAAAAATTTGCTGCCTACTGTTAAGTATGGAGGCCGCAACCAATTAGTCTGGGGCTGCATGGCAAACTCTGGTGTTGGAAACTTAGATTTCATAGATGGTTTAATGAATACATATGTCTATCTTGACATTCTCAAGTGAAATTTAAAGCAAAGTGCGAGAAAGTTGGGAATAGGAAGCCATTTTAATTTGTACCAGGATAACAACCCAAAACATACTGCTCACATTTGCAAGTTATGGGCCCTTTACCACAGTCCTGGTGTGATTAAAATTCCTGCACAGAGTCCAGACCTTAATCCCATAAAACATGTATGGGATTATTTGCAGTAAAAACTCAATGAACACCACATTTCTAACGAGCTGGAGTTAAGAAAGCATCTGGTTGAAGAGTGGGCCAAAATCGACGAGTCGTTTTGTGCATAACTGGTCAAATCCATGCCAAATCGACTGTTAGAGGTCATAAAGTACAAAGGTGGTCCAACAAGATATTAACTATAAATTTTTTGCTGTTTTTTTATTTATTTGGGCAGTGTCCCAATACTTTTTTGAGCTCATTTTTTGCCTTGACTTTTTTTTTCTTTAAATTAGAACAATAGTTACATTAATATTTGAGTTTTGTTTCAGTCACGTGCAATGATCTGCATTTAACAAAATGTCATATACGTCTTTTTTGTTTCATTTGTCTTTTTTGTTTCAAAATGTCATATACGTCTTTTTTGTTTCATTCACAATATAAGTTCATGAAATTTTATCATAAGTTATATATTATGATAAAATTTCATGAACTTATATTGTGTCCCAATACTTTTTTGACAGAGTGTATATGGTATTATTTCCAAATATTTTATTATATCGATAATTTCCAAATATCCCAGTTTATCGATAAAATTTCATTGGAATTTAAGGTTATTTTCACATGATAGTTGTTTAAATTTTGATTATTAAATTCACAACTAAGTATGTATCCTTTTATTTTGTTGAGTAAAAAGTAGATTGCTCAAATTTAAATTTTTATCATAGTAAAAAGTTTATAAAATCGGATAATATCGTCAATATACTTGTTTGCGATAATTCATAAATACTGTCGTCTACATACGTTCCCCAAAATGAATTAAAATTATTTTTATTAATAATTAAATTTAATTAGCTTTTTTGTCAGTGTTTCCCGAAAAAAGATGAAAACATTTCATCGGTTTTTACAGACACTTTTATCAAATGATATGAAAAGTTTCTATAAAAGTCGGATCAGTTGAAAAGACAAATAATTAATTTAACTATGAGATACATACGAGCAACTATGGATTTTATTATAACAAAATTAATTAAGAATTATTTTCTTTCACTTAAATTCAATATTTGCATAAAAATTAAAGATCATTTGGTAACATTACTTTTGTTGAAAACAAAAATAGCTATCTTTATTTGATAAATTATCACTTTTTACTGAAAATAAACAAAATGGTAAGTTTTTATAAGTGTACATGCCAAAAGATTTAATTCATTTTAAAAGTAAAAACAAAACCATTCTTTCAAAGATTGTTAATTTCCATTTGAAATATCAAAAGCAATAAATAATTCATTTTTAATAAGATGTATACCTAAATAATTTTAAAAGAATAAAATATAAATTCAAAAAAGTGCTTCAGAATTTCTATTTGTTTTCGAAACAATAGTTTTCTAAAAATTTTAAGTTAAGTTTATAAAAACAGTTATATTTTACAAAAAATTTTTTATTTCTAAATTCTGAACCTGTTGTAGCATTGAATTTATAAAATTGGTGGTTCCTAAAACCACCTCTAATAGAAAATGCGGCTTTGAAAAAGGAATCCATCCAAACTCTATTCAAACCTTGAAGGGTGTTTTCCCCGCCGAACAAACTCATGCTGAGCTGAAGAAAAATATCCCAAAAAAATTGAACTGAATTAAGATTTCACCATTGGAAAAGCCCATAAAAGTTTTTTTTCGTTTATAGCACTATGTCAGAAAATTGTCGATGCGTACTTTCCTCCAATTTTTTCACTCTTATTTCGTTTATAACCAGCATCAAAAGATGTTTTGAATGCAGAATGTTGCATTTTTTTTGTTAAATTTTTCTATAAAAAGCCCAAATGTCTTTTTTTTAAATTGATTCACTGGAGATTTATCTGCGAAAATAATAATGTATGTGAATGTATATTTTCTTTTCATACCACAAAAATAAATAATAATTTCTAGATATTACACTTTAATGCGATGGCAATGAAAATATAACTGATGCAACAGATATAATTTTAAAATATTTTAGGTAGAGAAGAAATTTCAAAATTGCATTTCAATGGAATATATCTATATATCTATATCTATCTATCTATCTATCTATCTATCTATCTATATATATATATATATATATATATATATATATATATATATATATATGTAATTTATTATTTGAATAACTTTAATTTTAATAAAGAACATTTTAAGATTTTAATTTTTGACATTTTTAAATATAAACTAAATATAAATTCTAATAAAAATATTAAACCAGATTATTTCGTTATTTCATTTAAACATCCATTATATGATAACATTGAATTCTCCAGTATTATTAAAGAGCTTAAGCATAACTTTGCTCTAAATAATAGTGAAATTAAATGTACTTTTAATTATGATTTACCATTTGTCAGACATATTTTTAATTACAATAAATTTTGTAGTAATATAAATATTGATAAAGAAACTGCCGATTGTTTCTGTAATGACCCGAAATACAATAAATTCGTAAATTTTACTTTTGGACATATAGTTACCGGAAATACTGATATCATATTGAATGCTGAATTAAGGGATATTATTAATAAAGGTACTAAATTTAGACCAGAGTTAAATATTATAACTATAAACAAATTCTTAAGTTTTTCTCAATGATATCCATAAATTTATTTTTAAGACTTCTAATACATATTCTATTCCAATAGAATTTTCCTCACAGTGGAAATGGAACTTTTACTCAAATTTAAAGAAAACGTAATTTAAAATTTAAAGAATTTAATAAAAAATATCTAAAAAAAATTTCAAAAACGTTTCATTATTACTCCTGTAGATAAAGCATCAAATAATTATGCCTTTCTCTGTAAAAAAATTTACTACAAATTATTAAATGAAGAAATATATAATTCAACAACCTACAAAATTCTTAATTCAAACGAAGCAACAAAATTTTTAAAAAATTCTTGCGTTTGCTAAAAAAAACTTAAAGTTGAAAATATAAATTTTAATTTTCCATACATTACAGTTTATCTCAAATTCCATAAAAATCCAGTTAAATTTCAGTTTATTACATGTGGATGTAGAACTTATGCAGATAAATTTGGTAATTTATTTTCTTATTCTTTAAACATTATTTTAAATAACATAAATGATTCATATAAAAATTTTATAACAAATTTGCTATTATATTATAAGTATATCATTATGTATCCTTAAGTAGTATTTATAAAATACTGATAAAATAATTTGTTATTTCTTTAATACTGTTGGAATATGTACTGTGGAACAAAGCAAATAATTGCTCAGCAATGAAGCTGAATAAGTAAAACTTTCTTAAACACAAAGACCTAATTCTATCTATCTATAACAGAATTTCATATAATTTTATTGTATACAAAGATTTTAAAATAAAATGATTAATTAAATATTTTTATATTAAATCTCTTTAGTTTAACTTAGGTATAAAGTATCTCTTGTAAATGAATTTTATCTGTTATTTTTAACTTCAACATTTTTAGTTAAATAAATTTCAACACACTATAAAATATTCATATTATATACTGTTTTTACTAAAACGGAGCTGCAAATTAGAAATTCTTTAATTAAAAAATATAATCTGTATATATTCTACCTTAATATAAACTAAACTCAGCAGCACGCCTTGGCTATGCCCAAGGCCTACATTGACCGCGTCTATTTTCTTAACCGAAAGCCCTGGAGGGAGAAGCATATGTCTAAAGGAAGGGGTCAACCTGACGCAAAAACCCCAGTGCTTCGCTCCCAAGCAGTCTTGGTATTTTGTTTGTTTTATCGACCCTCTGAAAGGCTGAGACGTCCCTACCTAACTTGAGAATCCAATCTCGGAATTATCTTGGGAACACGAAGTGGTCATGCCATAAGACTTAGTTTTTATCTTAAAGGTAAAAATTAAAATATAAAAAGTATTTCATTCAATATTTAATAAAACCAATTTCATTCAGAATATTCAAGTAAAACAATTACATCAACAATTGATCAGGGGATTATAAGTATTCCTTCTATCATATTTTTCTTCCTCAAGCACCACTGCGATGTTTTTGGAAATCGGCAGGCAGACAGACTTGCGAAAGCTGCTTCCCTTATCATTCAGCCACAAATCCCCCTTTCCCTCTGCGTAACATCAAAAGTGTAATCCTCAGTGAAATAAAGAGTTTCCCTTTATGCTGATGTGGCTCTGGACAGGCCGTGGAAAACTCAACTTGATGGGAACAATAAAATCCCTGGCTCCTTACCACGAGTTGTTGGTGTCGCTTGTTTCCGGGTGACAGCTGGACATGACTATCTGCAAAGGCACCTTTATCGAATGGATGTAATGGACTCTGCTTGTTGTTCATTGTGCAATCATGATTATATGGATGCTTCTCACCTCAACAGTTCGTGGGTTCGAATCCCACCTTGGGCATGCCGAGCTGGCAGCCGAATGGTTAGCGCTCTTGCCTTCGGTTCAACAGTTCGTGGGTTCGAATCCCACCTTGGGCATGGATGTTTGTAGTGGTTCGGAATCCACTTTAAACCGTAAGTCCCGGTCTAATTAGCCCTCGTGTGCAAAAAATGACCGTTGAGCGACAAACAAACCAAACCAAACCACCTTGGGCATGGATGTTTGTAGTGGTTCGGAATCCACTTTAAACCGTAAGTCCCGGTCTAATTAGCCCTCGTGTGCAAAAAATGACCGTTGAGCGACAAACAAACCAAACCATCTTGGGCATGGATGTTTGTAGTGGTTCGGAATCCACTTTAAACCGTAGGTCCCGGTCTAATTAGCCCTCGTGTGCAAAAAATGACCGTTGAGCGACAAACAAACCAAACCACCTCGGGCATGGATGTTTGTAGAGGTTCGGAATCCACTTTAAACCGTAGGTCCCGGTCTAATTAGCCCTCGTGTGCAAAAAATGACCGTTGAGCGACAAACAAACCAAACCAAACCACCTTGGGCATGGATGTTTGTAGTGGTTCGGAATCCACTTTAAACCGTAGGTCCCGGTCTAATTAGCCCTCGTGTGTAAAAAATGACCGTTGAGCGACAAACAAACCAAACCAAACCACCTCGGGCATGGATGTTTGTAGTGGTTCGGAATCCACTTTAAACCGTAGGTCCCGGTCTAATTAGCCCTCGTGTGCAAAAAATGACCGTTGAGCGACAAACAAACCAAACCACCTCGGGCATGGATGTTTGTAGGGGTTCGGAATCCACTTTAAACCGTAGGTCCCGGTCTAATTAGCCCTCGTGTGCAAAAAATGACCGTTGAGCGACAAACAAACCAAACCACCTCGGGCATGGATGTTTGTAGGGGTTCGGAATCCACTTTAAACCGTAGGTCCCGGTCTAATTAGCCCTCGTGTGCAAAAAATGACCGTTGAGCGACAAACAAACCAAACCAAACCACCTCGGGCATGGATGTTTGTAGTGGTTCGGAATCCACTTTAAACCGTAGGTCCCGGTCTAATTAGCCCTCGTGTGCAAAAAATGACCGTTGAGCGACAAACAAACCAAACCACCTCGGGCATGGATGTTTGTAGTGGTTCGGAATCCACTTTAAACCGTAGGTCCTGGTCTAATTAGCCCTCGTGTGCAAAAAATGGCCGTTGAGCGACAAACAAACCAAACCAAACCACCTCGGGCATGGATGTTTGTAGTGGTTCGGAATCCACTTTAAACCGTAGGTCCCGGTCTAATTAGCCCTCGTGTGCAAAAAATGACCGTTGAGCGACAAACAAACCAAACCACCTTGGCCATGGATGTTTGTAGTGGTTCGGAATCCACTTTAAACCGTAGGTCCCGGTCTAATTAGCCCTCGTGTGCAAAAAATGACCGTTGAGCGACAAATAAACCACCTCAAGAACTGTCGTGAAGTTTTAAAGTTTATGACTGATGACTATTTTGAGGCTACTAAAGGACTTTATTCTTGTTTTTATACTTGCTCATCTTGTTATTGGGCTGCTCGTCCATTAATGGCAGAGATGCCGAGGACGGGCGTAGGATAAAAAAATATTTTACTTTCTAAAATTTCAAATTCATTTGCCTTTGGTATAGAAGAATATCGACTTATAAGAATTTTGGTACAACTTACCATAAAATAATTTTTTTTTACATTAATTTAAAATTGAATCAAAGCATTTTATGGCATTTTTAATAATTATATTTTTTACAAAAGCATTTCTCCTGAGTGTTACAACTAACTTGAAAATATTGCACATGCAAATAATTTTTTTTTTGATCAAAAGTGATAAGAGGAAATTTTTAGCGCAATATATTTTCAATAGATTCTGTTTTAAATTCATAATTGGGAAGTTGTGAAATATTTTATTTTACATATGTAATCTTTTAGAATTACTTAAATATATGAATTGGAATAATTAAGGAATTTTACTACCAGTGCTAAATATATCCATTATAAGACTTATAGGAATTGCAATAGTAATTTATTTTAATATATGCTAGCCTAAAATATCATTTAAAAATTGAAAAGTATTAGAACATTGGATTTTTGGATTAATTTTCACAATCCCAAATAGTTGATATTAAATTTGTGTTACAGTTTAATCAAAGAATAGTAAGTTTATGTATTTACAATGAAATTTTAGATCTACAGTTTACCAATGTAATTAATTTGAACTGCTGATTACCCGAATCGCTTTAAGAATGTCAGACAAATAAATTATACTGAAGAAGAGAAGAATAATGAGAAAAAGGAAAAAACTCAAGGAAAAGAAAGAGAAGTTGTTGTTGTTTGTTGTTACTAACCACACTTGGAGAAGCCAAGCTCGCTATGCCTTGGCTATGCGAATTTAAGTCAGTAGGATGCGTCTTTCGTTTAATCAGATCACCACCATGGTGAAAGTACGACTTTGCTCTTCAAATCCTCCTATAGATGGCACCACCAGAGGATCCACTCCTTCAATTTTGACATTGATCTGAAAGGAGAGGAACTTTTCTTCAGACCATTGCACCCATGGTAACTGCTCAATGACCGACCACAGGTCTTTCGATTGCACAGATTTAACGAGCACGTATATCGCATGTACTAGGTGGGTCTTTGGCGGCATTGGGAATCGAACCCCGCCCTTCCGGGGGGAAGGCCGATGCCCTAACCACTAGGCTACCACTGCCCTAGATGAGAAGATGAGAGTAAGAGAAAGCGAGAGAGACGTGTCCCTTGAGAAATTTCAGAAGTATTCTTTTGAAAATCCCTGGATGTTCAGAAGTTAGTGTTGAAGATATAGGAGAATGAATTATGATTGAGACCTTGGATTTCAGATTGCAAGTGATGGTAAAATTATTTAAAGTGTCGAGGAAGAAAATGACCAAGCAGACACGGCACCATCAACACAGCCGAGTAAAAAATTTGTCGGCTTTGAAACTGCTTTGAAGTGGATGGAGCTTCAGCCCGAATGTGACGACATGCAAATTCTCAATGTCAACCGGATACGCGACTTGTCTGCCCGAAAAAAGAAGAAACAGTGAAACAGCTTACACTGACCGATGTTCAGCAAGGAATGAATTTCATCTAGACAATACTGTACACACATACTGTCATAATACTCAACTCTTGTAAGTGCATTAACATGTAAAAGTGTTGTATTTTCATTTAAATGATTAACAGTTTTTTTCTCTTTAACAATATGTAATTTTTCTCCCATTTCTTAAAGTACAATAATTAATTTAATTAGATCCTTTTTTTTAAAAAAAATCCGATTAACCGAATTTTTCATTATTTGAATAGGGTCTGGTCCTAATTGATTCAGATAATTTAAGTTCTTCTGTATTTTTAACTGTATATCTTATTCAAAAGTATTAAACTTATATTTAGTCTATATATATATATATATATATATATATATATATATATATATATATATATATATATATATATATATATATATATATATATATATATATATATATATATATATATATATATATATATATATGTATATATATATATATATATATATATATATATATATATATATATATATATATATATATATATATATATATATATATATATATTCCACAAAATATTCCATAAAAATGATTCCATATTCCACAAAAATGATTCTCCAGGAAATGGAAAAGGGGGTAAGCTGACAGTGCAAGATCAAATGAGAAAAAGGATGGCACAAAGTCTCCCAATCACGCCGATGTATTCCATTCCTGGCCACCCACGTGACATGCGGTCTCGCGTAATCAGCCAACGACAGGACAACCTTGAAATTGATGAGTTCCTAGCTCTGTTGTTGTTGTTGTTGTTGCTGATCCCTGTTGTCTAGCAGCGCTAGACCAAGTCTATGACATTGCACACTCTCAGGAAATCAATGACCAATAATGGTCGCTCCAGAAGGTCTTCTTTATCGAGTCCCAAGCACTCAAGGATCCTTGAGGATATGCTTGGCTTTTGGAACACTTAGCGCAAATTCCTTTTCTTTGTTGTTAAATGCCAATGATCTTAGGTGGCCACTTCGAAAACGAGTTATTGTAGTTTGTTCCAGTCTGCTGCACCGGAGGGATAGAGATCCGCCGGGACGATTACCCTGGTACCAATGGTACACTGGGGGAATGGCAAATGCAGACCTAGCTCTTCTTGTTCAATGCCTGTTTTACACGTTCCAATAGCTGCGAATATGATTCCGCATGACCGTTTGATTCGTTGGTAGCAGCTCATAGTGAATCACTTGATGACTAGTCCATCAGACACCAGCTTCATCACAGAGAGACAAATCACCCGACTTGAATGTGTGAAACCAATGACTTGCCTACATTCATTCACAGCACTATCGCCAAATGCTTGACATATTTGGCAACGGATAAACCTACTTTGAAGTCATTAGGCAAACAACACCGAAAGATCATCTTCAACACGTCCATTTCTTTTCTCTACTGTGCGAGTTACGATGGATGATTGTGCACAGTAGTTCAGCTTTTTAACGACTGATATTCGTACTCTGGACTGACCGGTGTTTCAACCACGTCATGCATTAATTTGCATACTTATTCTTATTTCATTCAGTGACAACGAAAAAAGAGGCAATAACTTTCTTCTTTACCTTATTGTTTTTTAAGCAGTTCCTCTTAAGTAGCATCCAGATTATCTGGAAAATTAATCATTCAGATTATCTAAATGTTTTGAAAATGTTTTCGCCACTATAATGGATTATCTTTTTTAACCTGCACATTGCCAAAATAATCAATGTCAATTGTAGAGGCGACAAAAGCATAATTTAGAATTTTATGATATAATCTTCACTTCACATCATCACAAAGTCAGTTATTTAATTGAATTGGTGATACTGAATCATACTCAGTGCACATTGGGGATACTGATTTATAGTGTAGAAGTAACGTGAATGCTAGTGTTCTGGCTTTCAATTCCAAAGTACGTGAATTTGAATCCTCCATCGGGATTGGATATTTGTACGATTCAGAATCTATTTTAAGCTGAATCTAATTAGCCCTTCAGAACAAACTTGACCATCAAACTAACTATATTACATTTTATGTATAAATAGAAAGATTTGTTGATTGATTCATTCACTTCTTAGTTTTCAAATTGATTGTTTTAATTTGCACATTTCCCATTTGGTACTTGTCAAAATTAAGATAAACATTTTTAGTGATGTTTTGAGTATGAGAGCAACTTTTCAAGATCGTTTTAAAACTCACAAAATAAGGGTAAACTAATATCGGTCGTAATTTAAAATCCATAACTGTATGAACGTAACTGAACCACACATATTAAACAAGGCTCCATCTTAAAATATTTGATTCTTGTAAAAGAAAATATTCCTCATTTTCTTTTACCTGTCATAGGTATATCTCTTACACAAATGTTTGATGATATACTACAGTGTTACATCGACCGAGAAAAGATATTAATATATTCTAGCACGTAAATCTTTCATTTATCGCGGCATTATTTGTAAATTACCCTTGTTGTTTCATGACTTGCTTTTTAACTTTTAATTTCAGGAACCTGTTTGCATCAACATTAGTGCAGTTCCTTTACTCTGAAGATGACTTACCAGAAGCTCTACTTGAGGTAATTTAATATGAATATTTTTTCATTTTCATTTGAATATTGCATGATTATATATATATAAGTCGTAATCGAATCCTTACAATAACCCCTAAGAGAATAAAAATATAATTTATCAAATAAGATGCTATAATGATTTTTTCCTATAAAATAGAGAATAATGACACATAACTCCCATAAATGTTATTAAATTTATCTTAATTGTAATTTAATTATTAAAACAAATATAATAATACGGTAATTTAATAAATACAATCGAAAATATATTTTGTATCAATCTCTTTTTCAATAAAATCGTATGGTTTTCGAAAATAAGTGTTCTGACACTGAATTAAATTTCCACAGTGAATTTATCACACAACATATTGGCAATCAATTTTCTTATTATCATCTATGATTGCACTTAACATATAATTAATTTACAGGAACATTTTGTAATAGGAACACCAACATTACATTCTCAACATGGCTGTTCTAAATCACTTTCGAATTCAACCGAACAGCCCGCTATTCTTTTTCTTTAAAAAAAAAAAAAAAAAAACTCGTGTTGCTGTCTCCACTGCGCCATCTCGAGTCGTCGAAATCATTACATAAGAATTTGTAAAAGTCCTTGAAGATACTTCTTACAATATATTTACGATTTAAGGATTAAGTATTATACTTATGTTTTAGAATTCATAAGCTTTGTTTTATAAACTATAAATTAGATTAATGTGGGGACAAAATGATTAAAAATATCATATAACCGGTGAATAATTATTCAAAAAAAAACAATTAAAATTAAATCCATACAATATATATATATGACACAGAAGCCGTATATATAATATATATATACATATATGTATTTATATTATATATATATATATATATATATATATATATATATATATATATATATATATATATATATATATATATATATATATATATATATATATATATATATACAGGATGCGCTATAAATTCGTACAAACTTTAAAAATTAATTGAAAAAGCACAAATGATGTTAAAAAGTGTGGTTTGCATGAATGGCATCAGAAAAAAAGCGGATTTTTTTAAGAACAAAAAAAATTAGTTCAAAAAATGACCGATAGATGGCGCTGTGGTGCAAACACGAAGTTGATTTATGCAAATCAGGTTGACAATAAAACACCTGAATGCACATGGACTCTTCATTCGATGCCTGCATTAAGCTATCTTTTCAGGATAAAGCGTTGATTATCAAGCTCTTTTATAAGAATGGTGAATCAGCAGCAGATCCAGTTAGGAAGTTTCGCACTGCAAAAGGAATAAAGAAGAAAAAAGGACCCATATCACCATCAGGGATACTGAAACTTGGCTTCGAAGAAACGGGTCGCTTAGAAGATGGACCACGAAGCGGTTGACCTTCCTTGAGAGAAGGGCGTGTTGCAGCTGCACAGAGTGTGATGGCGGATATGGCAGTAGAATCATCCACTGGAAGCAGCAGTGCTCGTGAAGCTGGAAAGGTTTTAGGAGTGCCTGTAACATCGATTCGACGTGTCCTTCACGCGATACTGCCGTTGTATGCGTACAAATTGCAGTCACTGCATGAGATCATGCCGGCAGATATCGCTGCAAGAAAATCGTTTGCTAAATGGGCTCTAACAAAGGTGGAACGCGAGCCACAGTGGTTGTTTAACGTCTTATGGACAGACGAAGCCCACTTTGCTCTACATGGGGACGTCAATACGTACAATAGTCGCATTTGGGCGACATCGAATCCCCGTGAATACGAGACGAAGCCGCTTCATTCTCCTCATGTAACAGTTCGGTGTGGTTGCACCACCTCTTTTGTTGTCGGTCCGTTCTTTTTTGAAGAGCGTCACCAAAAATCTGGGTGTAAAACATGCACAGTGGCCCCTGAACGGTACCTCAGTCTTCTGTTTGAAAAGGTTGTGCCAGACTTACAGGAAAGAGGTGTGCTTTCTACAGTAAATTCCATGCAAGATGATGTCCCACCCCACGCTGTTACCTCAGGAAAAACATTTCTTTTGCGAACGTTTGGTGAAGACCGAGTGATAAGTCGAGGCTGTAAGATCAAATGGCCCCCACGATCACCAGACTTGACTCCTGTAGATTTTTGGCTGTGGGATTATTTAAAATCCCTGGTGTACCGGTCCACCCCTTCCACACTGACGGAACTTAAAGATGCCATTAAGCAGACCGTGTCTGGGATTCCTCCAGACATGCTGTACTCAGCTGTCACAGGTGTTGTGACTCGCCTTACTTGCTGCATACAATCTGGTGGAGGTCATGTTGAACAACTTCAGCTTAAATAAATCTTTGAAAATGCAGAATTGTTTATTAATATTGTGTTAATTTGCTTAAAACATTCAACGTCAGCGCCACCTATCGGTCATTTTTGAACTAATGGATATTTTTTTTTAACTGCTTTTTTTCTGATGCCATTCGTGCAAACCAAACTTTTTTAACATCATTTGTTCTTTTTTAATTAATTTTTAAAGTTTGCACGAATTTATGGCGCACCCTGTATATATATATATATATATATATATATATATATATATATATATATATATATATATATATATATATATATATATATATATATATATAAAATCATCGATTTATATTACATATCGATGCATTTTAATCGATATATAAATGCAGTAAAATATAAAAATATTAAATAAATACACAGATAAATCGTTAAAAAAAGATAAAAGATAAATAAATTGCAATATCAGATATCGATATTTAGAATTATTGTGTTATTTTAAAAAATGTCTAGTTATCATATAGTTAGATATTCAGAATAAATTACCATTGATCGAATAAATGTAGATGCTAAATCTAATTGAAACATTATAATTCTTAATCTTTGTTCCATTTCAAAATATTTAGTTTTCCATTTTATTGCAATATTAATCCCTTTGAGTTGGAAATGTAGCCTTAAAACATTCAAATTAAAGAATGGATTTAAAATATTATTTTCTCTTCCTTTAAGAACTAAGATGTACATTTAAAAATAAATATTAATAGAGCATATGCTTAAAATAATAAGGGATTTTCCTTTTAAATGTTAAATAATAGCGGGGATTATTTATGGGATTAGAATATAATCGGATAAGAAATTAATGGAAATGAAATTTTAAAAAAAACTATTTTGGAATAATTATTGAATGGAAGAAAGTTTTATATTCTATAAATAATCATTGAAGAAAATAAAATTTTACATACAAATGTTTGCTCTTTCATTTTGTGCATTACATATAGTGCTTGGAAGTGTAATACTGCTAACTGTAGAAAAACAAATAAATAAAATGAAAGTGATTTTACAATTCAAATGATTTTAAGCTTCTCCTTTTTCAATATATGATATTATTTTAATATAAGCTTTGTAATTACTAAAAACAATTGCCTCTTCCTTACATTGTGTAAAGATTATGAAGTATGTGAATATATAATTCATAACCTTTACACAATGTGAGGCAGAAGCATGATTATATTTTATCATGTTCATATAATTCATTTCTATTATGAATTATTTGAACATGATAAAATTTCTATACAGTTTTTTCAGCGTGACGAAATATATTTTTAAAGTTTTGTTGTTGTTACTTATGACACTTGAACAAGTCATGCTATGCGTTGTTGACTGTGCGAATTTAAGCCAGTAGGGTGCGTCTTTCGCTTAACCATAGCACCACGAAGGTAAAAGTACGACTATGCTCTAATACTCCTCCAATAGATGGAGTATTAGGAGTATTTATAAAGGAGTACACCACCAAAAACCTTCAATTTTGACACTGATTTGGAGGGGGAGGAAATTTTCTCCAGACCATTACACACATGGTAAGTGCTCAACGACTGACCACAGAACTATATATTTAAAGTAAAATATTTTAACAACTCACTCGCTTTATGTGAAGTATCAATCTTTCTTTTGAAAATAAAAAAATCATAATCATTAATCAAAGTAAATTGTTACTCATATACTGGAAATATATCATTCATATTTTCCTTCGATTTAAAACAGTTTTTAATTGTTAATGATTATAAAATATTTTCAAGGCAAAATATTAAAAACAGAAAATAAAAATAATAAGAAATAAATGTGCTTCTAAATCCACTCATACAAAGATTTTTATTTAATGTATTGTAATTAATACTTTAAATAAAAGCATTTGTCTCTATTTTTCCACACTTTAAATTTTATTCAAAGAATTATTTTCGCACACTCACACACACACACACACATATATATATATATATGCCGACCGATGGCTGAGTGGTTAGCGTTCCTGACTCCTGAGCTGTGGGTCTCGGGTTCGAATCCCGGTTCAGGCATGGATGTTTTTTTCCTTCTCTGTTCTCTCTGTGTTTCTCGGTCCTTTCTTCTGTGATGTTGTATGAATGTGGCCCACCCTATAAACCGGTTTGTGGTGGTATGACGCGGGTAACGCTACTCGCCTCCGTGACTTGGTTCACAGATGCTCGCTGGGTAACGACAAATGAGTAGCAGTTTCTGGCCTTCTTGTGGCATAAGGTTAGTCACCCAAGTGTGCCCGCCGTTGAAAGAAAAATATATATATCCTTTAATTTTGTTCCTATTAATTTAATTTTTTGCTATTTTTATTTTTACGAATAAATGATTATATATTAAGAATAAAATAAGTTATTTGACTTAAATTCTAAGCAATTTTTAAATTTATGTTGTTCTGGTTATTTTAATGAAAAAATAAGGTGGTTAAATATAAATGTAAGATAAATATATGTTATCAGGTTATGATACAATGAGTAAAATATATAACCGAATAACATATATTTATCTTATTCCTTGAGACATTACATATATATTATTGTATTCTGCGATATAAATGGTACTTATTCTTTCCAGCTTCCAGAAAATTGTTATTACCAAGCAACTATCAGAAATCAGCCCAATGGTTCAGCTGCATTTTTTACCTGCAATGGATTTAAGTAAGCGGAATTATGAATTGTTATAGGAAAACATTAATATATAAATAAATGCTCAATGTAAGAAAAAAATAATTTTAAATGTAAAATATTAAAAAATTATAATTACGAGTCTGGTCGTAAAGAACATTAAAAAATATTTTACGAAATGTCCACATAGTCATCACTTAGTATTTTAATTCGAATACAGTAGTTTTAATTATTATCCAAAATTTTTGGTGTAATTATTAAAACCTAATTATGTTATAATAATAGTAATCAATTATTTAAAATAAATTTTGCTGTAAAATATAAACAGAGTTGAAAAAATTCCGAAAAATTCCAAAGTATTTTATTTTATCCATCTCAAAAAGTCTGTGAAGTGGGACAGAACTCCTTTCTCACTACTAAATGATTGCTCATTTGCAAAAATGGGAATATAAAATTGTAATAGAGAAAAAATTTAAACATAGTTACCAACATATCTCCAGTCATTAAAAAAATTTTTTTGTCAAATTATCAAACATTTTTTATGAAGTATCAGTTATTTGTACATTATGTGTAGAATTTCGGAAGCCAAAACACTTCGTAATAAATTCTTACATATTGTGAAATAAAATGAAACCAAATGCTGAGAGATTTTTGCCACTGTAGACATCAATTTGCATATAAATCCCCCCCTTTCTTGGAACACTTTAATCTATGGATGTATTTAGACATAAATTATTAATCTTAATATTCGCTTGAGTTTGTTAAAATCATATTCTCCCTTTTTCATGGGAAGTATATAATGTATAACTGAAAACTCTAAATATGCTCTTAAAAATAAGGAAGCTTCTTTGCAAAACATTTGACAACGTATTGTGAACAGCATAACATGTGGAAGGTGCTTAAGAATTATTAATATTCCATGCTTGTTATTCTTCAATGGGTTTTTTTCACCGATAATGAGCCGTATTCATCTATCATAGCGAACGAAACCCGAAATATTTCGAAATAAGCACATATACAAAAACTCTGTCCATTTCTGTTGATGTTGTAATTTATGGCCCTTGGACAAGCTAAGCTCGCTCTGCTGACGGCTATGCAAAATTAAATCAGAATGGTACGTCTTTCGTTTAACAAGAGTACCACGAAAGTGGAAGTATACTTTACTCTAAGACCCCTCCGATAGATGGCACCACCAGAGGATCCGCTCCGTCGATTTTGGCTTAGATCTAGAGAGGGAGGAAATTTTCTTCAAACCATTACCTCAGGACTTTCGATTCCACAGATTTAACTTCCTCGTATATCGCATGTACTCGGTGGGTCTTTGACAGCATTGGGAATCGATCCCAGCAACTTACGGCTGATGCCCTAACCACTAGGCTACCACAGCCCGTGTCTCATTCTAATTGGTTAATAATGAATGAGATTGAAATATGTATCATTTCGAAATCTGCTGACTTGGCCACAACAAGACTCTTCCCAAAATATTTAAATATTTTTGCGGATATGTCATTTAAAGTATATTTTAACTTAAAATAAATAAAAACTTTCATAAGTAACAAAATATGTAAAATATTCCAGAATAAAAGGCTTATTCAGTATTCTTCTATGCTAGTATAAGTATTTTCTTCTCTTTTATGTAATGTACTGGATTCTTTTTAACATTTTTCCTTTATTTCCCACAAAAAGTTTTTAATTTAATAGTACTTCGTGGGAATTTACGCTGAAAACCTAGTATAATGAATAATGTAATCAGAAATTCGAAATTTTTTAAAAAGTTGTCACAGGCTGGGAAAAAAAGTACGTTTAAGCACTTTTCGAACACATAACTTTATATAATAACCAATATCGGATACAAAGTATATACCGAAGATATCATATTAGGCTTACCATAAAAATGTTCAGAATAAATTATTTTAAAAACAAATTAATTTAAAGTTAACATTTATTTCTTTAAAACATTTACACAAGTTCAGTAATCTCTCCACTCTTAAAAACATTTGTAGTACTAAATGAAAAATATAATATTAAGTTCTTAAATTATATATTTTAGATTTTAGATAATTATATATATATTAGTTTTAAGATAATATTAGATTATAGATAATAATATACTAGGTTTTTGATAACAATAGATTTTAGGCTTACTATAATTAATACCTTTCCCCATTGAAAAAGGCCACATATTCAATTTAATCCAAAAACTGGGCCATATGTACCAATTCCTTTTCTATATAAATTGCCTCATACGAAATTGAATATTTTTGTACAGAAATTTTTTTCAAAGAAAGCAACAACAAAGACGAAATTTAAGAGACAAAAATAAATTCCCTGGATTCGTTGACAATATGTATGTAAATCAAGAAGAAGTAAAATTTTAACTGGTCCAGGTTAGATTCTTCTCCAATGTTTTCGGTTTTCGCAACTTACTGCATCTTAAATTTCTCAATACAATTTTATTGCTTGGAAAATTTTGACGTGAAGTTAAAACATCTAAATTAAAACAAGGGGTTGAATGTAATAACAACACATGTATCGATATTTAGGTTAATTAAGTAAAAAATTAAAATGTAAATTCACATAATTTTTATCGCTAACATCTATGGAATTAGAACTAACCCTACTACTATTTTATGTAAATATGTTGATTTTCAGTGAAATATGGGGCTGTTATCCACATTAGATAGCAATCAGATTTATTTTAAAACATAACATACGATCAAAAAATAAATTTAATGTATGATTTTCTTAGCTATTTCATATTGTTGCATGATAATTCCTTCAAAAGAAAATGAGTTTTGTTTTTTCTAGTTTTCAGAAAATATATCATTTTTACTTAAACAGATAAATTAAATAGTTTCGTAAATTTTATTTCATTCATAAAACATGTTACATAATAACATGCTTTATGTTCGAAATAAAATGCATGATGTATTTATGTATGAAATAAGTGTCTGAAGTTCATAATAAAAGCGTCACGTGAACATTTAAGGGGTAAATATTTACAAATGGAAAGGTAGATTTTATTGTATTGCAAAACTGAAATGCCTTTTATCAAAATAAATAATTTAGAACATCTGTCACTTGTTTTGAAGCATTTACTAATTTTTAATGTAACCTAATTATTACTCAAATTATAACTATTTTTCTGATATCATTCACTGATCAATTGATCAATCTAAAAATCCGTTATATTAATATCAATCGAAATATAATCAACCAAAAATAGGTTGAAATTTTTTTAATTTCAGTCACTTTAATCAGTTAAATATCACATCATTATATAAAAACTGAAAAACAGTTTTCAATTTCACTTATTAATTAGTTGAATATCATACCACTCTAAAAATAAGATGGATTTTGTAATTTCTTCCACTGATTATTTGAATATAACATTATTCTAAGAATAGGATGGGATATTTTGATTGCACTCAGAGATCAGTTAAATATTATATCATTCTAAAAATAAGAAAAAGTATTTTTGATTTCATCCACTGATAGATGAATAACACACCATTCTAAAAGTAAGATGGATTTTTTTCTTATTTCAACCACTGATCAGTTGAATATCATACCATTCTTAGAAAAAGATGGAATATTTTGATTGCACTCAGAGATCAGTTAAATATCATATTATTCTAAAAATAAGTAAAAGTATTTTTGATTTCATCCACTGATAGATGAATAACACACCATTCTAAAAGTAAGATGGATTTTTTTTCTTATTTCAACCACTGATCAGTTGAATATCATACCATTCTTAGAAAAAGATGGAATATTTTGATTGCACTCAGAGATCAGTTAAATATCATATTATTCTAAAAATAAGTAAAAGTATTTTTGATTTCATCCACTGATAGATGAATAACACACCATTCTAAAAGTAAGATGGATTTTTTTTCTTATTTCAACCACTGATCAGTTGAATATCATACCATTCTTAGAAAAAGATGGAATATTTTGATTGCACTCAGAGATCAGTTAAATATCATATTATTCTAAAAATAAGTAAAAGTATTTTTGATTTCATCCACTGATAGATGAATAACACACCATTCTAAAAGTAAGATGGATTTTTTTTCTTATTTCAACCACTGATCAGTTGAATATCATAGCATTCTTAGAAAAAGATGGAATATTTTGATTGCACTCAGAGATCAGTTAAATATCATATTATTCTAAAAATAAGAAAAAACTTGGTTTTTCTGCCACTGATTCATTGAATGTTGTACCATTTTAAGAATAGATAGAATATTTTTGATTATAAATTCTATGATCAGATAAATATCATATGACTCCAAATGTACGAGGAAATATTTTGAGTTCATCCACTGGCCATCTTGAAAATAAGATGGAATTTTTTTGATTTTAATCAATGATCAGTTAAGTATCTTATCATTCTAAATATGAGAAAATTTTTTTGATTTTAGCCAATGATCGGTTGAATATCATTCCATTTTAAAAATAGATGGTATATTTAGATTACAATCACTGATTAGTTGAATATATATCGAATGAATACCACATCAGTCTAAAAATAAGAAAGTCTTTGAATTCATTCACTGATTATTTGAATGGCATATCAATCTAAAAATAATATGGATTTTTTTTATTTCATCCATTGATCAGAGTCTAATATCATACTACTTTAAGAATAAAATGTAATTTTTTTTATTCATATCGGTGATCAGTTAAATATATTCATTCTGAAAATGAGAAAAAAAAATTATTTCAGAAACTTAGTTAAATATCATATTTAGCAATAAAAGAATAATATGGATTTTTTTACTTATATCAGTGATAAGTTAAATATAATCATTTTAAAAATAAGAAAAATTTATTTCATCCACTGCTCAGTTAAACTTTCCATCTTTTTAAAGATAAGAAAATTTTTTATCTAACCAAATTATTAATTGAATATTATATCATTCTAAAAATAAAATGGAATATTTTTGATTTTACTATTAGTAGCAAATCACATCATCCTAAAAGTACGGTGAAAGCTATTTGATTTCCTATATGATTATGCGATTATAATATCACCGTAAAAAAATGAAATGTTTCAGATTTTATTTATCGTTTTATTCAATATCTCATTACTGTAAAATTGAGAATAAATTTTCAAGCAAATATCAAGATTTGCTGTTATCTAATTATTCCATATAATCAAAAATAAATAAATAAAGACACAGGTATACCATTTTCATTTAAGAAATTTTTAAACTTATTTTTTACATTGTTTAAATTAATATTGTTGTTTAAAATAAATTGTTTAAATTAATATTTTTATTTGATTTTGAATTTCTTAATTTAACTTCAACAGTACATTTTACCTAATCTTTGCTTTTAGAGAACTGTGATTTTATAATAATATTCTATTTTTTATTATCAGAAGTAAATTTTATGTTTTATTTTAAGGAACATTTCTTAAAAGCATTGAAGGATTTTTTTATCATGTAGTTTATTTTGCTTTGATAAGTTCATTATACAAAATCGTATCCTAAATATTAATTAATTGACCTTTAAATTTTTAGTCCTTACTGGAAAATAAAAATAATACTTATACGTATTTACAAAACTATTTAGAATGCATTCTTTTCACTTTTTATTTCAGAAATTATAGGTTATTCGAATAGTGTTCACTATTGAATTTTTAAATTAATGCATTTCCTCTCTCTCTTTTCATTTAATATCATCCTTATTTCTGGAGAGTTAGATAGAAAACCTCATTTGGAATGATGTGCTGCCATCTATTGGTAACATATAACACTAAGAAATGAAAATAATTTATGTTGTTAGAATTTTTATATTGAAACGAACATAGTTTCTAATTATTTTACATTTTTCTTACCATTTATTCTGATTTATTGTCAATTCCTTTTAAATAGGAAATGTATTTTGTGGGAGATTTTTTTAATTAATGAATTAAGCAATTAAAGAAACATACTTTCGTTAATTGCTTATATATTAATTACTTAGAAATATTTTCCCTTCCTTCTTAGGACTTGGAAAAGGAGGATTTATTTCGATGTTCTCTTCTTGTTTTGGACTTTTTATTAGTTCATAGTTTCATTTATCTGGTTTATTCTATTGGTAAACCATATAAATAAGAAACAACAACAGAATTCCTTTCATGTTTTATAAATATTTTTCTTCGAAAAATATTTATTCTTGACAGAGCCTGACTAAGATAGGAGAATATGGGGAAGTTTTCCCGATCCCACCTAACAGAGAAAACCCTCAAATAAATAGAAAGTTTATTTTACGTTTTCAGTCGAATAGAATCGTTTGCCGAACCAAATAGAAAGTTTACTGTTGTGAACAAAGGAGGTCCCCAAAGAAGTTTTTGCCCCAGGCCTCAATTAGGCTAAATCAAGCCCTAATTCTTTGTAACTGAAAATTTACTTATTATATAATTACTATTTTATCTATTCTTTTTTATTGACTAAGTTATTGAAATGAATTTAAATAAAAATTCTTGTAATAGCAAATACTAAAATTATTGTTGCATACTCGGGATTAAGAACTACACAATTTAACGAAAAAAATTTGATTTAATAACGGAATGCCCCAAAAATACAGTAGTTTGCAATACTACACAAATCACAACGTAATCCTATCAGAGTACAAAACAGTTCACACTATTTCAATAGAAAAGAAATAGCTCTTTCGAGCAGCAATGTCCGTGCGCTATGAAAAACTAATATCAACTGACTGTACACAGCCTTTGGAAACCTCAATATATAGCAGCCGAAGAACTTCCAGACTTTTCCAGAACATCCTGCACCTTTCTAGAAATATCCCGAAAATCATCAAAATTCGTCAACTTGTAGACAAATTTGGCGCCAAAATTAATCTGACAGAAATCGCCAACTTAGAGACAAATTTGGCACCAAAATTAAGCTGCCAGAAACAATGCCAACTTGGAGCTATCTAGCCAATTTGGTGTGTTTCCCGTAGAACTAGTGTATTTCTAAAGTAAAGTGCAGCCAATGGACGCTACAAAAGGCCTCTATAAAAACTCATCTAATCAAGCTATTTACACCAAACTAATTGTGACTTTTACATTTTAAAATGCAGTTGAACAGATTGTTTTTTTTTTTTTTTCAGGCTCTGTCCAAAAAACAAACCAATTCTACATTAGGAATTATCGAGCTATATATCGTAGTGTTAAGAGGTAACATAAAAGCATGTGTAGATTAATCCACTTAAAAGTATGCGGCAAAAAACATGTAAGGAGTAATAAGATTCTTTATCATTTCATGATCTCTTCTAAGATTGGCATTAGATTGGTAATTTAACTAAAAAAAATAATAATTTTTCATCGTGTTTTAACGAATGTTTATGAATAAGACAAAGTAAAGCGACTTTTTTGTGCTGTTCTAGATACCTTACGAATTCTAAATCAACTGCTTTGGTATACAATAGGATTGAATTTGTCTTTTATAGAACCTTCTCCAAAACGTCTTTAATTGCCAATTCTAGAGATCTTTAGCCATGGTTTCCCATATTCATAACTGCCAACTCTACTGATTTTATCGGGAAATGCTTGGTTTTTCATTATTTCTTCTGATTTCCAGATTATAAAGCTGTAACCACTAGGCTGCCGAGTCTCCTATGTGTTGACAGTCATATAATTAGCTTCAGAGCAGACACCAGGCCCCCGTTTATATAAGCAGCTCAATTAGGAGGAATATTATTAGTTATTAGTAATCTAATTGGGAAAATATTTAAAAATTCCATCAAACAAAGTATTTGTCATTGAATTAAATTTATTTAGTCATGTATTTTATGTTTTTATGTAATTCTATAAATTTAATAGTTATGAAGTGCACAAGTGTACTAAAAGTTGCTCTATAAAGTAAATATTGGTACATAAACGTTGATGTTTATTTTTTTACATGTAGTATTTTCTTTCCTCTTTCATGGTTCCTTTAAAAGGTTGATGAATATTTTATTAAAAAATTAAGATTAACACAAAATATGTTTAACATAAATCATACTCAGAATGTATAATCTAAAGAGTAATATTGTCTTTTTGCGGTACTACAGTTTTAAACATTTTCAAGCATAAATGTCGCTAGTAGTGTCTCCTGACGTTTCCTCTCAAAATCAGTAGAATCTACTGATTTTTTCCCCTCTAAGGTTGGCAGGAATGCATATTGAATGTAGGGTATTTACTAGATTTTGATTAAAAATATTCTAGATAACATTCCGACGTATGTGATATTGATTGATTGATAACATGTAAATGTTAATAGTAATTCCAGAGATGTATCTTATGATTGCAACAAGAATGATCATTTAAATAGTTAAATCAAATCGATTTTATGATTTGTCTTTATTTTTCAGACATTTTCACATATAACAACATTTATTAGTCCTGTGATTTTCATTGTTTCCTATTCCTAATTTTTATACTGCGATTTCTACTTTACGAATAAATATTTCTGTAAATTATTTCTGAATGTATAGTGATCCTCTATGAATTTAGTCTTAAGTAATTCTAAGAAAATTGGATCATATTATTAATTATTTTATTATTATTTTAAAAAACAAGATTTTTTTATAATTTTCTGTTTACTCCATTATATTACCACATAAATTTGTTTAGATTTTAATGAAGAAAAACAAATTATTTTTGAAATTTGTTCAACAAAAAAAAAAAAATTCGATCATGTATTTTAGCATTATAATTGTATGTACATGGTACAGTTACCTTATTATCTTTATTTTTGCTTAGAGAGATAACTGCTGCAAAGTAATTAAAAATGTAAAGAGTTTTCTTTTTATTAACGCATAATGTAATTTTTGTAAAAATTCGAAAATTAAAATTCCGTTAATTAATAGAGGAATTTACTTTGCAAATGTTTCCTTAAAACTGTTCCTATGAGATTAAATTTTCTTGAAAATCTTTACTTTTAGAAAAATAGCTTATTCCTTGTATGAACAATTTCTAAGCAAGAAAATTTGATAAGTATTTCTTAATTAATAATAAAAGTAATTTTTAGTTTTTGTAGTTCATTTCAGTTTTTTTAATAGTTGAAAGATGATTTTATTGTTGTAAAAATAATAAATTTCCAATTTTAAAGACTCTATAAAATAATAAATGCAACACTTATCGTTACAATTATAATTTTTAGTGACATTTGTTAATATGTTGAGTAATTATTGTCATTCTATATGCTTCTTCTGAAGCATCAGACTACCGGATTTAAAACTATGCAATAATTGATAAAAAAAATTAATTATTTTGGTACAGTGGGTTATTGGTTAACGAACATAATCTATTACAAGACTATGTTCGCTGTCCGAATTGTTCATTAATCGATTATCGATTTACCATAGATTTCTTTGTGAAAGCCATTCATTCGTTCTGGAGACCCTAAAAATTAAACTTGAAAAAAAAGATGCTTGATTTCTTATAAAAGAAAATAATACATGCACATAGTCTTGCAAATTAATCAATCCTTTTAATTTTCTTGTTTATACGGCGTTAAAATGTCCTATGTGAATTGCTTTTCTCTCTCTTTTTCAGTTTTTTCTGGGTGTAATTAATAGCATTGTCGCTGTAAAGTGATTAATAACATGGTTGTTGTTGCAGTTTGGAATTCATTGCTGAAGATTACGTATGAAACAGTGAATGAACAAGGGAAGGAAAGCGCTCGAAATGAAATCAGCTTCGGATTTGAATGAAATCAAAACCATAACTGATGGTCTTCTTTGTTTATAAATATTCTATTGGGGAAAAATATTTTCTTATATAGAACTTTGAAGCTCAAAAGGCAAGCAACATAATTCAAGGAAGATGATAAGCGATTTTTGGTACTTTGGATTTGACAACTCTGCACATTATGTTCGGAGAACCTAGAAATATTCCTTAGAATTCGTTTTAGTTTGTTATCCGAATGCGTGTTCTTTGTCCGAATACAAAATTTTTCGTGAAAGTGCTCGTTGTCCAGTATGTTCGCAATCCGAACTGTTCGTTA
This sequence comes from Latrodectus hesperus, assembly GCA_037975125.1. Lineage (NCBI taxonomy): Eukaryota > Metazoa > Arthropoda > Arachnida > Araneae > Theridiidae > Latrodectus > Latrodectus hesperus. Next base: position 40,690,150 of record CM075860.1, read on the forward strand.
GCCGATAATTCACTGTATTGTTTAGTTATTGTGCCCCTGGTTTTCGATTGATAGAGAATTCTAGGTTTGAACTTATTTGCCTCAAAGATCACATTGTTTAATGAATTTGTTGTTGTTGTTGCTTATCCTCCATGTCTGACGGAGTCAGACTAGATCCACGAGTTCGTTGACTGTAAGGAAGTCGAAGTCTAAAAGAGGATTGCTAAAGAGATCCTCCCTAGAGAGACCCATGCAATCCAAAAGATGCTCAGGAGAAGCCTGATGATTTTGGCACTTGGTGCAGGTGACGAAAGTTTTCCTGCCCTCGTTGAAAGTGAGGCACTTAATATGACCACTTTGCTAGTGGTCATATATGTCTTGAGAGAACAGTCCGGGTACGTCTGTCACACGGGAGGTCAAGGGACAAACCCGGTTTTGATCCCTTGTACCAATTATGGGTGGGGGGTGTTTTCCACTCCTCCGAGATTTTTGATTTTTCCCGGGAGTATAACTCCAGAAAAGTAAGTGTGGAAGAGGGAGTATTTGAAATCCTGCAACCCTCCTTAGCAAGATTATCGGCCATTTCATTCCCGTGACTTCGTTAATGAATTTATGTACATTGACTAACTGTAGCATTATGTCCTTGTATTGCTCATTTAGTGATACAGAAAATAAACAAAAGCAGCATCGAATTCCTCATTTGATTGTTGTTTGAGTCGCAATGTCCTCCAAGTGAAATGATACCTCTGGGTGTGGCATGCCACGTATTAGGGTTCTTCTGCTTAGGCTTCAAAATCACGAAGACTTCACCAGGCTGCTTTTATTTAACTGGTAGAGCCAACTCAGAGCTAGATACAGTGAAGCATCCTGGTGCAACTACAATAACAAGGTGATTGGTTGTATTGGAAGATCGCATAATCGTGGCATATTTTACACTATCAATATACTCCCATAATCTCACAGTTTTTAAGATACTAAAACTCATGCACAGTCTATTGATACAGAACTAATCTTGGCCCAGCAGTAGGATCATGATCTTCACAAATGAAGGTCCAAACGTTGACCCCAAACGTTGTTCTACAATATCATAAGGGTCTTGCATGTGTATCTGTCGGAATGGATGACTGGAAATTTTCCAAGCTTCCTTCCTGATTTCACATAAATGTAGCTCATTATTAGTGAAAATCCAAATCACACTGTGACTTAATTAGGGCACAGATGCCGTATAATCCAGGATGCTAAATTCTGAATTTATTCGAAGATGATGATGAAATGTTGCCAAGATGATGTATTGTGACATGCGTGATTTTCTGCACATTGGTCTTCATATCTATGACGTAATAAAAATCAGGTTGCCAGTTACATGAGAAAATCCGCCAAAAAATCACCAAACTGAGAATGTGGCATCCTGGATTATGCGGCATCTGTGCCCTTAATTAGGAGCTTCCGCTACCAGTAGGTAGTAGGTTCAATACCTAACTCGAATAATTTCGGAAATATCGTGTTTACTAACGGTGATTGCAAAATAAAATAGGCCATGATCGTAATTCTTTTTAGTGAAAATGTTACCAGGACCAAGCATAAAAGACAACAGAAATGATGAATCAATTTCTGGTGTCTTATAATTTCTGGTCCTGGCTTTTAAATTATGAAAACCCACTCTCGGGTTAATGCTGGCATATTTATTGTATGCACCTTGTTCAAATGCGTACCTTTATAGTGAGAAGAAATTAAATTAGTCAAGTGATTTTGGTCATCTAGTTTTAAATATATATATATATATATATATATATATATATATATATATATATATATATATATATATATATATATATATATATATATATATATATATATATATATATATATATATATATATATATAATTAGCCCAAAATACAAAACATGGTAAGTACTATAAGAACACATTTCAAATAATTTCGGCAATTGTATTCCCAGTAATGCTTTGTTAAAAAAATTTATTGATATAAATAAGTTTTATACAATTAAAGCATGAAATATTTTACTTAATTCGCGGACCAACTTGTCTAGTGGTCAGCGTGCCTGACTGCGGATAAGGAGGTCCTGGGTTCGAATCCTGGTTCGGGCATGGATGTTTCTTTCCTTCTCTGTTTTCTCTGTGTTTCTCTCTGACCTTTCTTCTGTGATGTTGCATGAATGTGGCCCACCCTATACACGGGCTTGTGGTGGTATGGCGCAGGTAACGCTACTTGCCTCCGTGACTTGGTTCACAGGTGCCCGCTGGTTAACGACAGCTGAGTAACAGTTTCTGGCCTTGTTGTGGCATAGGGTTCATCACCCAAGTGTGCCCGCCATTGGAAAAAAAATATTTTACTTAATGCCAACCGATGGCTGAGTGGCTAGCGCTCCTGACTCCTGAGCTGTGGATCACGGGTTCGAATCTCGGTTCGGGCATGGATGTTACTTTCTTTCTCTGTTCTTTCTGTGTTTCTCTGTCCTTTCTTTTGTGATGTTGTATGAATGTGGTCCACCCTATAAACAGTTTGTGGTGGTAGGGCGTGGGCAACGATACTCACCTCCATGACTTGGTTCACAGGTGCCCACTGGGTAACGACAAATGAATAGCAGTTTCTGATCTTGTTGTGGCATAGGTTTCGTCTCCCAAGTGCCGGCCGTCGGAATAAAAAACAACAAGGTTAAACTTATAGCACAGTTTTAAAAAATTGGCTATCCCTTATGTCTTAAGTTCTAGCATTTGCTTTTATTTCAAATAATCATGTCTCCCTATGGCTGTATCAATTATGTGAAAATGTGATTCATTTCAGGAGATACGGCTATAAATCATGGACTCTTTTCCATTACTATTTAATTATTACTTACAAAAACTTTTGTACCTATTTCTTTTTTTAAAAAAAATAAGGAATTAACTTTCATTTGAGCAAAATATTTGCACTCAAAATTTAAAAAAGGATATAAAAGGATCTTAACAAGCTGCGTGTATGGTTGTTCTTTATTTAATGAGAGTTGAAAATGAATGATTTTGTTCCTAAAAGGCCTCTATACACTTTTAATATTATTTCACAGTTTTTTACAAAAGTACATGAGTTTCTTATGAAAGTACATTTAACACGAATGTCAAAGCGTATGAACATGTTATACATGCTCATGTTACAAGAAAGCATGCAATACAGAGCTTATGTAGGTTTGTCCAAGCTTATGTAAGTTTATCAAAGCTTATGTAATTAATAAGCTTTAAGAAATTTATGTACAACATTTGTTTAATGGAAGTTAAATATATTTCGTTTTATCCTAATAAGCTGTAATGCAGCATAATAGAGAGAGAGAGAGAGAGAAAAAAAAAGAAAAACTGGAGAATTTATATACACATTTAAACTAAAGAATAATTGAAATATGTACAAGTATCAGCTTCTCATTAATTTTACACAAGAAATTATATGCATTTATTTAGATTATTATATCTTACATATCTTTTATGTGCTTTACACTATTTTATACATTTTAGCAATTACAAAATAAATGCTGAAAAATACAGTAATAAGAAAAAGTGATTTTTTTTAAAATACATAAATTTTGTTTTAGGGGAGTCATACTTGTGAACAAGAAGGCTTATTTTCTACAGCCACTGTATGGTAACCTATCAGTAAGAAATAAATTATATTTTTTTATTTATTATTGTAAAATTTTGTGATGTGCAAATTTGTAACATACATCTATCAACAAGAAGCCATAAAATTTTCTGCGACCATTCGATAACCACTGTTCCCGAGCTTAGCCTTTATAAGTGACTTTGAAACTAATATGGTTATCATGCTTAGGTAACCTGAAAACTATTTGTTGTTGGAAAATGACTTGGGTTTCCAATAGGCACAGCATGCCTCCACTTTGTTTTGCATCTTACGATTAGTTTTGAAGCCTTGTTATAAGGATAAGCGGTATATTACTAATAACTGTATCATTCTGTATGCAATGAGCTTGTGCCATAACAATATCTCACGGGAAGGCATGGGTTAATTTGGAGCCTTTTAATGAAAAGAATGTTCTCAAACCCTTTACATTTCTCAAACATTTAAATAATTTGGATTATAAACTGGACATGTTTTGCACATTGAGTTAATCTAAAAGCTTTCAATCATTTTTGTCAGACTTTGCTCAAGATTTCAAGATATCATCATGACAACTCACATTGCATGCTTTTATAAACCGTAACCGTCTCTACAAAATCTTAGATAACACCATCGAATTTACCATTAACAAACTGAGCTCTTGTTACGCAAAAGACATTTAAATCGCCCTGTACTCATTTCGCTAGAAGGCTAATGTGTCGAAATTGCATTTATTATTATTATTATTAATATTATTATTAAAACATCAAAGGGCATCAGTGATGTGTGAACACGAGGCATAAAAGAATATTTGTCTTATTGTTACAACTCTTAGTGTTATAATTTTAGTCTTATACACGAAGCAATAAGAGGTGATGCAAATTTTATTAGAGCATTTTAAGGAAACTGAAGTATCTATAAAACAGTTTCTATTCACTATTTTAATTAACACTTTTCCAAAAATACGTGAACGAATCAAAAATTAAGAGCACGTTTGTCATACCTTTATTGAGTCCATAACTTCATTGACATATTCTCGACCATTTTATATCTAAGCACTTGTGATAATTTAACATAAGTTTGATTCTAACTTTTGATTTTTTTTTTCCTTTTATTGTGAATAGATTATGGTACAATCATAACAGATTTATATCAAAAAGAACAGCTATATTATTTATTTTGACTGGTATGTGACAAAATTGGTAAAATCCATCATCGGCTGTTGTTTACTTATTATTACTCATCATAATATAAAGGAAGTTGTTGTTGCACCAGCATCCTTCCCTGTACCAAGCCCAGAGTTGGACTCTACCAGTTTGATAGAGCAGCCGATATGCATACTATACTTTAGGATTTTGAAGCAAGGGCCAAGGAGAAGGCCCTCCAATACTTGGCCTACCACCCTCAGAGTTGTCATTTCACTTGGCGTACATTGCAATCACTCCCAATTTTAACGTGCCCAGCATTCTTTAGTGCACACGACAGATCTCTGGTTTACGCTGGATTCAAACCCATCACCTTCCGATACTGAGAACGAGTCCCTAAGCAGCCAGCCACCACGGCCTTAATGTAAAGGAAATGTACTACCATATGAAATGTCGAACGGCTACGTTTATTTAACTGAGAGACCTAATTCCGGGCTGGATGCAGAGAAGCATGCTGGTGCAACAACAACCATAACATAAAATGTCGAGAATTTCGGAAATATCCATGCATGCATAAATCAAACATAAGCATCAGGTTTGTATCATCTTTAACAACAAATAACTACTTTTAGAAAATTTTCAAGATGGTTCTGCGAATAAATGTATTACCATCGAAAAAGTACCATCAATTTTGAGCATAATTTAAACTAGTGGTTAACATGACTAGATCAAATGAATTGAGTATAGCTATGGACTCTTCCTCATTTTGACCAAACTTCTAATTTAAAGCCCATGTGAACGATTCACAAAAAAATGGAAGAATTAAGATAAATATACATAAAATTATTACATCAATATAACAATAAAAGATAAGAATGGAATTCAGTATACACAATATAAAATGTTATGAAGATGTAAATAATTTACAATTGGCTTACATATAATGACTCGAGAAGAAAATTTTGTAAAATATTGTAAAATCAGAAAAGATAAAAAACTTTTATGAGGTAAATCTGTTTTCGCCACTCTTTTCCATCGATTTATCTCTGTTGATATTGCCTTTAAAAACTTAGGAAAAAAATGTTCTTATTTTAAATATTAATACAGCAAAGTCACTTGATTTTCGACCTTTTTATTAAATTTCTAATTTTATGTTTGAGTTATTTTTCTTCTATAACAGCGTTATTTATTCAACTGTAGAAAATAACAGAATCACTGCACTTTAGAAAATTCCTTGCGTTTCCATAGCAACTAATACTTAAGATCATTATCTCGGAGTTTGTCCTCAGTTAATCCTTTGAAAACCACTTTTTAAACTTCAAAACTACATATTTAATTATTATTTAGATAATACAAATGATATATCGAATTAATTAGATTTGCAAAATCAATTCACTTACTTTTTTGCGATGGCTGCTCTTTTAATAAGCAGATTTATTTCGCTTTAAAAAAATAATTGTTTTTATAAGTTTCGCAGATATTTTATATTATATTATTCTTTACTGATATCATTCATTAAATCAATTTTAATTCATAGGATACACATCCGCATTTGCTTTACCACGTAGATTATGAAGAACTACTGGAATGTGGTAGGTTATCAAATTTATTTAATTCAAAATAAATGTATGTGTATTATTACTTCGTAGTGGAAAATAATTAGTGATTTATTAATATATCATTTAAAATCATTTAAATATCATTAAATATCATTTAAAAATATGATTATTATGTTTCACTCATTTTTAAATTATATTCATGCTTATTAATAAAACATCTGAGGCTATATATATATATATATATATATATATATGTATGTATGTATGTACATATATATATGTATGTATGTATGTATATATATATATATATATATATATATATATATATATATATATATATATATATATATATATATATATATATATATATGTATGTATGTATGTATGTATGAATATATATATATATATATATATATATATATGTATATATATATATATATATATATATATATATATATATATATATATATATATATATATATATATATATATATATATATATATATATATATATATATATATATATATATATATATATATATATATATATATATATATATATATATACAGAGAAATAGAGATAGTTATTATTATTGTTATATTCTTTAGAGGAAATATAAAATGGATGATTCTTTTAATGAGAATGTAAACAATGAAAATAAGGCAATCATGCAGTCTGATGCCTTGTTGATTTCCTTTTGTTGGTTACCATGTCACCAATAATTGTATAAAGAGTAATATTATATGTATATATATTAATGTAAATAAGAAAGTTTTTGGATTACCATTGAAAGAAGTGGGAATAAATAATATGCAAATTAGTGTATGACGTAGTTAAGACACTGGTCAGTCGAGAGTAAGAATATCATAACAAATAATAATTTCGAATGTTAAAACTAAACATAATGTAATTTCGCTTAAAATCTAGTATTCTTGTTTGTGCTCATTAGCTTTTCTGAATGTTGTAATCAAAATTATTTGTGAAACACAGATATTATTTATCTATCATTGTTTTCTTCCAGCCAATGTAGAAGCCCATACAAAAGGGAAAACAACATTACAGGAAACACCAAACGTGAGAAGTTGATGTATTTTCTATAGTTGAATGATGTTTACAGTGTAGAATGATTATTTTTAATTTTTTGGATGTTATATTAATAAAAATAATATGTTTCAAATTTGATATTTATTAATCTAAAATCGTATTTATTTTATATGAGAAGTTGGAATCGATTTCAAGGGAAAAATTCATCGAAATCGCTCTGATCCTTGACCATACATTGGTATGTTTTCTTATTATTTATAATTTTTATGAAATATTATACATATAATATTTATATGTGTATGCACGTATATGTACACAGATAAGTTTATTTTTTATTATATCAATCTGACATTCCTTTTATTGAAATTACCATACTTTATCTTGACTTCCAGGTATTAATATATAGAATGTTTTAAATAATAGAATATTTCTTAAAATCTTAAGGTCAATTTTTCCACTCCTCTATTACTGTCTTCCAGTGTTCATTCACGAATATTTTAGGACTTAAAAAGAACTTGTTGTTGTACCATCATACTTCCCTCTATCTAGCCCAAAGTTGGACCAAGCAGAAAATCCACAATACTTGACCTTCCACCTTCCATCCCAAAAGTATCATTTCACTTGGAGGACAGTGCGACCTCGTCCAGATTTAACATGCCTCATCTGCCTTTAGCGAACACGGTGGATTTCAGATTAGGCTGGGATTCAAACTCATTACTTTCCGCTAGTGAGAATGACATCCTAACTAACCGGGTCACCGCGGCCTATAAGGAACTCTCTCTCTCTCTCTCTCTATCTATCTATCTATCTCTTCTGCCTAAAATTTTAAATGAAGAATAATCCATAAAAGATAAGTCTGGAGATTTGGATAAGATGCATTTAAAAGTGATAGCTGCAGTTCTTTTTTTAATTTTTATTTTTTACAAAAAATAGACCAATATATCTAGAGGTATGACTGATATATGTATCCTTAAAAATAATGATATGTGTTATGATAAATTTTACCACAATAAAGCTTGTTTGGGTAAAAGATGGAATTTATTTTTTAAAAATAAAGGATAACATATTTATGATAATACTCATGATTAAATTTATATTTATTTCCACTTGTCTTTTTTTGGTAGATTCTAATAGCTATAATAATGATGCATCATTTGCACATAACCACAACTATAATACTCATTTGAAGAACGTCATTCTTCTTGGAAAATTCCAAGCTTTTAATAAAATCGGATATTTGCGCCTTTGTTTTCAAGCAGTTGCTAAATATCTTAGTCCATCTTACCATAAAGAATATTAATATTTTAACTCTCATTTTTTCGAAAATATAAATAAACTTCTTTTAAAAAATAATTTGCTATACAATAATTTTAAAGGTTAAAAAAAGTATTTTTTTAATGTTTTCAATTTAACTGAATTATTACTATAATTTAGCTATTTTTTTCTGGTTCTCGTCTAATGCGAAAAAATAGTATAATTTTTTGGGGCATAATTGTCATTGGTCTATTTATTAAACAACCAGCCAGTATTTATGCAATCCCAATTGCTGACTTATATAGAAATGGTAATTTTATGTAGATACACGGACATTTAAGTCCCCTATTATCATTATATTGATTTAATTCAATAAGAACCTACACCAAGTGACTTATTTAAAAAGTCCATTCCCAACAATTGCATATTTAGCAATGTAGCTGGTAATGTATCAGTATAATCTTCTAATCTTAGTAGTATATCAATATAATCTGATTGGTTATTACTGAATGTTCAAAAGTTATAATTTATTTAATTGGTTGTCAACTTTGCTACTTAAGTTAATATTGACTGCATTGGTTTCATCCAAATTGTCACCAAAACCAAATCTGCATAGAAACCGCTAAAATTTTGGTTTGTGAACAAAAATTCTTTTTACAAACTTTTAATTCATATATGTCTTAAATTTAGAATAAATAATACATAGCATAATCTTAAACTTAAGTATAAGAATTCAATAAAAAAAATTAGGGAAACAAATAGCAGTGAAGTGCAAAGAAAAGAAACGTCAATAAAATGTGAAGGTGCAGAAATAAACACAAAAATATTAGTATACAAAAATGAATATTTACCTTTTTAAAATATTTTGTCATGTACTATGTAATAATTTCAGTTAGTTTCTGAAAAATACTCAAATTTTCCTTTCTCTGAATCATTCGAATCTAAAATACAGCGTTAATATTTATTGTTGTCAGAATTGTTAAAGACCGAGGTAAACAAAAAATAATCCAGTCCAGAAATTGGATTGTTTTTCCTATTTTTTTAACTTTTTAACAATAGGAAATGGTTGAAATCACATGGGCTCATACAACATTAATCTCCTACCATATAACAGTCTTTTAATTAAAATTTTAAGAGATTATTGTATGAGTTAATATTCCATAAATTATTGCTGAATACAAACATCTATGTGGAAAATTGATTAATTTGGCATTTAGCTTATAATTTTCAAAGTTCATGAGATATGTTGTTATTCAATTTTAAGAATGAAATTTTCTATTTTAAATTTTATGCATGGTTAAAAAAATATATAAAAATTAGCAACATATTTTATTAATTCTCTTTACTCTGTTGCCATTCCAAAACAAATTCTTTTGAATATGAATAATTCTTTAAAATAAATTAAATCATGTTAGTACGCTGCTCTTCATAAAAAGAACAATAATAAAAGAAATTCTTTTAATAGCGTGAAATTTACTTCCATGAAAAACGAATTTTTCCTTAAAAAGTAATTTTTTCAAATTTATTTCACGATTCAAATAACAGTTAAATATAACCGTGGGAAATTCAATCACAGTTTATTTGCTTAGTCAAAATATTTTAAATAGAAGATTTTTTTACAATAAAACTAAAATAAAACTTTTTTCTATTACATCAAAGGCATTTTTCATTTACCGTTGTATTAAATTCTATAGAATAAAAATGTAGATTGAATAGAATATTTAATTCAATTTCTCTACTAATCTTTAATGAAATTAAAATAAATATTATCATATATTTTCTTTATAGAAACTGACATTTTAAAAAAATGAGGCTTGTTCATGACATTTAAACACTATTTCAAATGATTTGAATTCTTAAAAGATTTTAATTTGGTAATAAATGTCAAATCGAACGATAACAAGCGACACGGGATAATCACTGAGTCTTTCCATTTAATTTTAAAAGGAATTAGCAAATACATTGTATTAATGGAAATTTATTCGATCATTATTTGGAAAGTCTTAAAATAAACTGTAATAAAAAAAGTTATTTATATTATAATAATATTTCCTTAGTCTTTTATTCATATGGTTCATTTCTAAAAAATATAAATCTCAGAGTTAATGATTTTAATATTTACGAAAGGAAAATAAAAGCAAATTTTTAATATTAAGTACTGGCTTGTAATTTTTGCATACTATTTATCTTATTGTCTTTCAATTTTTTTTGTAAAATCAAATTTCTTATCAATTTTTAGAGCATTACTGAATAAATTTACATTATAGGAACGATTTCTTTATTGTTTATTTAAAAATTATTCTGACAACAAATTTCTACTATATAAATCTTTAAGAGATATAATTGGGATTATAAAATTTATTTGATTCATTAAAGAAAGTATTATTGCTTGTGACAAACTTCTTCCAAGATGTAATGAGTGAGTGAATACCATTGCAATAAAATTCCTGGTCTTCAGAGGAACTCTTTCTGTTTTATATATTTTCAAACTCACGGATTTCTTCGTTTGTATATAAATTGATCAAAAACAAAGGATTGGGGATACATGAGAAGAATAAAAAGGATGAGACCAAAGTCTACATTCCAAAGCAACAATTATATTCAGTGCCATATTTACTTTCCATTGTTCTACAAAAAGTGATCTCTACTTGTTCTACAAGAAACAATTTTCTACTTGTTCTACAAGAGGTGATTTTCTACTTGTTCTACAAGAAGCGACTTTCTACTTGTTCTACAAGAGGCGACTTTCTACTTGTTCTACAAGAGGCGACTTTCCATTTGTTCTACAAGAGCTACTTTCTACTTGTTCTACAAGCAGCGACTTTCTACTTGTTCTTCAAGAGGCGACTTTCTACTTGTTCTACAAGAGGCTACTTTCTACTTGTTCTACAAGAAGCGACTTTCTACTTGTTCTACAAGAGGCTACTTTCTACTTGTTCTACAAGAAGCGACTTTCTACTTGTTCTACAAGAGGCGACTTTCTACTTGTTCTACAAGAGGCGACTTTCTACTTGTTCTACAAGAGGCGACTTTCCATTTGTTCTATAAGAGCTTACTTTCTACTTGTTCTACAAGAAGCGACTTTCTACTTGTTCTTCAAGAGGTGACTTTCTACTTGTTCTACAAGAGGCTACTTTCTACTTGTTCTACAAGAAGCGACTTTCTACTTGTTCTTCAAGAGGCTACTTTCTACTTGTTCTACAAGAGGCTACTTTCTACTTGTTCTACAAGAGGCTACTTTCTACTTGTTCTACAAGAAGCTGTTTTCTACTTGTTCTACAAGAAGCTGCTTTCTACTTGTTCTACAAGAAGCAACTTTCAACTTGTTCTACAAGAGGCGACTTTCTAACTGTCCTACAAGAAGCTAATTTCTACTTGTTCTACAAAAGGCGACTTTCTATTTGTTCTACAAGAGGCGACTCTCTGCTTGTTCTACAACGACTCTCTGCTTGTTCTACAAGAAGCGACTTTCTACTTTTTCTACATGAAGCGAAGTCTTTCCTAATATAAAAAAATATTTGAGTTTTCTCATTGCTGCGTATAAAAGCTATTATGAGTGGAATACTCATACAGATAAAATTCATGGTCATTTCTTTAGATTTTGAAGCACAAGATCATAAAGTAGTTGTTGTTGCGAAAAATAAGCCAAAAAAATTACTAACATGCTATATATATTGTTGAAATACCAAAATGATATTTTTTCTTTAAATCTTGTACGTAATTGAATTTGACTTCGATTATTTTTAGTGCTTCTTTATTATGTAAAGAATAATTTTAAATATAATCACTTTATTTTATATTCTGTATTATAGCACATTTTTTAAATTATAAAATAATAATTTCTTTTCAAATGATAATTTTATCATGATTTATTTCTATTTTCGGTAATTTTTATTTTTGGTAATCTTTTTTTAATTTTTATATGAATTCTCGGTTTAATAAATTGAACCATAGAAACTTGATTGATTTTTTTATTATTATTTTCATTTTATTCTTAAAAAGAAAAATCATATATTTTTATATGCGTTGAGTAGACTGTTTTAGTTCAATAATTTCAGTGATACAGATTTTCTTCCTAATTTTTTAATCAATTAAGTACCATTTGCTTATTATAATAGTATTTATAATATTTATATAATTAATTTGATGAAACATTTACGAATATTGCCACGAACCAAATTAAAAATAACTAATAATTTATTATTTGTAACATAATTCAGTTCTCATTTTATTGGAATTTCCATATGAGCCATACACAAAATATGACTGAATTTTTTCTATTAAATATGCTGCAAATAAAATACAAACGCATACTAAAATAAAATAAAATAAATGGGAAAGATAGTGTAATGTTCTTATAGTGATCTTATAGACTTGGCGAAAATTAATGGCGATCGTAATATGAATCAATAAACTTGGCGGGGTTTAGAGAATTGAGAGTGTTTTTCAACGTATTCAGCTATTTATAGATTACATATGCATAGCTTTTGCGCTTCATTCTATCGTATAATGTTTTTTCATAAATATGTTTATCATTTCCCATCTTCTGTCGAAAGAGGAAGACGCCATAGCTTTCTCACAAAGGATAAATATTTTACCTTATTTTGAAATTTTCAAAATGGTCATATGATGTGTTTATATATATTGGTGAAGAGACTATTTGGATCATTTTTATATTTCACACATTTGTTATTCCCCGACGAAATTTTTTTCTACTATACCATATAATTTCTAATATATTCTATCTGCTACATTACACATACACACACACATACATACAGTGGTGGCCAAAATTTTGGACACTTTTGGAAATTTTTATGTTTTTGAACTTTGTATACTTATAGAAAATGTTACGTTTCGCAAAATGCAAACTTGTTTACATCATTTTAAAGAGAATTTATTACTGAATTCAATACAAAACACAAAATTCAATTATTTGCAGTACAAAGAAGTTATATGTACTTTAATATAAATAAACAACACAGTTATGAAGTGGTTTGTAATGTCTAGCTTTCCTGGCCAATCACTGTTCTTTTTCTGAGAACCAATCAAATGTTAGTAACTGCCAGTAGAAGCTGACATAATGTTTACACTTGAAACAATTCATTATTTTGCTTTGTTCTGTAGAAGGAGGACCTGTTTCTTATACACTACAATTACAAGTAGGAATTTTTGTAAAAATTTTTAATATTTAGTTAAGAAGAAATGACATCAAATAAAAGAGTAGATTGGAACCTAGAAAGAGATGTAATATTATTGTGTTACGAGAAAGTGTTCTTTCCTATGCTGAAATTGCAAGACAGGTGGGTGGTACAGTGACTACATCTGGAGTCTGAAAGTTTTGTTTACGATATCAGGAGACAAATTCAATAAAAAACAAAGAAGGAAAAGGCCGAAAAAGGTGCACCACATCTATTGATGACAGAAGAATAAAAAGACTATGTCTCCAAGATAGAAAAATGTCATCAGCGGCCATCAGAAGTGATCTGAATGATGCTGGTGTTTCTGTCAGTTCAAGAACAATCAGGAGAAGATTAACAGATGTTGGACTGAGAGGTAGAATTCCGAAAAAAGCCTTATCTTAATTTTCAGCAACGAAAAAAAATTACAGTGAGCAAAGGAACACATTAATTGGACAGATGATCAGTGGTCACAAGTTATATGGAGTGATGAAACTAAGCTATCGTTATTCGGTAGTGACGGGCGAAAAATATGTAAGACGTAGAATAGGAAAAGAGCTACATCCTGACTGCATTCAAGCAACTGTGAAGAACCCAGTTAGTGTTATGATTTGGTCATGCATGTCAGCAGATGGTATTGGTCGCCTTCATGTCATCGATGGGACACTGAATGCCAGAAAATACATTGACACTATTCTAGAACCAAAACTTCTACCTTCCATCAGAGATCTCTTTCCCAACAATGCTTCGTTTATTTTTCAGCAGGATTCTGCTCCTTGCCACACGGCCAAAATATCGAAAGAGTGGTTTCGTACAAAGAGCATTAAATTGTTGTCATGGCCAGGAAACAGTTCTGACCTCAATCTTATCGAAAATTTGTGGCACCGTTTGAAAACTCTTGTCTGAATGAGGCGCCCATCAAATAAAAGGGAACTAATTGAGGCTATAATTGTTTCCTGGCATCATGTAATAACGAAAGAAGAGCTTAAAACTCTTGTCAGCTCAATGAAACGTCGATGTGAAGCTGTAATCAAAAATAAAGTGTACTCTACTAAGTACTGATAACTCACTGCAATCATCACTATCTAATGTATATCGATAACTATTATCGTTTAACTTTTTTTTGTATTGCAAACAATTGAATTTTTTGTTTTGTATTGAATTCAGTAATAAATTCTCTTTAAAATGATGTATACAAGTTTGCATTTTGTGAAACGTAACGCTTTCTATAAGCATACAAAGTTCAAAAACATAAAAATTTCCAAAAGTGTCCACAATTTTGGCCACCACTGTATATATCGAAAACCGTCTAAGGTTAGAGAGTAGTAAAGCTCCAAAATCCCAATACTATGGGGCCGATACAAAAGAAAAATGCCGAAATAAGTATTAGGTGTAAATAAATTTGGCATTTCTTAAAAACTTCCTTTGTTTTCTATGCACTTTAAAGCTGCATAAATGTATGTATTTGTTCATAAATATTTTTGGAGAAAATACATTTAAGAATATTTTTTCTCTGACACTGTGTAATAAATGTCTTGTTAATATGCTCTTCCAAAAGTTTTGAAAAGTATTTTTCGATAATTATTTATATTTGCAATAATATTTCAGAAATTAAATTAAACGGCAGCAGTATTTCATTGTAAGATTTATATAAAGGTATGTGAATAAAAAGCTGTGGTTTTATGTAAAACTATGGGAAAAGTCTTCATATAAATATTAATTACATTGTGCATGATAAAGAAAACATATAATATGGTTTTCACGTTGGAAAATAGGAGAAATTGTCTTTATGAAAAAATATGTTATTAACTTAACACAAAAACTTATTTTTGGAATAACTATTATGAATTTACTATTTATTGACGTGCCTGAAATAGTCTTAACTTAGATTATTAATTTTTGACAACTTGAATAAAAGTTAGTTTAAGCGGCTTTCAGTAATAATTTGATATGTAATAATTGTGAACAAAGTTCGACTTTCATTTAGTTATTAGTTATTGTGTTCGTAAGTCCTTTAGAGTTAATACTAAATAAATCTATATTTAAACTGTTGACTCAAATGTATTTCACACCATCCAATTAATTTTCCAAATAAGTGAATTGGGAAACAAACTTTTTACATTTAAAAATTGGGGCAGAAATTTTATAGTATTGAATAAAAAAATGTAAAATTTTAAGAATACAAAGATAAATGAATTTTATCTATTGCATTTTAAAACAAGTCTAAATAATTGAAAGGAATTTCAAACACACAAATTGGCTTTTTTTTTCTTTTCAAACCTGTGTTACAACGGGACCGCTTTCTCAGTTTTCTTTTATTCAAAAGTAGAGGAAAGCATTGAATATATATATATATATATATATATATATATATATATATATATATATATATATATATATATATATATATATATATATATAATATTTTTGCAGATTGATATTCATGCATTTATAAGTAGTTTCTGTAATGTAAATCCTTTTATATTTTAAAGGGCGATTTTGTGAATTAAATTTTTATCTGTTTCATGTATAATTAACAAACTTTCGCGCGATTAAACTTTATGTATAATAACAGTTAAAAATATTATAAAGAATATGTTAGTGATGTTCTTCATTTTAATAGGATTGACCTTTCTAGTGATATCTTAATATATATACTATATATATATATATGTATATATTTGTCGAATATTAGAATAATATGCATTTTAATTTGAATAGTAATTATAATTATAGATGTAGAAGTGACTTGTTTCTCGCTTAAAAATAATTACGATATATTTTTTATAAAAGTTGTGGTTATAAATTACTTTTCATAAGCAGTATTTCATTTTTATGTATTCATACAAACATATAATATACTCTTAATTGAATTAATGATTTAAAAATCATATAAATGCAAAGGTTTATAATCATTTTAAATATTTTTTCTGTTTAGATGGAGAAATTTACTTCCACAAGAGCAGCTATCGCTTCAGCAATTGAAATAATCAACTATGCCGACATGGTAGTATGCTGTTTTGTATATGGTTATATTAGCAATGTTTTCGAACTTCGAAGAAGCTTAAAATTTACTTATGCATTTAGCTTATCAAATGTTTGATCAAGGTGATTGGAATATAGATTTTAGTACTAATCTTTAACTTTTTTTCAGCTTTACAAGCCCCTAAATACCTCTTTAAGTTTAGTGTACAGCGAGCTCTGGATAAGAGATCAAATGAAAGTGGACCTCAACCTCACAAAAACTTTGCACACTTTTAAGAAATACGTAAGCCGCAAGATAAGAAGAATTTCTATGGATGCAGCCTATTTGTTCTCGTAAGAAATTGATGCATTATTCAAAATTAAACTTACATCTTTTTTGTGCCTTTAATGTAAATGCTAGATTGCCTTTTAATGTAATACATTTTCTTAGTACCATTTTCTTTGCCAAACAATAAGGTATGCTTGATTATATATACATTAGAAGCATTATTTTCCTCTTGATAAGAAAAATCCTTACTTTTCGATATCCAACGAGAAAAATAGTCGCCAAAAAATCATAAACGATATTTAAAGATAAGAATATTTTTTACTTCTAGTATTAGAATGCTAATTTCTTATGTTTAATGCCATTGAGAACATATTAATTTACTAATAGGACATCAAAAAACTAAAAGATTTAATGGATTCTTAACATCTTTTTCCAAAAAATAACGATGAACATTCTTAAATTAACCCTATTACAAATACAAGGAACAGTAAGATAATTTCCTTATTTTGTATTGCGATAACACAGAAAGTATTAAAGATATATCTTTATTTATTTTTGCATATAAAATTCTTAATTTTAAACCTTCAGTTTACATAATTTTAAATATCATATTGAACAAGTGATGCCAAACATTGGCGATACACTGAGAGAGCCGAATTTTTCTGCTCTCCTCCCTCTCTCCAACACAGTGGAAGATATGTTCCCCGTTTCTTGTTGGAATGTTTCTTTTCAGGTCTTTCAAAGTTTGTGGATGGTCTGTATAAGCACATGATATTAAGTACCTCCACAAAAAAATTACATAAAACCAAAGTGAGAAAAAGTGCTGGCTATTAAACATTGTTTCTCATTGAAATGAAGCACCTGGAGAAATAGGCCTCTACGACAAATGCACGGTGTTCATTACTCCAACACATGATAGCAATTGAACCACAATGTCACCCAACTCTATGTGATCTCCTCTCTGACACGAGACCACACCAGCCTCATTATCTTTACTACTTTTTGTGTTATTGCAATTCGAAATAAGAAAGGGTGTAGGTAAGGTATCTCCCCCCAAGTGCTTTCTCGCCAAATCTAGTGTCCTTTGTTTTGATTATAGTGTTGACAATTTGATTTTTTTTTATTATAGTGTTGCCAAAATGAGTTTTTGCTACTTTCAGATTATTTTTTTCGGTTGTTGCCAGATTTGGTTTTTCTCGTATTTTACATCATTTTTATGTCACATATATGGTTCTTTTCAGTGGCAACAGTATTTGAAGTTTTCGTTTTACTTTCAATTCTAACTTTTTGTTCTACGTTTGCTGTTGTGTTTCGTTGTCGCCAGCGCCCAAGCATCGTAAACTGTTCTTTTTTTCAATTTCTTTTTGTTTATTTATTATTATCTATTTTCATATATTTTTGTTAATTTATTATTATATTTTTCTTATATATTTTTCCATAATATCACCGAGTATATTCGACATGTGGGCTTGACGTCATATCAAGTCCATTATTGTTATTTACTTATCTCTTTTACCAGTTGTTTTAAAGATAAGGCAAACCCACACAACAAAAACAGTTTTTATTCATTTTCCAGTAATATTTTTTTAGACTTTTTATACTATTATGTGATTTAAAATTTTATAAAATGCGTATTTTTGAATTTTGGGAAAATTCCCGCGTTAAAAAACTTGCGCTTAACTTGGCGACGAAAAAAGTCGCAATGGTTGCCAATGGGGGATATCAAACAAGTTCCTATGGAAGTCATTTTATCACACCCTGCTAGGATAATTTTTTAATTAAAAGTCGTGACATTGTGCAATAAACTATCTGAATGTTGAAAATTGTTATAAGGCTTTTTTTTCTTGACAGTCTCACGTGTTGCCATTAAAGAGAACTTTTTCATTTATAATTGACCTTAATTATTTCTTGAAGGAAATTATTCACGTATTTTTCAGGCAAGGAGTATTTTTCAGGCAAGAGCAAAAGGCATTAATGCCATATCCGCTTTCTGTTTTATTCAGTACTGTCGGGGCTCTAATCCAAAGAGCCTGTTGTTGTTGCACCAGCATGCTTCCCTGTACCCAGCCCTGATTTGGGCTCTAACAGTAAGATAGAAGCAGCCGGGTGGAGTCTTTGTGATTTTAAAGCAAAGACCAAGCAAAAGAACCCCAATACTTGGCCTGCCATCCCCAGTGGTATCATTTCAACTGGAGGACATTTCGACCATGCCCAGTTTTAACGTGCCCCATTCGCCATTAGCGAACACAACGGATCTTCGACTGGCCTGGATTCGAACACACTACCTTCTGATAATGAGAACGACACCCTAACCAACCAGGTCATCGTGGCTCTCCGAAAAGCATGTAAAGTAAAGTAAACATAAGCAGAGGTCCCTGTACCTAACCCTGAAAAGGGTTTTACCAGATTTGATGGATCCGCTGGAGAGAAAAGAAAATGGAATACAGTACACACAAGACAATACAATTATGCTTGCAATCATATGGAGACACTGGAAATTATTACTTTTACACAGTAAAGAGGGTTTGTAAAGTATACAAATTAACAAATTGGATTGCAATTGAGAGTTAAAAAAATACGTTTTTCCGTTGCTATAAAAAACTTCTACAAAATTAAATTGCAATAAATCTTATGCGCAATGTTTTCTGGTATTTATGCTCAATTAGCAAAAAGTTTCTTAACATTTCAGAGTTTATGTACATATTTTCTTTGATACATCATCATGACTTAAAAGTCAAGACGTATATTTTGAATGAAAATAATATTAGTTAAAAATCCTCCAATGTTCTCGGAATTAATAAATTCATGGATAATGGCACAGCCAAATACAAAATTATTTCTTTCATTTTCAATTAACCTAATAAAATTGTATTGTAATAATTTTTTATCTTACTGTTCCAAATACATCAACCAAACATATACGAAAATCTTAAATGTATTCTCAGTATTCTATTAGATTTGTTCTCGTAGTTCAAAAATTCATGGATAATGACAACCAAATACAGAATTATTTCTTTCATTTTCCATGAGCCTAACGAAAACACATTGTGATCATTTTAAAGGAAGTATAGGTATAGTCATGCATATATATAATATAGTCCTGAAAATCCTGGAACTTGTCAGTCGACTTTCTTCAGGACACACTATCTACTTCCAATGGGTTCCTTCCCATGTTGGTTTAGAGGGGAATGAAATTGCTGATACCTTGGCCAAATCTGCCTCTGCGGCTGCCTTGCATAATAATACTCGTCTAACTTTTTCTGAAATCTCCTCAATAAAGAAAATGGCCCTTTGGAGAACCCCTCCAGTTCACACATGGTACTTTGGAGTGCGACCACGTTGGACTCACAGTCTAAATATTTCTAGGAAGCAGCAGACGGCTCTATCTCGCTTTTTAAGTGGTCACATTAATTCCCTCACCTTCCAGCAGGGTCGAAAACTCTTTATTGAGTGTCACTGGTGTAAGGCCGCACAGGCTTCCCCAGTCATATTCTCGAGTGCCTAAATTTTACTGCTCGTGAGATTTTGAAGGACCCTTTACTGTTTTTAGACTTTTTGGAGATTTTTGGTTTTATGGAGTTGATGTAGCAGAGCTACACCAACTGGGATTAGTAACAACAACAACAACATATATAATATAGTATATATATATATATATATATATATATAAGGCTGGCTGGTATATATAGGTATAGTATATATTTCTATTCTTAAAAATTATATTTTGTTTTGAATGGTCACAAATGTGCAAAGAAAAACTATAATATTTCAGTTTCAGTAGATGTTTCAAGAAATTAAATTATTGATAAAAATTTTCTATCTTTTAAAATCTATAAATATTTCACTGAGTATTTTTGTATAGAAGAAATTAATTGCACAAATAATAATACTGCTAATATAAACTGATTTTTATCACAAGAAATAAATAACGTGTTGTCATTGAGAAAGCTAGAAATGGTCTTATTAACACGTAAAATTATTTGTAACTTGGAATCAATAACAAAAACAAGCCAAAAATTCTTATAAACATTCAAAACGTCGTTTTAAACATCGATGCATATTTTTTCTCGTTTCATTTCTCTCGAGATTCAGTGTAGCTATTCTAATTTATTCGCTGTATTGTTGACATTTATGCGCATATACAATCCCAAGAACTCACAATAAAAGGGATATAAATTTTATAAAACATAAAAAAACATTGAATGCCATCGAAAAGTATATAAAATTATATATGCGTGCTTTCTCGATACACAAACTTTAAACATCATTTATTAAATGATATTGTTAAAGATAATTTTTAAGTTCAATAATTTGATACACAAAAATTTTTTTAATTTTCCATAAAATTAAAAATTAAGAAAAATTATTCAAAAGAATCTCGGAAATTAACTACAGGTTATATATTAAATGTTGTATTTTGTTTAAACTAGCACAAATGTTTAAAGATATATAATATATATATATATATATATATATATATATATATATATATATATATATATATATATATATATATATATATATATATATATAGATATATATATATATATATATATATATATATATATATATATATATATATATATATATATATATATATATATATATATATATATATATATATATATATAAATTTTTTATCCAATGGCGGGCACAGAAGGGTGACTGAACCCTATGCCACAACAAGGCCAGAAACTGCTACTCATTTCTCGTTAGCCAGCGGGCACCTGTGAGCCAAGTCACGGAGGCGAGTAGCGTTACCCGCGCCATACCACCACAAACCCGTTTATAGGGCGAGCCACATTCATACAACAACACAGAAGAAAGGACAGAGAGAACAGAGAAGGAAAGAAACATCCATGACCGAATCGGGATTCGAACCCGGGATCAACAGCTCAGTAGTCATTGTATCTAAATATATATACATATAGTAATCCCTCCTATAACACGGTACTCTTATAATGCCTTTTTCATATTACGGATTTCAAGTCCCTCGTATAACACGCCTAATACATATATTACGCGGATTATACAACGCGTTATACAACCGTTCGCGTTGATTCCCCTCATTATATTTCTGTACTTCAAAATTTATATTATGATTTATTCAGTTCACAATCAATTTCACGTACATTTGTCAATTGTGTTATTATAAAATTAAATTCAGTTATATTATTGAACTTCGAACATTCTACTAAAAACATGTCGATGAAACGTTATTTCAGATAGCTCCTACAGCGAAGAAACATGTAATAAAACTGTTTTTGGAATGATTTGATTTATTTGAAGTTAACC
Organism: Latrodectus hesperus; assembly: GCA_037975125.1. Taxonomy (NCBI): domain Eukaryota; kingdom Metazoa; phylum Arthropoda; class Arachnida; order Araneae; family Theridiidae; genus Latrodectus; species Latrodectus hesperus. The sequence goes on from CM075860.1 coordinate 40,712,464, forward strand.
ATTGTTTAGTCTAAATTGTTTACTTAAATTGTTTTGAATTTCATTTTAATAAAACACGCATATTTCGTCTATAACATAGTTTTTCCTTAATATTTGATTGAAACTCATTTTAACGAGAAAAGTAAAATGTGAATCATTTGTACAAAACGTGTTATACGAGGTCATACGAGTGCATTTCACGAAAATGCTCGTACAATGCGTTTTTCTATAACACGGATATATATATATATATATATATATATATATATATATATATATATATATATATATATATATATTGAAATTTATGAAAATACATTTATTTTTCAGGGGCATTAATTTTCGGGAGCAAAGAAGTGGTATTGCATTCCTGGATAGTATTTGTACTGCTGATGGAATTGGTGTCACAAAGGTAACGAATGGTTAAATTAAAACAGTATAACACTCGTATTTGTGTGCTTAAATATTCCATTTTGATACTTGCGTAAAACTTATTTTTAAATTATAGAAGCTAATATCATGAATTATTTAATTAATTTACATAATAATTATCAATCATTATGTATATTAATTAAATAATTGTATTGCTTAATATTTATTTTTCTTTATATACAGGGTAACAATTTTAATCCTGTTGACAAAAAAATATTGTATTAAACTAAAAATATGGAATTTATTTATAAAAAACTAACTTTGTTTAAGTCATTTGCTACTTAGATATAACATATTTAAGTATTTTCAAAATAGCCCCCTTTGGCATCGATACTGGGCCTTAGACGAAGCGTAAAATTTTCTGCAATGGGCCGCAGTTCATCAGGCGTTAGTTTAGCCCATTCCTTCTTAAGAGTAGCCTTTAGGCATTCCAAACTTCGATGTGGCTTAGAGCATACTCTTGATTGCAGAATAGACCAAACACAATAGTCAATTTATTATGACATGAATTAAACCAATCTTTAGTCAGGTGAATAGTGCTTAAGTCAGGTGAATAGGGGGGGGCCACATTTCCACAGGTTTGAAATCTGGAATATATGCTTGACACCAGTCTTAAGTTGCTTTTGCTCTATGAGAAGGGGCAGAATTTTGTTGAAATGTCCAGATGCTGTTTTTAAAATGTTTTGAGGCCCAAGGAAGTAAAACCGACTGTAAAATCTCATTGCAGTGCATGGTCTTGTTCATTTTGACACCTTGATCTATGAAAAGAAAAGGAGTTTTTCCAGATTCACAAATGCCTCCCGAAACCATAACTGACTGTGAGTTTTTGCCGACGTTTTACTCTTGTAGAAGTTCCAGGACGATCAGATGAGCAGTAATGGTCATTTGGTCGATTATAAGATTGTTCAATTGTGAAAAATGTTTCGTCCGTGAAGATAAAATGCTTCCATTCGCCTTTTGCGGACTTTCGAAGGAGAGCTCAACATCTTTGCAACCGTGTACGCTTATTCTGCTCAGTTTCTGTACTTTTCGAAGTTTAAATAGTTAAAGTACAAATTCTTCTTTGCAATTTGTCTAACTGATTCTCTATTAACCCCTATTTCTTTAGCTATTTTTCGTATTGAGTTTCTTGGATTTCGGTTAGTTCGTTTCTTGATAATTTTGCGAATTTCATTTGTATTCACAGCTCTTTTCTTTGGTTTTCGGGATCTATCAACGTCATGGCCAAGCTCCAAGAATCGTTTTATAGTACGTGATACCGTTTGTCTGGGGATATTCAACTTCCAGGCACTCGGAATTTGCCTTAATCCAGCCTCAAATAAAGAATTATTTGTTGTCGTTGGTTTGGCATATTATTTCAAACAAGAAAATAAAAACTACCCATTTGTTTTACTAGCATTAATGTCTTTTAAGTAAATGAAATTATTATAAAAAGTTGTGAACATGAATTAAACCAATCAAATGCAGTACAATTTTGCTAACAGTATAAAGATGTCACCCTGTAATACTTTATTTAATAATTGGAAATTATTATAAAAGTGATTCTTTTATTGCTTACGCCTCAACTGAAAATAATATAAATTCTTTATTATATTAGTTATCCTTATATATATATACAATACTTTTGTTGTAAATTAAGCTATCATTTATATAAATGGTATTTTTGAATATGACTTTCAAATTTTTGTAAATTCTCAAGAATACAACAGTAAGAAAATTATTTTATTTTAATTTGGGTTTATAATACGTACACATCATATAGTGTGCAAACTTTTAGTTAAAGGATCTTTTAAACGTTCATTATGTAATACATCTTGGAAAAAATTTCATAATGTTGCGTTTACATGTTGCAAAGCTAAATATTCGTTAAACTTCTAAGCACGCACCTAAAGGGCTTACTGTGGATTGGGTAGACCATTCTCTTTTTGCAAAAAGTTCCTGGTTTGATGCCAGCCACTGCTGAACAATAAGAGATGAATGTTGCACTTCTGCATTTACGCACGTAAGAGTGCTTTGGAGTTTTCAGACTTTCCTCCCTTGTAATACGTGAGTATGTCCCACTATCTACGAAGACGGTCATTAATGTGATGTTGTTGTTGCTTATGATACTTGGACACGCCAAGCTTGACTATGCCTTTGTCAGTGCGAATTAAGTCAATAGAGAGCGTCTTTCGTTTAGATCAGACCACCACGAAGGTGAAAGTACGCCTTTGCTCGTTTTAAGGTGACTCGTCATTTTGAACCACAGTCAGGTGACGAGGCCACACCTGAGCTGGCACCTTCTTCTTCGCATCCACGCCACACCAGCGGAAGGACTTTGGATGTCACATATTAAACGTGGACATGTCCCTAACCCACGGAGTTCCAGCAACCCAGTGAAGGAGAGTACACCGTGGTCACCCTCCCAACCACTGCCCGCGGCAAATGATGCTTCACTTTGCTGAGCTTACGGGAAGCGGCGTGAAGCTACTGAGCCACTGGAGCTCTATTAACGTGGTGAATACTAAAATGCCTTTGGACTTTAGACTGTCCAATAAGCCGTATTAAATCACTCACCTAAGCAAATATTTCTGCGGAAAATAGAAACACAACTCTCTTCCATCTTCATACATTAATGACAAGTATCGAACCCAGGGCTTTCCTTTTAGAAGAGGGCTATCTACCTGGACAAAGTGGATTCAATGCAATCGATATAAAATTATTGTTAATTGTTACAGAAAAATTTCGCGTAATGCATTTCACCCGTGGTATGTATTCAAATGAACAACATCTTTCACATGTTAGGATATTCATTAACAAGTATCATATTGGCATAAATTACTGTTAACAAAATTAGTTAAATTATAAAACAAAAAATTTCCTTGCAAGCATTGAATGTGAGTATTTGTAAAATTATGAATAAAAATGTGAATATTTAGAGGTTTATAGGACCATGAAATCAAAATTACAAACACTTTAAATAAAAAAGACCAATTTGTCTTATATTTTCTGTCGGTATTATAAATAGCACCATTTTCAAATTTCGGCTCCTAATTTAGTAACAGTTCATTTGAATTTATAGCTATTTTTATTCCATTTACATATGGAAATATTTATAAGAAACTTTAACTACTGAATTTATGATAACACACACACATATATGTGTGTGTGTGTGTCCCGAAGAGCTGGGTTCGATTCCCAATGCCACCATAAACTTACCGAGTATATACAATATACGCGCTCGTTAAATCTGTGGAATCGAAAGTCCAGTGGTCGTTGAGCAGTTACCATGGGTATAATGGTCTAGAAAAATTTCCTTCCCCTCCACTTTAAAGTTAAAATTGAGGTCTGCTGGTGCCATCTGTCGGAGGAGTACTTAATGCAAAGTCGTACTTTCACCTTCGTGGTGCTCTGATTAAAAATGAAAGAAGCACCTTCCTGACTTAATTTAGCATAGCTCACGGCTAGCGAGCTTGGCTTGTCCAAGAGTCATAAGTAACAAACCGGGTGTTATCTATGTACATAACGTGGATCAGTAAGGATTTTTCAACACAACAAGTGGCGGAAATGAATGGTAACTTGCATCGTGAGGCACCCAGTGAATGTACCATAGCGGTCATGATAATGGGTTAGTCTTCGTGATTTTGAAACAAATCCAAACAGAAGACTCCAAGACTTGGCCTTCCACCCCAGAAGTATTATTTCACATGGAAGACATTGCAAATGCGGCATATATAACATGTCCCATATGCCATTAGCGGATCTTTGGTTGGGTGGAGGTTCGAAACCATTACCTCCTGATGACGGATACGAACGTCCAAACCAACAAGTCCATCGCTGCTACAATTTGCAATAACAGATCACTATAAATTTTACTTTTATTATATTAAGTAACCAAATCAATAAAATAAGGTAAAAATCCTTTTATAGTGAATTTTACCATATGGAATAATATGACCATCGTACGTGTTGGCGAAAATTCGAAAACGAACTCGCCAACATGTAGTTCGCGTAACTGATAAGGACAAAATATTTATCTTCTATATAATAAAATTATTTATGTAAAGAAATTTTTTAAGTATTTTAAAGTATTGCTAGAGATTAATTTTACAGTCAGATTCAATTTTTCAGGTTGATAGTATTTTCCGCCCGTACATATCTGCTAGCACGCTGACGCATCTGATTGGCCACAATCTTGGGATGAAACATGATCACGTGTGTAAGGGAAACATTTTTTCTAAATCTTTTTACCTGAAAGTAATGTCGGGAAAAAAACTTCTATTTTTCTTAAAGCAAATTTCTTGTTACTAAGCGAACTTTAATCAAGAAATTTACTATATAAAAATTTCTTTATTCAAGTGAATTTCGCAATTTTAAAAAATGATTAAATAAATTGTGATAAAAAAATCTTTTGATAAAATTTTGAAAAATCTTTAGATAAAGTTTATATTATTGAAAAGTGGTTTAAATATACCATCTTGTCTGGTTGGTCTAGATTTGAATCGAAAATTCAAAAACTGCAGTTAAATAATTCTCTTGTAGAATCATTTCATGTTTTTATTAAATAGTGCTGCTTTTTAAATAACATTTACACTAACCATAAAGTTTTTGTTTATTTCGCACCAGTTGAGATTAAGATTATGCCACTTTATTACAATTGTCATTGTTTTAAAATATCCATGACTTCAGATAATCAGATTGTCGACGAATTTTCTGCCTGCCTTCAAATCGCATTCTCCGAGTGGCAGCAAACAAGGCGAAGTTCACCACCGAAAGTCTAAAATCAGTGTTGAAGTTAATTTTGTTAATAAAACGATTTCTTATATAAGGACCAAAGCATCGGTTTGAAAAGCTGTTTTCCATTGATTCAAGCCATTAACACGTTGGCAATAGAACAAAAAAAATCAAAATGAAAAAGACAAGACATCCATTTTATGGTTAGTTTTAATCAGCAGGGAGGATTTAAGTTTTCAATCATTAGAATTTCAATCCTGTTTATCCTCATTAGTTCAGTATGCACTCACAATCATATAATTTTTTAATAGGAAATAATAAGAGTAAGTGAAATTTCTAATCTAATAGATTTCTTATAGAAACAATACAAATCCGAAAAAATTTTGGGATCAATTGAGGCCAAAATTATCATGTCTGAAAAATAATTTTTTACTTCATCTTTCAAATATAAATAGTTTTATAAAACAGTTTAATATTTTTCTCTTTGTAATAAATCATGGATATAAAAATATCGAATATCATCCTTCATTTGGATTTTATCACTCTTCCTGTTGCCATTAATGTAATAATAGTGTACACAATATATAAAACATTTTATATAACATGAGAAATATTATGACTAAAAAAATATACTTGATATACTTGCAACATAAATATTATATGAAGTTAAATTCGACATAAGTAATTAATATAAATTATTAAGGTAGAAATTCTTAGCAATATTTTTAATTTTGGTTTATAATCAAAGCATTATGAATTTTCATTCCACTAAGATATCTAGAAAAATGTATATACAAGCGTAATTTTATAACTTCAGAAAAATGTACTGGAAAAAATACTTATATACAAACTAAAATTAATAACAGTCATAAAAATAATCAAAATAGTAGTACTATTAATAGCACTCCTTACTTGGTATTAACAACACATTAACATTACATATTTTGATAGCTTTGAAAAGTACACTGAAATGAGCATTTTACAGAAATTAAATTTAACGTGAATATAATAAAATAATCAAAGTAAAAGTGCTAATTGTCATCCTTTATTTGTTCGTAATTAGTTTGACTTATTTTATGATCGTAAAAATTAACTGTGAGCCCTCTTCTTTATTTAACCAATTACTGACGGTTGATGACAAATTGCTGTTAACTCGTAACCATTTGTCGAGAAATCGACGTATATTTTGGCACGTTATTATCTTGTAATTTTAATATAGTTATATATAAAATCAAGAGGATTTTCTCCTGTTCGTATCATTACGGTTATATTTACATACGACGTTCTTCTTCGATGACGTCATACTTCCCTCTTGAGGTTTCAGCTTTGTCTACAGATTCTACTTCGAAACGAGAAGAGATCGAGGTAGGCTTAATTTCGTGGGTTGTTGTAAAACACCGTCATAATTGACAATTCCCCACAAAATGACAGAAAGGGCATTGTTAAATAAATGCTCCTTATATTACTTTCTCGCTCTGATAATAACATGGTGCTTACAAGAAAATAACATCGAAAAGTACAATAGTGCTTCGAAATAACAAGAAAATAACATCGATTTGTGAAGATGTTTTACTTGAAGGAACAAATTGCCGCAAAGACAATACGTGTTTACAGCGTAGATCATGGGCAAAGCCGAGAACTATTGATTTTGAATTGCAAGCATTTTCGATGATTGATTGGTTACATAGACAATCCATTACAAACAATGTGTTCTCTCTGAGATGGATTTTTGGCTCCGGAAATACCTGAGGTCCAAAGTCTATTCATTTAATCCACAAACTATATCTGATTTCAAAGATTACATCTGATGTGGATCTAACTATCTTCACATCATCAGGATTTCTGGCTCTCGGAGTAACTGAAGTTCAAAGTCATTAGTCTCTCTTCATCAAGATTTCTGGCTCTGAAAATAACTGAAGTCCAAAGTCACCAGTCCCACTATCCTCTCATCATCAGGATTTCTAGCTCTGGAAGTAACTGAAGTCCAAAGTCACCACAGTCCCACTATTCTCTCATCATCACGATTTCTAGCTCTGGAAGTAACTAAAGTCCAAAGTCACCAGTTCCACTATCCTTTCACCATCAGGATTTCTGGCTCTCGGAGTAACTGAAGTCCAAAGTCACCAGTCCCACTATCCTCTCATCATTACGATTTCTAGCTCTCGGAGTAACTGAAGTCCAAAGTCACCACAGTCCCACTCTTCTCTCATCATCACGATTTCTAGCTCTGGAAGTAACTGAAGTCCAAAGTCACCATTCCTACTATCCTCTCATCATCAGGATTTCTGGCTCTCGGAGTAACTGAAGTCCAAAGTTACCATTCCTACTATCCTCTCATCATCAAGATTTCTAGCTCTGGAAGTAACTGAAGTCCAAAGTCACCAGTCCCACTATCCTCTCATCATCAGAATTTCTGGCTCTCGGAGTAACTGAAGTCCAAAGTTACCATTCCTACTATCCTCTCATCATCAAGATTTCTAGCTCTGGAAGTAACTGAAGTCCAAAGTCACCATTCCTACTATCCTCTCATCATCAGGATTTCTGGCTCTCGGAGTAACTGAAGTCCAAAGTTACCATTCCTATTATCCTCTCATCATCAAGATTTCTAGCTCTGGAAGTAACTGAAGTCCAAAGTCACCAGTCCCACTATCCTCTCATCATCAAGATTTCTAGCTCTGGAAGTAACTGAAGTCCAAAGTCACCATTCCTACTATCCTCTCATCATCAGGATTTCTGGCTCTCGGAGTAACTGAAGTCCAAAGTTACCATTCCTACTATCCTCTCATCATCAAGATTTCTAGCTCTGGAAGTAACTGAAGTCCAAAGTCACCAGTCCCACTATCCTCTCATCATCAGAATTTCTGGCTCTCGGAGTAACTGAAGTCCAAAGTTACCATTCCTACTATCCTCTCATCATCAAGATTTCTAGCTCTGGAAGTAACTGAAGTCCAAAGTCACCACAGTCCCACTCTTCTCTCATCATCACGATTTCTAGCTCTGGAAGTAACTGAAGTCCAAAGTCACCATTCCTACTATCCTCTCATCATCAGGATTTCTGGTTCTCGGATTAACTGAAGTCCAAAGTTACCATTCCTACTATCCTCTCATCATCAGGATTTCTGGTTCTCGGAGTAACTGAAGTCCAAAATCATCAATCTCACTATCCTCTCTTCATCAGGATTTTTTATTTCTCGAAGTACCAAAAGTTCAGCTTATTCATTTAACTCAAAAACTTTATCTGATTTCAAATATTATATCATGCAGATTCAACTGTTCTCTCATCATCAGGATTTCTTGCTCTAGAAGTAACTGAAGTCCAAAACCTCTCTATTCATTTAAACTGCAAACTATATCAGACTTCAAAGATTACATCAGATGTGGATCCAACTATCCTCGCAAGATAAACACTTCAGTGTTATCTGTCATTTTCCACATGCTAAGTGCCATTGTCGTCGAATGATATGAAGTAGGAAATTTGTAAAATAAAATACATTGTTGTACTTTCTGTTGATACTTTATTTTTATTAGTTGTTTTCACTTTTCTGCTTATTCTTTTACTGGTGACTTTCATGCTACATGTACCTTTCTAACACTATTTGTTTTTGAAATGGAGATCACATTCCATTAAAATATTAAAATGACAATTCAAAAATTTTGTGCTATTGTAATCGTAACTATTTCAGTTTAACTGTTATTTTTCATATGATTCTGTACCGCATCCCTTAATATCTTATACCAAAATTTCATTTCGTTTCTGTTAGTACTATAACAATAGGGACTTATGTACATGGATAGTTTTCTCTTAATATTACCGGTACATAAAGAACTTGTATCTTACTTAATTAGATTTAAACTACCTAATTTAAGCTATTTACAATTAATATATTATTAATGCAATATTATTAATATTCTGTAAACATTATGGTTAAAATATTAAAGAAATACTTAATATTTTAATCATAATGTTTACAGATTACCATTGATGTTACCATTAATGTTACATCGTGCTATTAGCATTATTTAACTATTATTTTTGACTTGTCTATTTTAAAAATTATTTGTTCTCTCAATCTAATTTCTTAACAGCTTGTGCTTGCGGAGACAACCTCAGCTGCATTATGGCGAATGAAATGCCGTAAGTTTGGGTGAATTTTATTTCGTTTCTTAATTATTCTTTAGAGTCATTGTCTTTTAAACCAGATTGCATTTACGTTGTAAGCCATGTCACAATATAAAGTAATTTAAAAATAATAAAAAAACCTTTTCACAAAATTATATTATTCAGATTTTAAATTCCCACTATGCGGTTTCGAAACGCACAACTCACATATAAAAAAGAAATTAAAATGAGAGTTTTTGAAATTGCAGCTTTTCTCTCCTGAATGTCAACTGTTTTTTTGCGAGTCAATCTCAGAGACCATTGGTGATACGTCCCTGGGGCCTGAGCAGCTACCAGGCGCGTCGGTAGGCGGTGGATCACCGAACGTCCTGTAGGAATGACAGGATAGCCTTGAATATAGAATCAGAGGCCGCGAACCAGCTCCCGTAAACCCTGGTGTTATGCGTTCTGTGCCTAGGGCTAATTGGCACCGCGGTATTGGTGTCTTAACGGAGCCTCTAGTTGCCTGGCAAACTTCTAGAGTAATTTGCCTTGCCCAGTATCTCAGGCAATGCTGGGTGGACTTATATTACCTGAGCTTATAAATTGTTATCTTGTGGCTGAAAAGACACAAGAAATAACAATCCTTTCTGCATCTACAGGTGATGCCTCTGAAGTTGACCTTGCTGAAAAAGACAAGTGAACTCAGAGGCTGTCTTGTAAAGGGGCAGTAATGAATCCTTCACTTGAGGTAGAAATGACCTCCAAACCATCTTCTTCTGGTGAAAGTCAGGAAGCTATCACTAGTATGACTGACTCTCTGACCAGATGGGACTATTTCAGCAAGACCCTATCTGCTGGAAATGTCATACGCAAGAGGAAACGGCAGAGCATATCATTTATGAATGCGAGGCTCTTGCCCTCCCTAGATTAACTTCTTTAGGCATCATCCATACTAGAGAGTTACACCTTGACTCCATTAAAGGGTTATCGGACTTTATTAATAAAGTGGATGACCCGAGCAACTGGAACTAGGAAACATTGGGTTTGGAGTTAATGGTACAAAATGCTGATAAAAGCAGAGGTGCCCAATGACATACAAACCCAATTCTAAGAAGAAGAAGAAGATTGGTGATACGTCACTTCTGTCTCAAGAAAACGATTTTTTAAATACTTGTCGAACCTATTTCGGAATGAAAAAGTAAAATGGTATGGCGTTTTATTTTATTCCAAAGAAAACAGAAAACAGGATAAAAATAAATAATTTTAAAAATAGTAAGCAAACACGATAAATTAAAAAAAAATATAAATAACCTTAAATGTGCTTAAGAATTCGAGTATAAAAACGTTAGACTTCCTATACTTTCCACATTTCTAGGGATATTATGCCTTTTTTTAAGCGATGTTTTAAAAATAAATATTTGAAATATTCGAATATTCGTATTTCTTGCTAAATACGAAAGAGCTAGCTTAGCTTTCTTTTAAATAAAAAGGATAATTTCAATAGATAACATTATTAAGATATCCAATTAAACTAAAATGATATAACTTTATCAGTGAATTTTAAAGCTTATAGAAATTATTTTTATACATTATTTAGTTAGCAATAATCTTAATATGATTCTTTGTAAGTATATGTGTGTGTTAGTGATAATTAGCTACTTAATAATAATCAGAATTCGAGAAGAAGACAACTGAGGACGGAAAACGAGGCGATTATTTGTATGCTTTCTATACGTTCCAACATACCTTTAGAGACCTATGAAAATTGAATATACAAATAGAAAAGTCATTTTTTTCTACCATAAGTCTATACTCACATGCAATTCTAATTCTTTTTATCTTCATTTGAGTATGCAACTGATTAATACCAATTCATCAATGAATACTGTGTACATTTCTTTTTTATTATCAATTTCTCTCTAGAAATATGCAATTTCGTCCACGAGGGTCCGATGACATCATATGCAAGTATCTGATTGCAACCTTAAAGTTAAAATATAAATACGATAACAAGTGCCTAAACTATCATAAGTATTTTACTCCATTTGGAATAAGGAATTTATGAAGTCTTTTTTTTTTTAATTTTTAAGACCAAATAGAGCAGATTTGAATTTTGCAATAATAATTTTAATGAATTAATTCAAACTGTCCTAGAAATTTTTAAATAATTTTGACCGCAATTTCAGACATTTTAGCGCAGTTATTAATAATGATATTTTAAAATAGAAGATGCTTGACAATAAGCAATTATAAGTCCAATTTAGTAATTTTTATAAATCTATGGCAATTTTTTTCGCTCTTACTCTACATTTAAAATTACTATTATTGTCAAAATATCCTTACTTATAGACACGTATGATTTTTAATGCAATTTTTGATATAAAAAAAATGCAATAATAAGTGGAAAATATTTTTTACATTGGATCCTTCATTCATTTTGCATATCCATTAATTTGTTTTTTAAAAAATAATAAATAATTACTATTTTTTTCAAAAGTATAGTTCTTATTCTTGTTAACGTATGTGCTTTTGCTTTTTGCAATATGCTACCAAGCATTGAACATTAGTATCAGAAGTACAGACTTCAATATTGAATAACTGCAAAACAAAAAGGAATTTCCAACGTTTAATACGTTAAAACTCCATTTTGTCATGAAATTAATTTTTTCATTGGTTTATATACGTTAGACCTGAACACTATTTTGAGCAAAGCTAAGGAAAAGAAAATATTATTATTTATTGAAATTGCAATATTCCCCTAAGAACTATATACACATTTTTATTTATTTATTTATTTATTGAGGAGATGTTTGAGAAGATGAGTATAATCCATCAAAATTTTATATTTTAGGGTCTATTCCACAAATTTTAAAGTATATTGAGAAAATTATACTATCTGAACATTGATATAAAAATTGAAAAGCTTTTTTTTATGTTGATCTTGATTTAAATGTTCTTTAAATATCATTAGAGTTTATACAAACTCATTTTATTTAATTAGTATATAATTTAAGCTCTCTTATAATGCTAACACAATTAATGGAATATGAAATATGTTATATAAAAATTTATATATATTTAATATGATTTCATACTAACATTAATGAAACTTTAAAAATTATCGATATTCATTTTAAATTCCCTAGATTATAATTAAATCAATTTATTTTTAATAAATTCTAAGGATTCATTTTATCAAATAAAAAATATATAACTGAACTGTAGTTCAAATAATTCAAAATTTATAATATAATTGTAAGTTGTTATAATAATTAAAATTTAATATGATTGTGGATTAATATGTGGATTTAATATGATTAATATGTGGTTTTAATATGATTAATATGTGGATTTAATATGATTAGGATGATTGTGGATTAAAAATTTGGCTCTTTTTAATCACAGTTAAAGCATCTATTTCTTATAAATTCCCTACTCAGTATTCTTAAAACCTTCACTCTGCAAAAATAATTCCCTACAGGGTTCTTTTCAGCCAAGTTATTAATGGTTTCTTGTGTGCCAGATTGCAACTAAAAATAGCTAATATGTTTTTTTAGAAAAATAACAATCCCTTCTGTTTTTAGGCATTACCGATCCACGCTGTTCTCCGATTGCAGCATCAGGGATTATTACCAGACTCTGCAGAAAGGATTTGGCGCCTGCCTGTTTAACATGCCCACTTTGGTAAGATGTTTCACGAAGGATTAATGTCACATTCGAATGTATTCTGAGTCCTACTCATCCTCTTGTCTAAGCATCTTGTGTGGGATTCAAAATGGTATCTTGAATTTGTGAGCTAAAAATAGAAAGTTTTATGTGTTATGTGACGTGTGAGTGAGGCAAATAACTTTGGATTTTTAAGAATTTTAAAAAAAATTAGAAGGTGTTTTTCAGATTTTAAGTTACTGCTATATAGCCACTATAGACATTTTGCGAATACGGATATTGAAGAATTATTTTCCAAAAAAAGCAAACAAACATTAAAATATGCATGAAGTGTAAAATTTGAGCAAAAATATAAATCCATAGCAAGTTAATAGCAGAAAACAATAAAAAATTAATTTGTTCATAATGATATTATAGAAATAAACACGGGCATATACTGTTAATATATGAATACTGTGTGTCAGTTTTTGGTACGCGAAAAAATCAAAATGTTTATACATTCATTTGAGGTTGAAATTTCTTCACTGTAACTTAAGTAAGTTTAAGTAACTTTTCAGAGAAACTGGAAGAGGCAATTGATATAATCCATTAGGTAGAAGACCGTTATCATTTATGGATCTTCTTATAGCTGATCTGCACTGATACTTTAGAGTTCTTTGTCCAACAGCCTCTCCCATTATTGTGGAATCAATTTTATTGACAGTCTTGATGATAGCTTCATGTTTGCTTTCTGCAGTCATTCTTGTCAAAACTTCACACATCTCCTTCTTAGATACATAGATATCCGGTATTGAGTTCCACAAGACAGCAGTGAAGAAATTTCAAGACAGCACAAGACTCCTTATAAACATAATTCGCATATAAGTGATACGTCATGTTGCTAATACCATGACCGGAAGCTATCAGTTTGACCAGAAGAAGTCATTGCTCAAGAAAATTAATTGGGAACCGGGAATTAATCTGAATAGTTGAATTTTTATACCATCTTTACATATTAATAAAACGTATAGGAATAAACTATTGATATACAAATGCTAGATGAGCTTAAGATCTGGTAATCGAGATGGTCATTTGATGCATTCACTTGCTTGTTGCTGGAAATAATCTTTCAAGATATGAACTTTATGCGATAAGTACCAAAAACTGACACACAGTACTCATTTTAATAGTATTTGACAATGTTTATTTCTATAATATTATGAACAAATTATTTTTATTGTTTTCTGCTATTAACTTGCTATGGATTTATATTTTTGCTCAATTTCCTAAAATTTTACACGTAATGTATATTTTAATGTTTGTTTGCTTTTTTTGGAAAATAATTTTTCAATACAGCTTTTTATCCCTTCAGTGTGTCCATTAACTGAGTACCCAGCATGCTTGGGAACTAAACACTGGGGGTCTTATGTTAGGTTGACCACCTAACTGGGACATAAATATGCTACAGAATGAAGGAATGAGTTATAATTCGTTAGTTAACGCCTATTCATTTATGAATATCCACTACTGCAAAAATGAAAATAAAAATATATGTACATTATTTTCAATTACCATAAAGAGAAATAATTCAAGAAAAGCATTGATCATTTTGCGTTTTTGGAGTTATAAAATTATAATCATTGAGATTATAATCAGAATCAATTATCTAGCATCAAAAATTAAATAATTTATTTATTATAATACTTTTTACCTTAAGTGTACCATCAACAAGCTTATTATAGCATTATTTTCCAACAAATTTTTATGAAATTCAAATTTATTTTATGCATGTGTGAGTTAAAGTTTAACTTATGAATGAAAGAAATTTTTCAACTTTGAGATAGTACTAGCAAGCTCTTCGAAAGTAAACATCCTTAACTTGATATAGCAAATATACCTATGAATATATTTATTAAATTACTCTCATATATTTCATATGAGAGTAACTTCATTTAAAATAACTTCTGAATTAAGGTTTTGATAAATCAGAACTTGACATGGAACAATAAAATGAATAGATGTCACAACAACAACAACAACGAGAAGAGGAGGCCCTGGTCTGTACCTATCGGTTATCAGGTTCCACCCCCTCTTCAAATTAATGGAATAAACACCTCGCACGAAGTGCCAGGTGCCCGCTGAGATCCAGAACTTGACTACGTAGTTGAGAACTAAAAATGAAAACAATGTTGGACTTTCAAGCCTATATCTGTGACACATGTCAGAGAAAGAGGCTCATTGGAACATATTACATTTCAGTACATAAGAGAGGAAAAATTTTAAATTAAAGATGAAAACATAAGTAATGTGTAAATTAAAGCAGAGGAGATTAAATAAGTATAAAAGGTGGTTGAGATTACTATTAACCACAGCATCTATTTTAGTTTAAATTTGGTTAACAAATTTGCATTAAAGTGAAATATTTTTAAAAAAAACATTTGGTCACATATTACAGGAATAAGATACAATAATTCCATGAAAAAGAAAATCGGCAAAGGTAAACATTAAAGAAAAAAAAATAGAGTAGGCGACGCAATAGTTAGATATACTAGAGATAGAGTGAATCATTCATAAAAATTTAACAAGTACAGAATTGACATAACAAGTCTCGTTAATTTGAGAAATCCAGCTTAGAAAAGATATAATGATTCTTACTTATAAGAGAAAAAACATGAAAAACAAAATTCTAGGCTAAATACAGTAAGATGTGTAACAGACAATATGAAAAGAATAGATGTCACAGGAAAAATACATATCAGTGATTCAATTACAAAGAAAACAGATTTGTTATACAGAACGTGAAATGTTTCAATGATATTTTAGTACCACCGAACAGAATTATTCCATATTGTCGATCATCATCAGTATTTTTGTGACAAGGGTGTTTCGTTAGGAATGTAGCTCAAAATTTTATATACAATTTATTGAGCTTGAAAGCTCTTTCATTTGAAATAGTCTTTTCGTTAAAAAAAGCTTCTGTTCTCAACCAATAAACCTTTAAAATGACCATATTGACATTTTAAAAGTATAGTATCTTTTTCCATAGCGGTACCAGTTATTTTGATCGCAGTTTTTACACATAAAAATAACAAGTTACTATCATAAAAGTAAGATTTTTCAACATTGTTTCCATTGTAAAAGAATTCCAAGCCATTCTTATATCTCTTGGTTCTGTTTTATTCATAGAGGACTTCTATTTGTGGAAATGGAATTTTAGAAGAATCGGAGGAATGTGACTGTGGTACTTCAGAGGTTAGTATCTCGATTTTTAAAATGAAAAACGTTTTTTTATCATTGCAACTGTATTTATAAAAATTTATTAGATGTATACATTATAAATATTTTATTAGCTCTTATATGAATAATAAAAATACAGTGTTTATTGATAAAAAATTAAAAAAAAATTGTTTGGTAACTTTATCATATCCTATGATATATTTTTACATCAAACTTTCGTTACATAAATTGTATGCAAAAAAAGGTTTTTATATGCACAGTACTTACAATAACAACATAATCTGTTTATTCAGCAGATATTAATGTAAACATTTCAGTATTTTTCCTTTTTAAGAAAATCAATTCATTACCTGAATGACGTCTGAAAACTACAGCATGATATTTTAAGTTTGTGTTAACTGAATGGCAACAAGAAGTTATTTGAATAAAAAAATGAAATAAAACATACTAAAAATTTTAAACATACTCAAAAAATAGATATCTGATTGCAAAACTTTAAAAGAAATTTCAGAAATCATTCGCAAAATGCCTAGAAACGGTCAAATGGAAAAAAAAACATTATGAATAATTTTTATTTACAGTAAGTGACTTTTAATAAATGCATGAAAGATTCAATTTACAATTTAATATGTTTTAAGTGTTTTTTATTTATTTTCATAGAAAAATTCATCGGCAATTTTTAAATAAATATTGTGTGTTATAATGATTAAATTTTTATGAGAAATTGTAT
Organism: Latrodectus hesperus; assembly: GCA_037975125.1. Taxonomy (NCBI): domain Eukaryota; kingdom Metazoa; phylum Arthropoda; class Arachnida; order Araneae; family Theridiidae; genus Latrodectus; species Latrodectus hesperus. Next base: position 40,729,302 of record CM075860.1, read on the forward strand.
GTATTTATAATAGATTTTATTCTAAAATCGTAATATATCATCAGAAAATGCAAAAATTAAAGAAAAAAAGGAACATATTGATATTAGTTAGTAAATTATTTTAAATCACGAAATCACCTTTATGAAGTAATTGAGTTGTGGTAGGTTTAATATTAATCATATTAACATATAATTCCTCGTTTAGTTCTACCTTCGTGTATTTCGAATAATATTAAAAATAGAGACATTCTTTTTGCTTTCATATAATTGAATGGTATACACGGGATAAATTAAGAATAGTTTGACACACCTCTCGAAAGTGGAACAAATTCACTAAAATAGTCAGCAGTTTTAAACTTTTAGGCTATAACAATAAGCAAGCCCTTCAAAGCGAAGCACTATATAGTACAGCTCTCAAACTCAGTCTAATCTGATTTTCCCTGGGAAACAAGATATGTAAAGATCTGTATTAAACTTTGAAGGGCTTCAAGAAAATCTAAAAATGTTCCACCGGAAAGTTTAACAAAATGTCTGCGGTACCAATTTGTTATTTAAATAATACCAAATTAATGATTTTTGCCAAATCTGACAACACTAAGTCCCCTCCCCAGATACCTCCAGCCAGGGCACAAAGGTATCGAAGGTAATGAAAGGGCTGATGAACTTGCTAAATAAGGATCATCTTTTGTTCCCATCGGTGCAGAACCTTTTTGTGGGATCAATTTGAAGACCACAAAAACCAATGTTCTTAGATGGGAAAAACGGAAGATGTATGAAGGAAGATGCTCAACACTCCTGGTCAAACCCATGCTAAAAGTATGATTTGTGGATCATCAGCGAGGATTGCCTGTGAAATTCTTAGATGCTCTAGGCAGAAGATAACGTTTAATCGTAGGCTTCATAACTGGGCACTACTATTTCAGAAAACACCTCCATAAAATGGGACTGCTTCAGAAAAACCCTATCTGCAGGAAATGTCATACACAAGAGGAAACGGCCAAGCATATCATTTACGAATGCGAGGCTCTTGCCCTCCCAAGATTAACTTCTTTAGGCATCATCTATGCTAGAGAGTTACACCTAGACTCCATTAAAGGGTTATCGGACTTTATTAATAAAGTGGGTGACCCGAGCAACTGGAACTAGGAAACATTGGGTTTGGAGTTAATAAATTTAAATTTGTGAGTTTAACTATTAAAATGCAAGACTCACCCTATAATAAATGAAAAAATCTGATCTCAGTTATTTTATACTTTTAGTTTTCTCATCTTGTACTTCAAATTGAGATCATGTGTAATGAATTGCTTTATGATGAGACACCATTTTTATCCCTAGTCTAAAAATCGTTAGAGCCCCACAATTTTTAAAAAATTTTTAAGGATAATTGTAAAACAAATTCAAAGGAATTATTATTCTAGAAAGTTTTTTCTTTTATAGGAATGTGCAAAAATTAATCCTTGTTGCGATTCAGGGTCGTGTAAACTTATAAAACATGCGGAATGTTCTATGGGACCCTGTTGTAAAAAATGTAAAGTAAGTCAATTTTTCTGTCTTCTTCTCATAAATTTTCATTTCATAAATAATTTCTCTTTTATGTAATGTATATTTTCCAGTCATTATGAGAAACGTTTTTGCTATAAAATATTAAATTTATATTGCCGTAAACAACTAATGTGAAAACGTCATAAAAAATACAATATATAGAATTTTTTTTAACATTTATTCGTATCGAAATTAATTTTAAAAGGAGAATGAAGTATTGAATCCCCACACATACATATTTTTATAGGGGTGTGTCACATTGTTATGATCAAAGCCCCTTTTTTGCGTCATCAGCCCCATACTCTATAAAATAAAAACAAATGATCCTAGTAACGTGTTTGTTATGAAACAACTTGGAATTGTCAACTATATTTTCTATCATTCCTTTGATATTGTTATAAGTGGAAGAAAAACAGGTTTCAACCGATTTGCAAGGAAAAATGATCATTGATTTTCCTGCCAAAGGTATTTACAATTTGATCATTTTACAAAGTGTTCACATGCTGTTGCAATAGTATGACATTGCTAAAATAATTAGCACCATTGAAGATAAACATTATAGAAACTATTGTTGTTGTTACTTATGACACTTGGACAAGCCAAGCTCACTTTGCCGTCTGCTATGCGAATTTAAGTCAATAGGGTGCGTCTTTCGCTTATCCAGAGCACCACGAAGGTGAGACTTTAGTTTAATATTCCTCCGATAAATGGCACAACCAAAAACCCTCAATTTTGATATTGATCTGGGGTGGAGAGGAAATTTTCTCCAGACCATTACATCCATGATATCTGCTCAACGACCAACCATAGGACTTTCGATTCCACAGATTTAACGATCACGTATATCGCATGTACTCGGTGGGTCTATGGAGGTATTAAGAATTGAATCCCATCCTTCCGGACGGAAGGCCGATGCCTTAACCTCTAGGCTACCTCGGCCCTTTATAAAAATTTCAATTCTCGATTTGCAAGAAAAAATGATCATTGATTTTCCTGCCAAAGATATTTACAATTTGATCATTTTACGAAGTGTTCACATGCTGTTGTCATAGTATGACATTGCTAAAATTATTAGCACCATTGAAGATAAACATTATAGAAACTATTGTTGTTGTTACTTATGACACTTGGACAAGCCAAGCTCACTTTGCCGTCTGCTATGCGAATTTAAGTCAATAGGGTGCGTCTTTCGCTTATCCAGAGCACCACGAAGGTGAGACTTTAGTTTAATATTCCTCCGATAAATGGCACAACCAAAAACCCTCAATTTCGATATTGATCTGGGGGGAGAGGAAGTTTTCTCCAGACCATTACATCCATGATATCTGCTCAACGACCAACCATAGAACTTTCAATTCCACAAATTTAACGCTCACGTATATTGCATGTACTCGGTGGGTCTTTGGAGGTATTGGGAATTGAATCCCATCCTTCCGGACGGCAGGCCGATGCCTTAACCACTAGGCTACCTCGGCCCTTTATAAAAATTTCAATTCTCGATTTGCAAGAAAAAATGATCATTGATTTTCCTGCCAAAGATATTTACAATTTGATCATTTTACGAAGTGTTCACATGCTGTTGTCATAGTATGACATTGCTAAAATTATTAGCACCATTGAAGGTAAACATTATGGAAACTATTGTTGTTGTTACTTATGACACTTGGACAGGCCAAGCTCGCTTTGCCGTCTGCTATGCGAATTTAAGTCAATAGAGTGCGTCTTTCGCTTATCCAGAGCGCCACGAAGGTGAGACTTTAGTTTAATATTCTTCTGAAAAATGGCACAACCAAAAACCCTCAATTTTGATATTGATCTGGGGTGGAGAGGAAATTTTCTCCAGACCATTACATCCATGATATCTGCTCAACGACCAACCATAGGACTTTCGATTCCACAGATTTAACGATCACGTATATCGTATGTACTCGGTGGGTCTATGGAGGTATTGGGAATTGAATCCCATCCTACCGGAAGGCAGGCCGATGCCTTAACCACTAGGCTACCACGGCCTTTTATAAAAACTTCAATTCTCATTTACCTGTCAATTACGTAAGACGGGACGATGTAAACCATACATACTGCAACTTATTACCTTTAATGACAAATAAATCAATAGATCCCCGATCTTGTGCCAGTATCAACAATGCAATAAAAAATCTGTAACACATCAGGATACAAATTTGGTTTGACCTTACATTTTAAAGAAATAAAAGTACGCATTAAAATTCCTATTCAGCTTGATTAACAAAAAAGTCAAGCTTTCGTACTTTAGTAAATAGTGGTTATTTTGTTAAGGGTTATAAAAAGAAATTTCATTCTTTTATTTTGATTAATTATATATTTATTTTCCAAAAATTTTATGTGGATAACAGCGAGTAAAATTTTATGTGGATAACAACGAGTAAAATTTTATGTGGATAACAGTCCAAAAATTTTATGTGGATAACAGCGAGTGGATAACATTTGCTATATCCCTTAAAAGAAATGAGAGAAATATACTCTCCACCAGCACTACGGTTGTCTTAAACACTAAGCATAAGTCATAAGCACAATCATAAGCACTAAGGGTGTCATAGAAGTTTTTCTCTGTGCTGAAATCTTAGGAAGGAATCTGGTGATGATTATCAGAAAATGATTTTAGGAAAAAGATTTATATCCACCTAAATTCATACATACTTCTAATGCATGAATTTCATACTTAGGTCGTGGAAGTATCTATGTTACAATATCTCTCATTATTAGAAAATTGATCTTGATGACATCGAAATTGGACTTTGAAATTCCAAGCATGTATTAGGCCCGTTTAGGGCATTGGCCATATAGAGGCAGGAACTAGCTATCATTTTTATAATTTAATAAACATCATAATTTAATCATGTCCTGCGATCAATATGGCGATGAATAAAACAAGAATCACCAGTCTGTTTCGTTGTCACCAGTTTCAAAGGTAACTATCAGGCAATTCTGAAAATAAATTCAAGATCAAAAGAAAAACACTACATAATTTATTCTTCATTTTTATGTTTTGTTGAAATATCTAGCGAAGAGAATTGTTGCAAATTAAGAAAACTTCAAGTATTCATCGATTCTAGTGATTATCAAGTCAAAACCATCAACAAGATAGGTTTAAACTCAATTCTGCCTTTTACCATTTGCTAAGAATTAGAAAAGATGGCGCTTTTTCAAGTATCGCCAACATATCAATAAAAGTCATTTTGAGTTTCATGCCGCTTAGTTTTATTTATTAACTATAAAGTGGTTGTTTCTTTCATTACAGTTGAGATCCTGAATGCGTCACTTTATTATGATTCTCATTGGTTTAAAATATTCATGACGTCAGATAACATTTCATCCACGTCACATCGTTTTGAGGCTGCGTTGTGAATCCGACTTATCGACGAATTTTCTGCCTGCCTTCCAATCACATTTTTCGAGCGGCAGCAAACAAGGCGAAGTTCATCATCAGGTTCGGTGTAGAATCGGTTACCACTTAATTTGGCGCTAAACTTTAATTTCTGGTAATTCTAATAACCCTATCTTTGTATAACTTTTGTGTAGTGGCCATCTTATTAGTCCCATATTGGCATCTATCTTAGCGCCAAAAAAATCACCAAAGTATCAAGAGGTACCCGGTTGTTAACTTTTACATCACCATCGAATGTCTGACAATATTGTCGAAGTTCATTTAGTTAATAAAACTATTATTTGTATAGGGAGAAAAACATCAGTTTTAGAAGCCGTTTTCCATTGAGGCACAGATGCCGTATAATCCATGATGCCAAATTCTGAGTTTGGTGATTTTTTGGTGGATTTTCATATGCATATAGCAACTGGCTTTTATTACGTCATAGATATATAGACCTATAAGAATTAAGCAGAAAATTCTGCTTTGGCCACCCTAGTATTTACGTCATCACTCACGTCACAATATGTCATCTTGGCAACATTTATTCATCTCCAAAAAAATTAAGAATTTGTCATTTTGGATTATGCGGCATCTGTGCCTTCATGTATTCAAGCCATTAACGCATGGAAAATAGAACAGCAGAAAAAGCAAAATGAAAAAAGACATGACAAAACATCCACTTTATGGTTTGTTTAAATCGGAAAGGACGATTTAAATTTTTTAAAACTTCATTTATTAATAGAATTTTAAATTAATAATTGCAATATTTGTCAGCAATCTCTTTTGAATCTTTCTTCTTACTTCAACACAATTTTTTTTAATTATTACAAAACTGGTCAAATTTATAATAACAGACTATTGTATATTTTTACGTATCATTATATTTTAATCTGAAAAAAATTGCCTTTTATTCATATTAAATTATTTTTGTCAGAGAGTGTATGATTATTTTTGCATTATAGTTGTTATCTTCTGACCATTTGTGTCGTCCCTCAAAAGGAGAATGCGATATACCAGAATTTTGTGATGGCAAAAAGGGTCAAGTAAATAATAGTTTATTTTATTAGCCTTAAATTAAATTAAATTTATTTAATATTTGTAAAATAATATATAATAGCATGAAAAAGATTTTAAGAAGTAATCATTTTTCATATAATATATATAATTATTGTTATATTAAAATTTTATCTTAGTGCTACTTATTATTTTGTCAGTTTATTAAAAAAACTAATCATTTTGTATATGTTAAGCATTTTAACCAGATTTTCTTATTTAAAATTGCATGCATAGTTATTGTAGAATTCCATTTTTACAAATGTAATTCTACAACAAGAAAATTGATTCAATAAACAAATTTTGCATAACTAACTTTGCTTTAATTATTTTAATTAATATGTAAATCTTTGACAAGAATATGTAATAGTATGAATGTTATTCAATGATGCTTACAATCACATAGTAACGTGACTTTACCCACTCATTGCAAAACATTTATTACTACATTATTACTAAAAATATATCAATTGTATAAAATGCATAAAGTGTTTTTTAATGCGAAACAGTTTCTTATAACATAAAACTGTGTTGAATATCTTTTATAATACAAACCAAACTATAAATGTTCTATTTAAAATCACCAAATAAGATAATTTTAATTACTTAGAATTGAAATTTTTCGGTATCTAAAACTTGGTTTTGAATTTTCAGTGCCCAGAAGATCTCTATAAAAGAAATGGAGCAATTTGCTCTGAAGGACTTGGTTATTGTTACCAAGGATTCTGCCCCGTTCTCAAAAAGCAATGCCAAAGGATATGGGGAGAAGGTAATTTTTTTTCAAAAGTATTTCGATAATGTAATTGAAGAATTTAGACCCCTTATGTTTAATAATATATAAAGAAGGTTGGTTTCTATATAGAAACAAGTAACCCATGCTTTGGCAAAATATTTGGCGATAAAATTTATTTTCTGGTAACCCTGATATTTTTAAAGTTTTAACTGACATAATTTTAGGGTTACCATTTTGTTATTCACATTTTGATGCCTATCTTGGCCTTAAAAATATCTCAAAAAAAATCAAGAGGTACCCATAAGTAAACTTTCACTAGCATTAAATTTACAAATTAAATTGTCTGATATTACAACTGCTTATACGAGTATAACAACGATAGCTTGTCTAAAGATCGAAATTTCACCACCTAAAATGGAGCCAAGACATCAACTATTAAAGAGACAGTATAGAAAATGAGAAGCATGTAATAAGTTTCAAAAATGCATAGAAAATATGTTTACTTTCAGTTTGTTGGCATGTTGATTTTGCACTCAATGCGCAACTATATAATCCAGCATGCTAAATTCTGTTTTTTTTTTTTTTTTTTTTTTGAAGATGAAAAAATGTTGCCAAGATGACGTATTGTGACTTCTCGAACTGACTTAAATTCTAGGGTTGCCAAAATTGAATTTTCAACATAATTCGTATAGGTCTCCATCACTGTGGTGTAATAAAAATCAGGTTGCCAGATAAACAAGAAAATCTGGCAAAAAAATCACCACACTCAGAATTTGGCTTGCTGGATTACAATGCATTTGTACCTCACTCTAAAGTTCTTTTTGCTGTTTAACATTACTAATGTCTAGATCTATATTTTAAAATGCACTGTCCATAGCATTCATATCGCCCTAAAAATGCTCACCTTAGAGCTTAAAATTATTTTAAATTAATTAAATTATTATTATATAAATTTACAAAATGATGCTGTAATTAGATTGAATTAGATATTTGCATATGACGACATCGAATCATTGAAAACGAAATTGTCTACTTACTTTCTAGAGGAATATTGAAAATAACATGAGTTTTGATTCATCTTGTAAAATGCATACATCACTCCTTGATGAATTAGTATTAATCGTTTCCATACTGAAATGAAGAGAAAAAGCAATTAGAATTGCACATGAGTATAAATTTCTATTTATGCATACAATTTTCGTGAGTCTCAAAAAATCTGCTGGAACGCATAGAAAACACATAAGCAACCGCCACGTTTTCCGTCCACTGCTGTCTTCTCCTTCTCGAAGTCTAAGTATCTAAGATATGTAGTGGAATTTATGTCAAGATTCAATCAATTATATCAATTCAGCTAATGCAAAGCTTTATTTTGGCTGTCATATTTTCCTTTCATAAAAATTACATTTCAGTTATTAGATTTTTATGTAATTCTTTTCTTACTTGTTTTTACATTTCATGCTTATCAGCATTATTACACTAAAACGCTTATATCAAATATAGTTGTATATAGATTTTTTTATCTAATATTGAATTATGGGTAGAAGGGAACATTACGATCACAGCCGAAAGTTTTTTCGCTAATTGGCACGCGAATGCCTTTTCATTAAGCTGAGGAAACGTAAGTATTGGAATTTGTGATTAGGTACTTCTAATGGGCGCCAATTTTGCGCTTAGTGAGCTGTGACCGTAATATTCACTTAAACCGAATTATGTTATCGAAAGTAAATATTTTGTTATTTGTTCTGAAATCGACATATTATTAATATCATCATCAAGATACACAACAATGAAAAATAACATGCATATTTATACTGCGAATTCTATGGAAAATATTTTCTGTATTTTCAGCAAATTAAAATCACCGTTTTCTTCTAAACCACAATTGAATTCCACATTGCTCTATCGTGGATCCTCATTGGAATTCAGAATACGGATGGATGTGTTTTTCTTAAATTTATCATAAGCCTACTGCACTGAATCATGTGTCTAACATAAAATTTAGATACAGAATATTCGGTTATATATATCGTTATTATAAAGTGGTCATCATCAATCTGGCAAAATCTATAAGCAATAGCTGGATTTATATCTCATTCTATCGATAAAGACAGTACGGGGATTGCTTCATCAGTAATTCTCAGAATCGTCACAATGAAATCCCGATTACAGATGACTGAAAAATTGTTTTAGTTTCTATGTGTGGTTAATAGATAGAGTGTAACCTAAGACCTAGTTATTCAATTTAAAAGTGTTTCTTAGTTAAATTCGCAATACTTATTTAAAATTCCGACAAACATGAAAGTTGGCGCAAATTTTGACAAATTGACGCCAAATAGTTTCATATTGTTCTTCAATGCATATTAAACAATAATTAAAACAGAAAGTAAAACAAACGATTTAAAAAAAGTCCGGACAGAAGTTGATTTACAAAGGTAACAAAGCATAAAGTTATTCTAAATGAGCTATTTTAATAATAATAGTAGCAAATTTATTTAATTAGGAAAAACATAATAATAATAATAGAAATCCACGTTTATTTTACACATTAATCTCACATTAACTCTTTGCATCAACAACAGGGAAATTTGAGAGTAGTCAAAACAGCAATGTATGAAATCATCCAACTAAATTTCTTTTCGAATGGTAATTTGTTATAATTTTTAACATAACTGCTGTTCCATTGTTTGTCTGACTTCAAATGAAGTTTCATACTGTGTTCTTAAGGGCATTTTTTTAGATGACAGAAGGACATGTCCTTAAAAAATACTCAGCCGCCTTCTGTTCTATAGGTAATTCTGTAGAACAGAAGACTTCTGTTCCATAGGTTAATCAGGTAGGACCCAAATTTTCATTGTTTTGTTGTATGAAAGTAGATAAATAACTATTGGAACTAAAGTGTTGTTGTTGTGTTGCTGTTGTGGCTTATCCTCCAAATGTCTGACGAAGTCAGACAAGATCCATCAGACCGTTGACCCTAAGAAAATCGAGCACCAGAAGGTGGGATGAGTATAAATATCCTCTCTGTGGAAAGTCCCAAACAGACCAAGATGTGATTAAGAGAAGCCTGCTGCGTTTTACATTCAGAGCAGACCTCAAAGATTTTCCTGTCTTCGAAATACGTGAGAGCCCTAGTGTGGCCACTTGCTAGTCTGGAAATTGCGGTTCTAGAGGCTCTGTCACAATTGAGGGCGAATGAAGAGCCAGGCTCTTTGCCTGCGTACCAGTGAGGGCAGGGAGGAATCCTCCACCCTTTCGAAATTTCAGAATTAACTATAGACTGATGTTCTAAATAGGTAAGTGTTGAAGAGGAAGGATTATCGTGGTAACAGCACTCCTTGGTCACTTTATCCGCCTGCTCATTGCCGTATTTACTAAACTATTGTTTAAAGAAGCATAACTGATTTATCAAAAAAGCAACCAAGTATTGGGATATAGTTATCTATTGCTGGCGAAAAATCTTGCAATTTGATAGCATGTGTTTTATTGGTCGACGGGGTCTTACACATGCACTCTAATCTCATTTCAGGCGAGATTACTCTCAGCTGGTAGCCAAATGACTCGCGCTCTTGCCTTCAATTCAACAGATCGTGGGTTCGAACTCAAGGCTGGTTATGGAAATTTGTAGTGGTTTAGAATCACAAATATAAGCCGCAGGTCTTACTTATCTAATTAGCCCTCGTTTGCAAGAAATGACCATTGAGCGAAAAAAAACAACCACCAGGCGAGATAGACTCAATTTGTTTGAAATCCACTTTAAGCCATAATTTCTCATGAATGAATTATTCCCCATGTTCACACACATACACACACACAAAACCTGATCGTATTATGACAAATCAAATTAAACTAAATCATTAGCCGCGTTGATAAAGTTTTTCTTTTGACTACAGAACATAACGAGTTTGATTCTAATGTTATTGAAATTTGTAACCGTTAATGGCTTGTGCATGTGAGATAATTTTTCTACTGTTATAAGGAAATATTCTGAAGAGGGGAGAATGCCAACACGAAGATAATATTGTCACCTAATCAGAATTATAATTTGTAAGCCATTATTCCCTGATGAGTCTTATCATATACCTCAAAATATTACCTATAATTATTGAAAATATCTCGTATGATGCAAAGGCACAAACACAAGTTAAATGTGTTGTAAATGTATCATGTAGTGTAAGTATATTATACTAATGAGACTTTGCAGTCAAAGAGGTCATAGACGAAAAGCGAAATTTTTTGACGAAATCTTCGATAGCGATAAGCATTTTTATTTAACAGCCGAAATTCCTTTGTGAAAATAAGGTTAGGTTGTCTAGGTGAAAGTAACGGCAGAAACTTTCACAATATACCTAACTCTACCTAACAAATACAAATAATTTATCACAAATTATGTAACAATTTTGTATTTCTAGTTCATACAAATTTAATAGTAAAATAATTACTTTTTCATATAAAAATAGTAAAATAACATTATTTTTATCATTTTTATATTATTCAATTATAATTTTAATAAAAATATTTAGAATTATTTTCACATAAGCATTTATTTCTCTCAATCTTATGCATTCATGAATTTAGTTATTAGTTTTTGAATAATTCTTCAAATAACCCGATAATTTAAATTTCTAATTTTCCTTATTTTCTTATAAGCTATTAAACTCCTTTATTAGCCATGAAATTCTGACTCAAATCGTGAATACAATGTAATCTGTTTACGTGCCGATAAAAAAAATGTTCCATTTCATGATTACGTGGTTTTCAAGTACAGCTGGACAATTTCATTGTTTACAGCTTTAATTAATAGCTCTGGAACTTTCGAACCCAATTGTGAATTTAATTAACCGTCCACAGTTTCTGTATAATCGTGATTTCGAATAATGTTTTCAATTCTCCGTCCATACAAGCAGATAATTACAATCAACAGATTTTGAATGTTTGCATAATTTCAATGTATTGTACGGATGTATTGTATTATAATCATTTCAAATATTCTTTAAAATCAAAAGCTGAAGTCAATTCTTAATTGAAGAAAGAGGAATTTTTTGATATGAAAAGAAATGCTTATCTATCTATATATAATATAAACTTCGGTTTTGAACTTTATATTTAAAATTTTAAACATTTTAATAATCAAAAAATGGAAAAAATAATAAGTATCTTATTGAGTAAAAACAAGTGTTTTTAAACTTTAAAAAATGCTGAATATAAATCACGACTTTTAAATATATATTTATATATATATATATATATATATATATATATATATATATATATATATATATATATATATATATATATATATATATATATATATATATATATATATATATATATATATATATATATATATATATATATATATATATATATATATATATATATATATTTCTCTTTTCATTCTATAAAACATTAATTATTGTCGTCAATATGTATTTAAAATTCTCAAAGTTCATTATCGAAACAAAAACCATTTTTCATTTGACTTTCTTTTTCTGCAACTGAAAATTTTTTATTTGGTTCAAATTTTCAATTGCTTTCCTTTGTTTAATTGATATTAGCTGTTTGAGCGAAAAAATATTTTTTGTAAAATTCCAATATAAATATGTTCTTGCACATAATTTTCAGTATTTAAAAAAGAAGTTATTTTTAGAGCAGAATGATTATTTTAAAAAATGCTTTGTGTGTGTGTGCTCACTTAAAAATACTTGATATTTTCTTGTTTATTTTTTAAGACTATTTAAGATTGCTTTAAGAAATATGATTATTTAAATTAATTTTCCGTTTAATAAAATTTGATAAATATTTACACTAATTTATGTGTTAAACACTTATTGATAATTTTTAATGCAACTTTATTTTTTCAGATTCGACTTCAGCTAATAGAGCTTGTTTTGAAAGATTAAATATTCTCGGCACGCCAAATGGAAATTGTGGTCCAGATGACAAAACAGACATTCTTAAATGTTCAATTGAGTAAATACTGTTCATTATTAAAATTAGTCTCAAGTGTAATTAATTTGATCTTAACCTTATCATATATGGAGTCTAATTTCAATTACGAAACTTAATATTAGGTTAATAAACGGAACCAATTGAAAAAATAAATAGAAAAAGTGATTATCTAACATTTATCACATAGTCCCTTTTTCCATCATTTCCAATTCTGAAATAGTTTTATGTCAATTGAAAAATTGTATGGGAGAAGTGGTTAGGCATTGTTTATACATTCTGAGGTAATTTTCAATTTTTAAATAGTCCCTGTATCAGTTGGAAGGATGCATAAAATATGAGATTAAATAATGTTTATTTATTGTGTGGAATTATTTTCAACACTGAAATAGTCTTAGGATCACCTAAAAAGTCGAACAAAAGAATTAATTAAGCAATATATTTTGGGTTTATTTTCAAGTTTGAAGTAATCCTTAGATCAACTGAAATGTTGAATAAAAAATGTGTTTATATGATGTTAAAAAGATGAATGAAAGTAGGATTAAGCAAATTTGTTTTCATTTTAGGATTGCTATCAAGTTTGAAGTAATCCTATGATCAACTGAAAGGTTGAATTAAAAATGTGATTAAGTAACAGAAGGGATGAATAAAGAAAGTGATTAAGCAACATTTGTCTATATTTTGGGTTTGAAGTAATCTTATGCTGGATCAGTTGAAAGGTCGAATAAAAAAAGGCATTAAGTAACATTGAAAAAAATTAATGAAAAAAGTGATTAAGCAACATTTGCATGTATTTTGGATTTGATTTCAAGTTTGAAGTAATCCTATGATCAACTGAAAGGTTGAATTAAAAATGTGATTAAGTAACAGAAGGGATGAATAAAGAAAGTGATTAAGCAACATTTGTCTATATTTTGGGTTTGAAGTAATCTTATGCTGGATCAGTTGAAAGGGGTCAAATAAAAAAAAGGAATTAAGTAACATTGAAAAAAATGAATGAAAAAAGTGATTAAGCAACATTTGCATGTATTTAGGATTTGATTTCAAGTTTGAAATAATCCTATGATCAACTGAAAGGTTGAATTAAAAATGTGATTAAGTAACAGAAGGGATGAATAAAGAAAGTGATTAAGCAACATTTGTCTATAATTTGGGTTTGAAGTAATCTTATGCTGGATCAGTTGAAAGGTCGAATAAAAAAAGGAATTAAGTAACACTGAAAAAAATGAATGAAAAAAGTGATTAAGCAACATTTGCATGTATTTAGGATTTGATTTCAAGTTTGAAGTAATCCTATGATCAACTGAAAGGTTGAATTAAAAATGTGATTAAGTAACAGAAGGGATGAATAAAGAAAGTGATTAAGCAACATTTGTCTATATTTTGGGTTTGAAGTAATCTTATGCTGGATCAGTTGAAAGGGGTCGAATAAAAAAAAGGAATTAAGTAACATTGAAAAAAATGAATGAAAAAAGTGATTAAGCAACATTTGCTTGTATTTTGGATTTGATTTCAAGTTTGAAGTAATCCTATGATCAACTGAAAGGTTGAATTAAAAATGTGATTAAGTAACAGAAGGGATGAATAAAGAAAGTGATTAAGCAACATTTGTCTATATTTTGGGTTTGAAGTAATCTTATGCTGGATCAGTTGAAAGGGGTCGAATAAAAAAAGGAATTAAGTAACATTGAAAAAAATGAATGAAAAAAGTGATTAAGCAACATTTGCTTGTATTTTGGATTTGATTTCAAGTTTGAAGTAATCCTATGATCAACTGAAAGGTTGAATTAAAAATGTGATTAAGTAACAGAAGGGATGAATAAAGAAAGTGATTAAGCAACATTTGTCTATATTTTGGGTTTGAAGTAATCTTATGCTGGATCAGTTGAAAGGGGTCGAATAAAAAAAGGAATTAAGTAACATTGAAAAAAATGAATGAAAAAAGTGATTAAGCAACATTTGCTTGTATTTTGGATTTGATTTCAAGTTTGAAGTAATCCTATGATCAACTGAAAGGTTGAATTAAAAATGTGATTAAGTAACAGAAGGGATGAATAAAGAAAGTGATTAAGCAACATTTGTCTATATTTTGGGTTTGAAGTAATCTTATGCTGGATCAGTTGAAAGGGGTCGAATAAAAAAAGGAATTAAGTAACATTGAAAAAAATGAATGAAAAAAGTGATTAAGCAACATTTGCATGTATTTTGGATTTGATTTCAAGTTTGAAGTAATCCTATGATCAACTGAAAGGTTGAATTAAAAATGTGATTAAGTAACAGAAGGGATGAATAAAGAAAGTGATTAAGCAACATTTGTCTATATTTTGGGTTTGAAGTAATCTTATGCTGGATCAGTTGAAAGGGGTCGAATAAAAAAAAGGAATTAAGTAACATTGAAAAAAATGAATGAAAAAAGTGATTAAGCAACATTTGCTTGTATTTTGGATTTGATTTCAAGTTTGAAGTAATCCTATGATCAACTGAAAGGTTGAATTAAAAATGTGATTAAGTAACAGAAGGGATGAATAAAGAAAGTGATTAAGCAACATTTGTCTATATTTTGGGTTTGAAGTAATCTTATGCTGGATCAGTTGAAAGGGGTCGAATAAAAAAAGGAATTAAGTAACATTGAAAAAAATGAATGAAAAAAAGTGATTAAGCAACATTTGCTTGTATTTTGGATTTGATTTCAAGTTTGAAGTAATCCTATGATCAACTGAAAGGTTGAATTAAAAATGTGATTAAGTAACAGAAGGGATGAATAAAGAAAGTGATTAAGCAACATTTGTCTATATTTTGGGTTTGAAGTAATCTTATGCTGGATCAGTTGAAAGGGGTCGAATAAAAAAAAGGAATTAAGTAACATTGAAAAAAATGAATGAAAAAAGTGATTAAGCAACATTTGCTTGTATTTTGGATTTGATTTCAAGTTTGAAGTAATCCTATGATCAACTGAAAGGTTGAATTAAAAATGTGATTAAGTAACAGAAGGGATGAATAAAGAAAGTGATTAAGCAACATTTGTCTATATTTTGGGTTTGAAGTAATCTTATGCTGGATCAGTTGAAAGGGGTCGAATAAAAAAAGGAATTAAGTAACATTGAAAAAAATGAATGAAAAAAGTGATTAAGCAACATTTGCTTGTATTTTGGATTTGATTTCAAGTTTGAAGTAATCCTATGATCAACTGAAAGGTTGAATTAAAAATGTGATTAAGTAACAGAAGGGATGAATAAAGAAAGTGATTAAGCAACATTTGTCTATATTTTGGGTTTGAAGTAATCTTATGCTGGATCAGTTGAAAGGGGTCGAATAAAAAAAAGGAATTAAGTAACATTGAAAAAAATGAATGAAAAAAGTGATTAAGCAACATTTGCTTGTATTTTGGATTTGATTTCAAGTTTGAAGTAATCCTATGATCAACTGAAAGGTTGAATTAAAAATGTGATTAAGTAACAGAAGGGATGAATAAAGAAAGTGATTAAGCAACATTTGTCTATATTTTGGGTTTGAAGTAATCTTATGCTGGATCAGTTGAAAGGGGTCGAATAAAAAAAGGAATTAAGTAACATAGAAAAAAATGAATGAAAAAAGTGATTAAGCAACATTTGCTTGTATTTTGGATTTGATTTCAAGTTTGAAGTAATCCTATGATCAACTGAAAGGTTGAATTAAAAATGTGATTAAGTAACAGAAGGGATGAATAAAGAAAGTGATTAAGCAACATTTGTCTATATTTTGGGTTTGAAGTAATCTTATGCTGGATCAGTTGAAAGGGGTCGAATAAAAAAAAGGCATTAAGTAACATTGAAAAAAAATGAATGAAAAAAAGTGATTCAGCAACATTTGCTTGTATTTTGGATTTGATTTCAAGTTTGAAGTAATCCTATGATCAACTGAAAGGTTGAATAAAAAATGTGATTAAGTAACAGAAGGGATGAATAAAGAAAGTGATTAAGCAACATTTGTCTATATTTTGGGTTTGAAGTAATCTTATGCTGGATCAGTTGAAAGGGGTCGAATAAAAAAAAGGAATTAAGTAACATTGAAAAAAATGAATGAAAAAAGTGATTAAGCAACATTTGCATGTATTTTGGATTTGATTTCAAGTTTGAAGTAATCCTATGATCAACTGAAAGGTTGAATTAAAAATGTGATTAAGTAACAGAAGGGATGAATAAAGAAAGTGATTAAGCAACATTTGTCTATATTTTGGGTTTGAAGTAATCTTATGCTGGATCAGTTGAAAGGGGTCGAATAAAAAAAGGCATTAAGTAACATAGAAAAAAATGAATGAAAAAAGTGATTAAGCAACATTTGCATGTATTTAGGATTTGATTTTAAGTTTGAAGTAATCCTATGATCAACTGAAAGGTTGAATTAAAAATGTGATTAAGTAACAGAAGGGATGAATAAAGAAAGTGATTAAGCAACATTTGTCTATATTTTGGGTTTGAAGTAATCTTATGCTGGATCAGTTGAAAGGTCGAATAAAAAAAAAGGCATTAAGTAACATTGAAAAAAATGAATGAAATAAAAGTGATTAAGCAACATTTGCTTGTATTTTGGATTTGATTTCAAGTTTGAAGTAATCCTATGATCGATCAATTAAATGAATGAATCAAAAAAGTGATTAAATAACATTGAAGGATGAATAAAAGAAGTGATTAAGCAACGTTTATTTCGGTTTTGGAATTATTAACTCTGAACAGCTTCGAAGTCAATTTAAGGCGTGAATGGGGGTTTTGCTTTTTCCTTTATGGTTTTTTTTTCTGAACACGAAAGTTTATATGATCAGGAACTACATTTTATTGTTGACTCTGAATGTAAATATTCATTTCTGAAAAAGAAATTAAAACCGCAAAATGTTCAATTAAGACACAGAACAACCCATTCAGCTACCAGATTTGTAAGGAGCGAATGGAGAAATGAGTAACATGTTTTGTAATGAACGCGATTATTGATTATTTTTATCTTTGAAACGTCTCATAATCAGTTAAATTAATGCCCTGATCTTTATTTCATTTACTCGATTCTCATCTTAGGAGTGAATGTTTTTAGCTATTTGTGGAATCAATTTTCAATTAAACGCCCAGGTAAAATTATTCCTGTAGTGAAAAAAATTGACCGTAGAATAAAAAACAAAGCAAACCAAACCAGTGGCCAACTGAAGACATGAACTAAAAAATAGCTGAGATAGCTGTTTGGTAACATTCTTTAATTACTATGAATTTTAAAATGCTTCGGCTAATGAAAAAGAAATATTTCAAAATCTCTCACGCTTATAAAACTATTAATCATTTAGCTTTGACATCAAATAACTCAAAATTCCAAGATTTTACATATTCCCCTCTCTATTCACCGCTTCATTTAAAAATAATAATAAATATATGTACTTATATGTCTTTAAATATCAGCAGGTTCAGGTAAGAATTACAACATCTAGTGATGAAAACTTGATTTTCTGGTAAGACTAATTTATGTCATAACCGGTAACATCGTTTTCATGTCTGAAAACAAATCATTCTGTTCATTCAGAAACACATGTGAATTCAAAATAAACTAGATCATGAAAATGGATAATGGTAATATTTTTGTTAGTGATTTATGAAATCGTATGTTGCACTTATGAATAGTAATGTCAATCTAAAATACGAACCAACTTAAAATTAATTTGACATATTTTATCATTTTTATAATTCTTTAATTTGGATTTTTTCTTTCATTTTTCGTATTATCCGAGTAAACATCAAGAGGGAAGCTTATTGCATAACATATTTAAACGAAAGCCAATCATACAACTGATAAACAAGCTGAAACAATGAATGGTTTGCTTTTCACTTGTTCATGAGTTTGTTTCCACTTCTCATTTGGATATTTAAAATAATTCTGAAGTATACTTTAAACATTAGATCTATGATGAATCTTTGTAACCAATACTTTAATGTAATGATACTTGAATGAATCTTAGTAACCAAAAATCGATAGTAATGTGATAAACAAACCATTCCAAACTAAAACTAACAACTGATATGAAAGCCTGTGTCTGTTATAACGTCACCGTTATTGTTTGCAAACCCTCAAGATAATTTCAGAATTTCATTAAACTTTAACATCCATTGCAGCTGTGAAACAGATTGATTATTCCTGTTTGAACCTAACTTAAGCAGTACCAAAGACATTCAGTCGTATTTGGAGAATAATGTGGGAACTACAAACAGGATTCGTGAAAGGCTATTAAGTCCTTCATGAAAAATGTAAATCCTCAAAATAAATTGGAATCATCTGGTAAGGGACCAAGAGCATTTGGAGAATTTATTATCTCTTCATCCTTTCTAATTCGAATGGGTGGAGTGGACGGAAATATGAGTCGAAGAGTGATATCAGAAGAAGGATCTAGAACATACTGGCTTTCCAGATATTGGGGGAAAGCTGGTACATAAATAGCAGGCCTTTGTGGGGTGAGAGCTCTTCGACATCATGTGGTTTCCTTGATATTGCTCTCGAAAGGGTCTGAGATCGGACAAGTCTAAACGATAGAAAGATAAGAGTGAACGGTCTTTAACTCCTGATCAGATCAGAGATTGACGTGAGACTCCAGCAGAAATACCCCGAGTCTCCAGTACTCTCCGAAGAGGGACGTCGACACTATAGAGTGACTTCCCGACTACGGAATTAAAGATTTCCTGGTACCTGCGAGGAGTTTCTCCCGACCGAAAATGCAGCGAACGTTCCAGAATTTGAGGAATTCGCCACTTTTTCTGGAGCCTCCAATTTAGGAAAGTTCCTTTAAATTATCATGTAAATTTGTAAATAAATATTTAATCGAGAATGTTAAATAACGTGAGCCTGATTGTGATAGCAGCCCTTCCCTAACTTAAGTTCAGCCTAAACAGACTAAATACTTTACACTGTAAATAAGCTTTATATGTAAGAAATTTTTTTTATATCTAGGTAAAATTTCTATTACATAGCATAAAATTGTTTGTATTTGAATACGTTGACCTAACATTTCAACCTAATTATACTTACGTTGCGTAATAAGACTGGTACATTTACAGGAACGCCTACTGTGGTTCTCTTCAATGCACTGATGGAGAGAAATCACCAATCACAGGAGAGTCTCCGCCCATTCATTTCGTTGTTCATCGAATGAACCATGATGGAATAATCCACGAATGCAAGTAAGAAGCAATTCTTCAACAATTTAAAGAAACTAAAAAATCTTATACTAAATCTAAAACTGTGCGCTTTTTAAAAAGAGAGAAAAAAGAAACATTTTTACAACAAAAAATCATGGTTGTTCCATATTTTGCAGACTTATCCTAATTTGACTATTCTTACAATTATGGTAAGACCGCAACTGATTTCGTTACGTTCTAAAATATGATATTATATCGGCTGTCTATATCTTATTAAGGGCATCATAATAGTAGTTACGATTTCATTAATCTCAGAACACTCTGAAATATAAAATATATGGCTTAATATAAAATTATAATAATATTCACATATACTTTCTTTCCGAACAAATTTTTTAATAATTGTATATTATCTCACTTTTTTAATATCATACATCTTAAATTGTTTAAAACCTATCAAAATTATCATTTTAGATACATATTTATGTAAATGATACTTTTAACGAGATTTTACCACAATTTTAGTAATTTTATGAGAGTTTCAAAAACTATTCTAATAAAAAAAACTATCGATACTTTAAACATTATGAATTTGTAAGAATGCTGGACACAAAATCTTTGGTTTCATTATATGTTTTCTTCACAATAGTTTACGATGAAGAGCACAATATAGCTACTTTCTGTATTATCCAGTTGACCATTTTCGCGAAAAAATATAGATCGTCAAATATTGCGATTTAACACAAAGTAAATCTTGCAGTTAAGGAACAGCATTCATGCTTTACATTTTTATTGCATATAAGCTCAATGGTTATTAGTTTGTTCAGATAAGGCTTAATGTCTGTCACTTTTTTCTGTTTTTTAACTGAATAATCTTTTACTTTCATTTGGCCAATTGTATGTTGATATAAATCATTTAATCATGATAATCGAAGAAATGCGATTCAATTTGGATAATGAATCTGAGGATTAATTCCGTTCAGCTCAAACTTGCGGAGATGAATTTTGCTGGAAAACATAAATTGATACAGAATGCCATAATCATGGTTTCCAAACAATTTCGAATGGATTCTAACCATGCCTACGTTGACACAACCAATCAATGCTTAATCATTCTCGATTGGCCACGGACACACAACATCTATTTGATTGCTGACCCGGAGACATCGACTCGTTCAATTCGAAACCAAAAGTTTGTCCAAGTACTGTTAGCTTGAATACGTGAATCATTTCATAAACGCCATAGTCATGGTTCGACAAACCATTTCATGTTAGTTCAAAACATTCGTAAATTGACAACAGAACCGAAAAAGAAAACAATAAATTCTCGATTAATTTTCAATCAGTTAAAAGTTAGAAATGAGAATTAGGAATGGGCTTTGAATAATTAGAGCTTTAAGAAAATTGTTGATATTTAGTACTTTAGTTAGAATATGTATGAAATGGCAATTGATGACAGACTAAAACATAACTAATAGATAACAATAAAGTTTTAAAACACT
Source organism: Latrodectus hesperus (assembly GCA_037975125.1). NCBI lineage: Eukaryota > Metazoa > Arthropoda > Arachnida > Araneae > Theridiidae > Latrodectus > Latrodectus hesperus. The sequence continues at coordinate 40,750,608 of CM075860.1, forward strand.
TCCCAAATAAATTAAGTCTTACATATTGTCTGTGAAAGAATTCTTATAAACTTCCGAAAATTATGAAAAGCATATTCTTTTTCCAAGATTAACGAATTAGAATTTCTTAATTATTTAAAACATTAATAATATAAAAATGAGTTTTCTCTTTAATTAATTGCAAGAGTTGTTTAATTATATCTGAAATAATGCTATTCAATTTGATTTCAATTTAAATATTTAGCAATTTTTAATTAACTTACGATGGAAAAACATGTATTTAATTGCTGTATTCTCACAAAGGTACAAATTTATAAAAACCTCAATGTTAGTGGAATTTCAAAAAATTATTTTTAAAATTGAAATATAACTGTCTTAAGATGGTAATTGCTCTTATATGCTAGTTATTAAAAAATTCCAAATCTAATTGGTAAGGAGGGGAATGATATGCCTTCATTTTATCTTACAAACTTTGCAACTTTTACTATCAATACTTTGAAAAAATTGGGTATAATCTATATATTTTGTAAACTATCAAATATTTTATGTACTTACAGAGCCCAGACGTTATCAACATCTAACATGAAGAATGGTCTTGTGAAAGACGGGACGAAATGTGGCTATCAAAGGGTAACAATATCAACAGATGCTTAATTTAGATACATTGTCCATTAATGTTTGCACTTCTATCAGATTATTGCATAAATTCGAGTCCGATCTCTTAATAATATCTTTCATCAAACAAAAATTAAACAATATTAATCGTAATTCAGTATGACAGATTATACCCTATGATGAAATAGCTTGTAATGAATAATTCTATGTTGCCCAATCAAATACTCGACAATTTAAAGGGATGAAGATTAGCCTTTGGAAATGATTCCACATTTTCAGTTGCTTTTCACCATTTAGTTTTGCTCTTTAAATATTCTTAAGTCATAACAAAATACCTTTTTATTGGATCATATGGAAAAGTAATTTAAAACTGAATGACTTTAACCATATCATCCACAAAATTTTCATTTAAAATGCAGAAGAGAATTATATTCATGTAATTCGGTTTACCAAACATTATTTTCACAATCCACAAAATAGGAACGTGTTCAGCCACAAATGTTTTCTTTTTTTTCTTTTCGTGCTACTCTAACACTCGTGTTTTTCGAAAAATCATAATGCTTTATAGGAATATTTGAATAGTTTCACAATCTTTTTTTTTTTAATTAATTATTAATTTAAAAATCGACCAATATTCTTAAGAAAAAAAAAAGAACTGCCTTGAAAGAAAGACTATTTTCTTATTAAATGTTTTCCCAGTTGATGTACAGATAATAAAATGATGAAAACGTTAAAATCATAAGAGACCTGTCATCGGTAAACAACTAAACATTGAATGTTCAAATCAATTAGTTGCTGAAACCACCCTTCCCAGCAACAAATAGTCCTATAGAATCTAGTAAAGATATGATAAAATTTCTTAACATCACATTCTGCCGGGATTCATCAATTATTGCTTTAGGATTAAAACAATTTTGGAAATCCGTGTCTGCCATGTCGTAGACATTTTCGATTGGCGATACACTTGTTGACATTGTCACCTAAGAAAGAATATCAACCACATGGATACACCATAAGGACTGCTGTTATTTAGTTAACAACGTATCCCAGAATGCCATGTCGTGAAGGATAATTCTAGCAGCCGCAAGATGGAATCAGTAATAGTTGCGCTGTTGAAGTTGTTACGTAATACTAAAGGCAACACGCTATCGTTTTTTTTTTTTTTTTTTTTTTTTTTTTTATATATATATATCCTACGCCCGACCTTGGTTTTTCAACCATCAGTCTCTGTCGGGCAGCCCAATACAATCTTGAGGTGAATGAAAAGTCATCTTCCGCAGAATTTCTATCTGCGACGTCCGAAAGTCCAGGGCAAGTGAAAAGGTGGTCACCAGTCATATCCTCTAGTCCGCAAAAAGGGCAGATTGGAGAGTCCCTCAAACCCAAACGGTGAAGGTGTTTTTGCAGATAATCATGCCCAGTTTTAAGGCGAAAATTTGCCACTCCCACAGCTCTGTGGAGGTTACACGGAATAGGCTTTGTTAATAAGGAAGCCCATGCTTTCTCCTTTATACACATCTTGTAAATATTTCTACGATAGGAGGCTATATTTGACTTAATAAGCCTTTTAACAGTATGGTACTCCAAGGCTGGAGAAGGCTGTTGTAGATTTGAGCCAGCCTTTGCCAATTTATCAGCTGCCTCATTTCCGGTGATACCACAGTGGCTGGGTATCCATTGCAGCACAATTTGTCGTCCTTCTTCCAGTAGAGAACTAATTGCCATTTGACAGAGATAAACAGACCCAATATTGCTAGGAGCAATTGAAGAGAGAGACCTGATGGTGGCCTGAGAGTCTATAAAAAATACTATGTTCACGCTATCGTTGAAGATAATACCTCAAAATAAAAAATTTTAATTCTATTAGTTAATGAAATTTTTAAAGATTTAAATCCCCCTTGCCAATTTAAACTAAACATTAATTGAACGTCTTGTCTTTTTCATTTTGCTTTTTATTTTGTTCTATTGCCAAGGTGTTAATGGCTTAAATCAGTAGAAAACGGCTTCTCAAACAGATGCTTTGGTCCTTACATAAGAAATCGTTTTATTAACAAAATGAGCTTCGACACTGTTCTCAGACATTGGATGGTGAACCTCGCCTTGTTTGCTTCCGCTTGAAGAATGCGATTTAAAGACAGAGAGCAAATTCGTTTACAAGTCGGATTTGAGACGCTGTGTCAGTTCGATGTGATACAGATGGAATGTTATCTAAAGTCATAGATATTTTAAGCCAATGAGAATTGTAATAAAGTGATACAGCCACGATCTCAACTGGAATAAAACAACCAATTTATGGTTAATAAAAATTTATAGAAATTGCTTCCTCTGGGCACTCCATATATGAATGCGATGTATCAACTGATACAAAAGAGATGGAGAAAAATCATTGAAGATTCTGTGAACTATCATTCTGCTTGCAATTCAGCAGAAGTTACCTTTCTGGAGAACTACGACTCTGCTGAGATAATAGGCTGCGACATCACTGCAAATGGTTCCGCTGACATCATGGTATTAAAGCTTCATTTGAATGTAACCCCTTGATGCATTAAAAGTATTCGTGTGTGATATAGAAGAGTCTGTAGCACATTAGTTAACTTGTCGTGATCACGTAGGAGCAGTTCATACCAGCTGTACAATTATTTTAATATCTTTGCATTTATCTTATATCGGTTTTTAAAACCTTCATTTTCATCTATACAATTTTTGTAGTAACCACTACTACCAGTACCTGCACATTGTCATGTCTGTACCATGAAAGTGATATATTTCTCAGCTTCTTCATCCAGTATCAAGCAATCTGAGTTTGTGATCACGTTTGAAGCAGTTAGCTATCAAATTTTTGACAACATTATAATAGTTTCTATTATTCGTTTTGAGTTATAGGAAGCCTTTTTATTATATATCCTTAGGGCAATGGAAAATGATAAAAACTTCCGGACTTGATATCAGTTTTACATCTTGTGAATCTGAAACTGATAACAGTTCTAGAATTAACGTTTACTAACTTATGAAAATGTAATCACTTGCATATTTTATTTATAAAATTTTCCGCATGAAATTTTAAGATAATCTAATTGCTTTTATTAGTTTGCTTCATTTCATTCCCAAAAGAATGCATTTTATGAGTATTCAATGCTATATGGACAAAAAAAAACAACTTCTACTTTCATTTTTAAGAAGCAACACGACCCAATAAATTTAGTGATGTAAAATTCCGGGGAATTTCAAAGCTTGGAAATTCACTCAGGAATTCTGGTAATAAACTGAAAATTTTGAAGAATATTTGTAATTTTGGAGAAATAAACACTCAACAAAACAAATTTTGAGTTTAATGACATACGTGATGTGAACCGGAGTAAACTGCGTAATTGTGATGCAAAAAATGTCACTTTATCTCCCAGTGCAAAAGTTAATGTTTCGTGCTTCAAAAAACAAAAATACTAATCAAAATAATAAAAATTATGAATTAATATTTCATAAAAAATTTAAATTTATTTTTTTTTTCAGGGCTGCCAGAATAATTGTTAGTTTTCACTTTTCTTTTGTTGTAAATTCATGCACAGCAAGGAAGAAAAAAGTTATTTTCTCGAACCACTAATTTTTAAAGTTATTCTAAATTCTTCATTAGGATTAAATTCCTTTCTTTTCATGGAAAATTAATCTCCCTTAATTAATTTATTAATAAGGAGAAAATGTATTGTACACCTTAAAAACATATTATTGAAAAATACTTAAATATAAATAGTAATGCTCTTTTTTGAATACTTAAAAAAATAATCGATATTTTTAATGTGTTCCAAATAATTTTTTTATTTATTTTAATAAATGTTCGATAAAAGATGAACTTCAAATTTTATTATATCATCTGAAAGTTTTTAAGACTTCGGGAAACTTTAAAAAATTTTTCGAGAGGTTTAGAACTTCATAGAAATTTTCGAAATTCCCATGTGAATAAACCGGTTTATTCACAGAAATAAATCCGTTTTTTTTTTTTTTTTTTTTTTTTTTTTTTTTTATCCCCTTACCTTTGCAACACTGAATCGATATTTTTCTATGTAGTACATCTTGTTGCCATTCATAAAAATCGGACACGAACTTTGCAATGATCTGAAGTATATATTACTTACTAATAATAAAATGTGGTTTATTTCTAGTTGTGTATTAACCAAACCTGCACAAAAATCAGAGACTTAACGACAGGAAAATGTCCACTAGAGGACGCTCAAAGGACTTGTTCTGGACACGGAGTAAGTTCTGATATATTATAGAAGAAAATTACAAAGTAAAAATCCTATGACTCACACATGCTTCTTTTTATAATGAACAATAACATAAAAAATATCTAAAAAATAGATAATTTTTAAAACATATAAAATCTCAAAAGCTATATTTACAAACCTATATTAACCAACATTCATTTCTATAAACCTATTTTTACATATTTAGTCATATATTATCCCAAGCATTATATATCTAAAACATTAGCGCAAAAACATGTAAAATAACGGCACTTGACTCTAGTTATTGTTGTTGTTGCACTAGCATGCTTCCCTGTACCTAGCCTTGAAGTTGTGCTCTATCAGTTGGATAGAAGCAGCCGGATGGAGTCTTCGTGATTTTGAAGAAGGGACCAAGAAGAAGACCTTCAATATTTGGCCTGCCAACCCCTCAGGTATCATTTCACTAGGAGGACATTGCGACCACGACCTATTTTCCAACACAACCGATCTTTGGTTGATCTCGGACATGTGGAAAGTTTCATATTCAAATTGAGAGAAATCCAGACTTTCTTATAAGTAAAATGACATTTTTTTTACTTCTAAAAAAGAATAATCAGAAGCTTTTGCACAAAAGTTACCCTTTGTTTATTGTGCACAAGCCGCTGTTGTTAAACTGCACCACAAATGAACTAACGGAATCGTTCAAAGTGGATGCCATCGAAACTTTTATACCATGAGGTAATAGTATAAGAAGCGAATTCCACTTGTGAAAGCCTATGTGGTAATTGACCGATATGATACAAGGAAATAATACATAAATTTAATCAGTTGAATAAATAACACATCGCAATATATCTATGGATTCAAGTGGTCTGATGGCGCAGCTTGTCCTTACTTGGACCTTGCGCTATTAAAACCAACCAACTAACCAATCAAGTGGTCTGATAGTAGAACCATAATTATTACATAGAAGTTCTTAGGCTCCATCCTACCAAGCTGACAGCTGAATGGTTGGCGTCCTAGTATTCCGTTCATCAGCCCATGGATTCAATTCCTACTAGGGAGTAGATATTTTTAATAGTTTGGAGTCCATCTTAAACTGTAGGTCCGGATTCAATCACCTCTCTTGTACAAAAAGTAACCACAATCAAACAGTGTCACTAAAAACCAAAAGTTCGAGTTCAGTCATAAATGAGTGCGGGGTAAAAGATGCGTGCTTCTGCCATTTGCAGCATATACTTCTATTGAGACAGGTGCAGGGTCCTTTTTACGGTTCCAACACTTGTGACGTGTGATTACAGTTACTTGTCTATGAAAAGTTGGAGATCGCCTTTAAGCAGCAATCGGTTGTTTGGCGGTTTACTCAGAGTTGTCAAAACTTATCATTGACAACAGTACAACAAACCTTGCCATTTTGAAATATTTATGTTTGATGACAGTATTATAGCAAAGTGACTAGACCGGGTATATGCTTCCTGTATTTGCACCAAGATGGAAAGTTTTCAAAATATCGCCGTTTAAAAAATGTAATTAAATCTTCACACCCGATTATTTCACTTCACCATAATCACAATATTTATCGCAAATGGGATGTTTTTCTAAATTAACGCGGAAACTTTTAATGAGTATGCATAAAAATAATATCATTGAAACAAACGTTAACAGAAAGAAATTCTTTTTTCAAATATTTGTATATTATTAAAAATGAATATCATGAAGCATTTGTTTGAAGCAACGTTGTTATTTGACAACAGAATTAGCATTATTAACACCAAAGTTCTTTGATAAATTTTCAAAATATCTTCATACTTTCTTCATTTGTTCTTTGGAATTTAATCAGATTCAGCGCCACAAGGCGCAAAGGTGATGGCAATTTTAACAGTGAGGCACCCAGTGGCAATGCCATCTTTGCCCTGAGAGTGAAAGAATAAAGAAACACACTCTCGCCATAAAGAGAGAGAAAAAAACATCCATGCCCGAACCACGATTCGAACCCAGGACCTACTGTTTCGAAGTCAGGGAAGCTAACCCTTCCACCATCGGTCGGAATATCTTCATATTTATTTTTGAAAAATTAATTTGGGTAAGCTATTTGTGAAAACAAAATACAAATATCAGCACCCACTTAAGATGTAAACATTTGTTGTGGATAATCATTTGAAACTTTAATTAAAATACATGAAACCACGAATGATATTTTAGTTTAAGTTTCAAAAGATAATTGCAAAACGACATTAAAAAAGTAGGCATATAATATCGTTTGAATGTAGATTTCAAACTGTATTATATGACTTCATTTTTTGGAATAAGTTGGTAGCTAAATGATCATCTCTATATTTCAACTTAGAGTTCTGTACATGCGATATACATGCTCGTTAAATCTGTGGAATCCAAAGTCTTGTGGTCGGTCATTGAGCAGTTACCATGGGTGCAATGGTCTGGAGAAAATTTCCTCTCCCTTTAGATCATTGTCAAAATTGAGGGAGTGGATCCTCTAGTGGTGCCATCTATCGGAGGATTTAAAAAAGAGCAAAGAGACGTACTTTCACCTTCGTGGTGCTCTGATTAAAAAAACGAAAGACGCTCCCGAAAGACGCTCCCTATTGACTTAAATTCGCAAAGCCAAAGCATAGCGAACTTGGCTTGTCCAAGTGTCATAAGTAACAACAATAACAATAGTTAGAGTTCTTGGTTTCGAATCCTATTTCTTAGGTATCGTTGCTCGTAGTGGTTATGAATCTACTTTACGGCGATCAAATTAAAGCTTAGGTGTACAAAATGACTGTAGAGCAATAAAAACTAATTTTCCGCAATGGGAATATTTTTAGTTGGGGGAAAATCTGTATAAATAAAAAAATATACTTCAGGGTGCCCCTTGACGAATATTGGCGATATTTTTTGTCACCAAGCGTGTTTTCTTGCATGCTTGAATGAACTCCAAAAATATTAAGATTTCCAGAAATAAACCAACTTCGCTAACACTATGCCAAATTGGCGAGAAATTAAAGGGCACCCTAAAGTATAGGCCACCCTTTTAGTTGATGTGAGGCTTTTTATTTAACTGTACTAATCATCATTCATGCATGATGTATGAGAATTTGTCTTACAGATTTGTACGAATAAAAACACTTGCGCCTGTGAAGATGGCTGGAAAGGAGAAAACTGCAGTATTGAAGATGACGACTGGAAAGAAGGGAAAATCAAATTTGGCTACTACGACTCGAGAGAAGATTCCGGTTATGGAAAACCTTATAACGGTTGGTTTTAATCGGTTATTCTTCTTAAGTCATTCGAAAATTCAATAAAGCATACAAAACAGTTTTTAATTAATAACAATTAGATTTCACAACATGATGTGCATATTATTTAAGAAATTAAGGTTTCAAAAAATATAAGCATAAAATATTAGCTATTAGGGGGGCTAGCTAAGCATTTTAGAAATAAAGAGTCAAAAGATTCATGGTAGAAATATTTTTATTTTTAACACTACCCATAAGACAAATTAGCATTAAAGCAAACATTACAAATACAAACGGAGAGGTGGAACATTTGCTACCAGTGTCCATAGAGTCTTGTCTCTAACTCAATAGTTCCTTTGCAGAACAGTAGGGGGCGCACGTTGGATTTTAGTAGAGGAGTGTTTCACAGCTATATTGAATTAAAACTTAATATTTAAATACTTTTTTTATATATTATTGATTAGAGAAATCTTTAATAATTTTTACAACCTTAATAAGCCTAATAATTTGCATAACACTTATATCTTGTTATTCAGCAGAATAATTAAGTCTTGTAATTTTCCTTATATCTCTCTAACTACATTACATCCCCAATTAAATTTTTTCCTGATATTTTTAAAGATCAATAAAATACGCATTCAAAGATTACGATATAATACGCATTTTCAAAAAATCGCAAATAATTACCATACAAAATGATTGCAGTCAAATTTTGAATGCAATTTAAAAAAATTATACTATTAATAAAAAATAGTTTTAAAAAAAATGTTGATTTAAGAATGAATTGCATTTACAAATAATCTTCACTGATAGTTCCAGGTAAATTTAAAATTTACCTGGGATAACTATCTTTAATTAAATACGCGGTATTTTAAGATACTTTTAATTAGCACATTTAATTTCCCTAACATTTTACATATGGTTTTCAACTTTTTAAATTTACTATAATTATTTTTATAATTTTAAGCTACATGGTTTTAAATCTTCATGCAAATTGGAAACCTTATAAAAATTTTAAGTTTTCATACAAATTGATTTTTTTAACTACCACCAATAAATATGAAAAATTTGTGTGTGTGTTTTATGAAGAATTTAATATAGGAATTTATTAAATAAGCTTCTTAAAAACGTGCGCAAAAACAATTATAAGACTATGATTTTCAAAATAGGCTATTTCTTCTATCGACTGCTTTTTCATGTATGTTAATCAAATTTAATCTTAAAAAAGAGAAAATAATTTATTTACTTTATACTATATATTTTAAATACGAGTTCTTATTATTTCAGACTTCTTTTACATTCTATTTGTACAATTTATTATAGTAATTAAAAGCAATGTACGTGTAGGTATGAATAAATGATTTTTATACTTCCAAACATGTTAAAGCTAATAGAAATTCCTTTTTATAGAGGCAGAAATGGTACTAAGTCCCAAATTAGCATTTACAGTCCTCGTCGCATGTGTGATCATTGGGTTAACACTGGTTATTCTTATTCTGCTCTTTGTCTTTTACAGGTAAATTTTAAAAGTTGATTATTTTTGAATTGCATAAAATTATATAAAGTTTTGATTTTATATTAGTTTTAAATCTAGCAATAAATATTTTTACCCATTCATGGCACATATGCTTATATAATCCAGGATGCCAAAATCTGAATTTGGTGATTTTTTTTGTTGATATTTTATGTATCTGGCAACCTCGTTTTTAATACGTTATAGATATGGAGACCTATAAGAATTATACAGAAAATTCACTTTCGCAAACTCTAGTATTTACGTCATCGCCCAAGTCACAATACATCATTTTGGCAACATTTTTTCATCGCCAAAAGAATCATGCTACTGATATTTGTATAAATATTTGCAGAATAAAATAAAGTGAAACGATAATAAGACATTAAGAGTGCAGATTTCTTTAGGGAAAATCAAATTTACAGATACAATAAAAAATGTGAAAAAAATGTAAAAGTTAAATACTTTGAAATATTGAATAGAAACATCGAATTAACAGAAAATATAATCATTTTAATCACAATTGTTTCTCTATGATTCCAGAAATTTATGGACAACCAAGACACCAGCAAGACAAGCAACGAAGCATAAGGTTAAGAGTGAAAAAGTGTGAACTTTTCATCAACTGTATTAGCAGAAATCGACGCAATTTGAAAGAATTTAGTTTTTTTATAGAGAGAATAAATTATTTTTATTTAATATTTTTAAATAAAAATCATAAATATTTTAAGACGTCTCTTTTATGTTTTTTTTTCTCACTTTTAAATTAGCTCTCTAAAAATTGCACATGATTCGTTGTTGACCACAGTAAACGCAATAAATATATATTTAGAGATACCAAGTAAATAAAAATTTATTAAAACAAGATAAAAAATTGTCGGTAGTATGATAAATTTGTGATATCTCTCTTTATCAAAATATACTGAAGATAAGTTTATCTAGTTTTCAAACTGAAGGAAAAAAATAAACATAAATACACATACATTTTAGAAAACTCCTTTCCTCTTTTTTCCCAAACAATATATTTATTATATTAAATGATATTCACATAAATTGATTTATTATTTTCACATGAATTCTGTTTACATTTTACTTTTATCTAACATGAAAAAATGTATACTTTTAAATTTTGAAATGAGTGTGATCAGATATTAACATTCTAATAAAAAATATTATTTATTTGAAAAAAATATTTTAGATGCATTTGTTTTAAAAATAGTCTTCAGGATTACTCATATAATACAGGATATTAGATGCTCAGTAACGACCCGTTTTACATTTTTAATATTGGGACGCTATAATCATAAAAAAATTAATAAAAATAAAAAGTCGTTGAAATATAACAAAGTGGGAATGCGCTAGAAAATGAGACGAATAGTGGTGTCTGAAGCAATAAAATTCGGAAGTTAGCAGTCTTATACAAAAAATAAGGATATGGGAAAAAGACTAATGTAAAAATATAAAGCAGCAATGACTTATTGTTAAACAACACCTTGTATCACAGAAATGTGAAGAATATGTAAGTGGGCATTGGTATATGCGCGGATTTCAACATTGTTATGCAACCCACCACTTCCGACAGAACTTCGCTTCACTCTTTGCCAAGTATGGGTTACCAGAAATTCCAAGTTTGTACCTACCCCTACGTCGCTCAAGATCCCTGGTACCTACACGAGAGTAACAAAGAAGCCTTTATTCTTGAATGCAAATAAACAAAACAATCAACTCAATTCCTGTCAGAAACGGTCATATAAGATTTACCATTGTGTTATGTTCAGAAAAAAGGCTTATGTCCAGCTTATCAAATTTAGACTTTTATTGAAGTCATAGCACATGTTTACACCAACCCTCATTTCCACATAAGAAAAGTAACGCCTCGAAAAAGTCGCATACGTCAAATTTCCTTCCTAGCAAGTTGCTTCCATCCATACCAGTCAATACCATTGTAGACACTACAGTTGGAAGATACTCAGCAATATTACGACTGCTACACTTCCATGATGAACTAATTTAAACTCCACAGACAACATCTTTTAATGAAATTAATTCAATAGATGAGGCATCGAGTAAAAACAGTCAACTTCAATTGACAGAACAGCCATTATAGAGCATTGGTAAATCCTTCATTTCGACTACAAATACGCCGTTTCGAACAGTGGTTTATTAATGTTTAGCGCAGCGCTCATAAGGACATACTAATCATCTTGCTTTAAACAAGAGTGTTAATGATCTCTTTTGCTTAGCTATTCAAGTGACATCTATCAGCAGCATAAGTCATCGTTTTGCAACAACAAAATATTGGGTTCCAATATGACTGGTATAAATACATCAAATGTACTTTAGATATTCAAGTGATGTATTGTTGGTTATGGTGACATCAGATAGCGACTATATTCACAGGTCTTTACCAAACTAATTCTTTCTATGACGCTACTTGAGAAATGTGGATATATGAAATTCCTCAGACAGTGAGGATGGATCCTCGACGCTTCATAACAGGCGCTTATGCTAACTATCATGTGTTATTCTGCAAAATGTGCAGGGTGAGATTGACTACAGAGTCCAGATGTATCTGTGGCTGAAGGGAAACAAAATAATAAACGATAGCAAATCCGCCCACGGGCAATTAATTGCACCTTTGTGCATGTTTCATTATGTAACTGTATTAGAACTTGTACACAACGCAATGCATGTTGCACTTGTTATTTTCTCATTTCTTTGAGAACAAAATCTCATAACACTAAATTGTTGCTGCTCTATGCATTTATTATATATTTTTCTTTTCAGATTTACTTTTCAAGAGAAGATTATTAATTTTTAAGTTTTAAAACTAAGAATGCAGCAAGTTAATTCACTTTTAGCACTTTCACACTCTCTTATTGCTTAATACCTTTTATACAACAAAAACAATTAGGTGAAACTGGCCTTTATTGGATACCATATACAGTTAAAAAACATATACGCAATTCAAAATCAAAATTTAGTATCATAATTTTGAGTATGAATGTCAGAAATATTAAGCAAATTCCATAAAATCACAGACTAAAATTGAATTGCATGAAATTTTTTTTAGAAAACACTATTTAGTGTTCAATTCTATTTCCTCAACTAGTCATGGTTAAAAGAGATTGCTTTAGTGTAAAACTTATTAAGGCTATAATTTTTCTAATGGTAGTTTTAATTAAAGTAATGTAAACACAGTTTTTAGAAAAACAAGAAAATGAAATTTCAATATCATAATAAATATATATCTTTATTTAAAAACAAATCATTAGTATAATCGTCTATGTACAATCTACCTACACCTGAAAAATAAATAAATGATAATATACAAATTTTCTTTCAAATAGAAAAAATACAAAATGATAAAAATATATTTCAAAATGCAAAACTTTGGAATACATTATAAATAATACGATGCAACAAATAAGGTGACTTATCACAAACACATTGCCAATCATCTGAGTTTAAATTATACGTCATGACACCTCCATAGCCTTCAGAAATAATCCATTTTGCCTGAAAATATTAGTGGTTAGTTTTTATGAATGATTGATTCCTTTAAAACTATTTTGCTCTATAAAAATTTTAAAAACGTATAGAATTTTATTATGTAAGTTACATTATAACTAATTAAACACTATAAAATTCCAATTTATTATCTTACAGATTTAAATATAGTTATTTTACATAATTTTTCATTTAATATTAATAATTTTTTCTTTAGAAAATATACTTTTATTTTTACTAATAGAAAGAAAGAACATTAAAATTATTAATTAATATATTACAATATTATTTTCTAATCTTCTTCAAGTCAAGAACACTCTGTATCCATTCTTAATTTATCAAATATAAACTAATTGCTATGTTATGCATAATATAGCATATTTGTTGAGAATTATTTTATATAAACAGATTTTATTATATAAAATATATAATAATTACAGTTTTAAAGTAACATATTGATGAAAATGATAACAATGCAATACTATAGCAACAAATATAAAATATTTATAATATTTAAGAATGTACAAAAAAAATTGTGCAAGATTAAAAAAAACACTTTTCTATTACTTTTAAGTTAAACTATTTATGACGTCTATGATTATTATAAAGATTATTTTAAACTAAAATAACATTATATATAACACACAATAAATCTAAATATTATTGTTGTGGTTACTGTATCAATATATTGATCTTGAAAATTTTAAATAATTTATTGAATCAAGGGTGCATAGGTCATAATCAGAAAAATACTACAATTAATTGCTTTGAAAAGGGGACAATTAACTTAAGCCATCAGATAGGTCATATTATTCAAAATGTATATTAAAAATGTTTTGTCACAACATAAAACTACAAATTATAATCTGACCACGAAAAATAATGTAAAATCAGAAATTAAAGGAGAAAATTTTTTGAATATACTATCAATCCTGCAAAAAATTCTCATTTAATAAATGATGATTATGATCATATAAGAGATTTTATTATATATTTCTAAATGTATTTTTGGATTAAAACATATTTTTTGGGGATATATATTTTTAAATAACAATTTAATTCTTGGTGTAAGAAATTGTAAAAAAAAGCAATTTGTAAATCTTAAAATGATTTGAGTGCAATGATGTACATAGTTCTAAAGATGATTATATAGAAAAATTAAACTGAGAATTTAAAATTAATTGAGACTGACTAATCAATAGATTATTCAAATTTTGTTTAAATGGATAAATTCCATTTTGTTCAAATTAATAAATTATTCAAGTATATAAAAACATACTATAACTAGAAATAATGTGTAGAATCAATAAATATTTGTTTCTTTTAGTTATAAAGTATTGTACATCTTAAGGAATTCAGCTTGTTTCTGATGAACAGAAACACTAAAAAAGTATAGTTAAAAACATAAGGTTTTTTAAAACATTATACAAACTGCTGAATCATAATTTGTTAAAAGTGAAACAAAATCAATATAACTGGTAATACTATTTGCATAAGGTTATGTAGAATTCCATTAAGGTATTGAGCAAGCTTAGTAAATCTGAAAAACGAAAAGTATCGCACAAAAGAAACACTTTCCTTTACATTTTACCAAGGAGAAATGAAAGTACTGATTGGTTAATTGAATGATACAAAATAATTTGACATCTTTTTCAGTTTATTAAATGAAAATGATATCTAGGGTAACTATAATTAATTTATTTATATCCCAATTTGACAAAGCCAAAATAATGTACAAATAAAATATACACAATTCAAAAGTTGTCTCACATAAAATTATTTAACATTTAAATTATTATATATGGTTTTGCATTCCCAAAAATATTAAAAATTTTTTCCTCAATAATTGTTTAAAAAAGAAATTGACAGAGTCAAACTACTCTATAATAATTTTTTTGAAATAGAACTTATATTTAGATAATATTTTTACTTGTAAATAGTTTGTCTTTATTACTATAGAATATTTTTATTCTTCTTGCAATAAAATTTTGCATCATTAATAAAAAATATTTTATTTCCGAATGGTTCAAAATTATCAGAACATAAATATAATTTAATTTTGTATGATTAAAATCATTAATTTAAAAATAATTTTGTATTTATAATTATAAATTATAATTATTTCAGCATTCTAAATAATTTCAAAATTGCTAGTACATTTTAAAATATAATTAAGAAATTTAATATAAAACAATAAATCTATTCAGTAAGGCATTGCCAAAAACAACAAATCTATATGCACTAAGAATAATCTCTTTAATTATGATAAACAATGTTATTAAATTTTTAAAATTAAAATAATTCAGATTTAAATGCATTTCAACTTTATTTGCTAAGAAATAAATATTTTGTTTAAAAATTCAATTTCCTTCCAAAAGTGAAAGAAATATTTCAAAAATCTATTATACTTGAAACTGCTTAGGATATCAAATTATAAAGTTTAAATGTAGTAATATAATTTTTATTTTTCACTTTTGTAATTTTGATTAAAATTAATTTACATGTTTTAGAAAAATATTTAAATACCCAATTTTGGAAATTAATAAAACTGTTTTCCCTTACAGTATATATGTTTAAAAGTCTATCCAATGATAATTTTCTTGTGCAAAATTTAATGTAAAATATTGTACTTTTTAAATAATTTTATCTTCTTAAATTTATTTGCATTTTTTTTCAATCCAATTTAGAATTCCAATGACGTATTTGATTAATGTGTGAGCTTGTTTTTAACATCAGATTTATACCAGATGTTTATTTTTTGTAGTGCAATAAAAATGAATTATTATATGTGATCAGTTACTACAAAATTACAGGCCAGAATTTGCAAAAGAATTCTGAATCAGCCTTTTTTCCCAGGAAGTTATTAAAAACATGGGAAATTGTGAGACTTTAGAAAAAAATATAAACATAATTGACATAAGCTAATTTGATACCAGATTAAGAAAAAAAATTACGAACAATGCTTTTATTTTAAAAAAATATATAAAATAGCTATAAGGATAAAGTAAAATACTTTTTTAGTTTTCTGGAAAATGGTTAAAAAAAGTTGCTGTTAGTAAATTAAAAATAATGGTACTTTTTAAAGAACAAGTTGATAATTTGATTATGATTAATTATCAATAATTAAATAATTATATTTAAACTATATCATAATCTCAACTAATTTAGATATATTCATTATTATACTAATTATTAATATAAATTATATTCATAAATTATTAATACTTACTTTTCCATAAATACTAGTGGGATCTTCATAAGAAACCCAATCATATCCTAAATATAAATAAGGTACTTGACTTTCGTTATCAAACACTCTGTGAGCTCCTTTAGTCAAATACTTGCAAATCTATGAAGAAAACATATAATATAAAACTTAAAATTAACCTATACATTCAACTTGAAAAAATTATTGCAAACTTTTAAAAATATAACCAAAATAAAAAAGCAAAAAATTTTCTTGAAAACAAAATAAAAATACCTTAGCAAAGATAATTTAAACTTTTTTATATTTATAATGTGAATTACTATGTACATTTAGAGAAATTAGAATATGTAATTGTCTTAATTTAGCATGCTTTAAAATCATTTTTTTATGCTTTAAATTGACTTATTTTTGCTAATTCAGAGTAAAATCTGCTTAAAATGAAATAATGGAAAATTTTTAATATTTTCTTAACAGTTTTTTTAATTAATAATATGAGCTAAGGAGAAAACAGAATACAAAAGTTTCATTTTTATGGCGTCAGTTCAAATCAGGTGTTAAAATTAAGAATGCACTCAATTCCCACACATCTTAGATGGACAAAACCTAAAATGAACTAATGTGACTTCGGACTAATGTATCATTCAAAGCGATGGAATTTTTTTTATGAATTTGAGTTCAAATTAATTATTAAAGCATCAATATTCAATAATAAAGCAAATTCTTCAATAAGTTCAAGTTAAGAATAAAAAAATCAAAGGCAATAAAGCAAGAATCTCTAAAAAGTATAATTAGTGAAATCGTGTTTACTACAATTTCTATTAATACATAATTAACACTGAAGAGTTAAAGATTACATGGAGATGATGATACTGTACTTAAATGTAAATTATTAGTCCTATTTCTAAAAATGTAAATTCCAAAATTATTTTAATAGGTTGCAAAGTTTATTTTAGAGTATTTTACTCTTCATATAACTGGCTTCTTTAAAACAGGTTATTTAATATGCATGAATAAGGATTTAAAAATTACTCCTACACTGATGATTTACAGATGGAAAAAAAACATGAGATAATTTTGAATGGTATAACAAGCAAAAAATATAAAAAATTCATCATTCTATCAGAAAAATTACAAAAATTTCTCTTACATAAAAAAGAAGCACCTTAGATTAAGTTTAGTAAACTTATCCATTGCTTTTTTTTTTAAAGTTTAAAAATAACTCTTCATATAAAGAATTTGATTTTCAGTAAAGTGAGATTTAAAACAATATTAAGATTAGAGATTACAAGAAATTTTAAATTTTTATTGCTGGAAAACAAAGGATAATATTCTAGTAGGTAATTGTCAGGTTCATATACAAAAAAAGTGGTTTACTTGTGAGAGATTTAACAAATATTAAACAATGACAGGGCATGAATTACATTCATTCACAGGAAAGTAGATAAAGTTAAGCGTTTTAAATTGCTTGAAAAATTGAACTTTATTTTAAAAAAAAGAGTTGGAAATATTAGCAAAGGTTAATTTGCATCTGTGAGAACCAACATAGTTACTATTTAAATTATGTATACAGAATATAGGTTTGCTTATGCATAAAAGTAGAAAAGTTTTCTTTGCTTATTATTTTTATGCAAATGTAATAAATTAATGCTATATTAAATATTTATTTCTTCATTTATATTACCTTAAATTGTAAGAGTGGACTACAGAAAATGTACAAATTAAAGATTCAAATATATCACAAGTAATAATTTCAACATGAAAATGTGTCTCATAAATGAAGACTTAAGTAATGAAATATTTTAGAACATCTTTTTCATATTATAATACTTAATATTATGATATGGAAAAGTATTTCGCCAATATTTTATTGCTGAAACAGGTCAGTACACACATATAATATAAATACACTAACATATAGCATAGCTCATTCATAAGAAAATCTGGTTTAACAAGAATTGACATTTATAGAAATTGAAAATACTTAATGGGAATAATGAAAAGAAACATACATAATTTCACCTTAATAAGCCAATACCAGCAATAGTAGGATATAGTTTTGAGATTCCAAAAATTTTTATTGCCTATCACTCTCAAATTCAGTTAATCCTTTCTTAGCAAAATGCCTTTAACATTCTGAAATAAGCTAAATGTTAAAGGTAAATTATGATTACTGATAATAGCTGAAATTCATGCTAAAGCACATAAAAAATAATGGAAGCAACGATAACGATGATGTAAAGAATTTCTAAATGAACTGCTTCAACATAATTAACAATTTCTAATTACAAACAAAAATTCCAAACTTTTTTGGAATTATGTTTTTCCAAGCTACAAATCTTCTACAAAAAGGATGCAAGAAAATAAAAAGACAGCACGAAGCAAATTAATCAACTTTATTTGTGCTGTGGATAAAGATAAATTGAGTAAATTTAACTAATACAATAAAATATAAATGTTTATGATTTTTTCACAAATCCATACTCAAAAAAGAAAAGATTGAAAGAAAATAAGAATTTAAACTTCTGCAGCATGTATGGCATCTAAGACAGCTGAACAAATAAGAGCAGGGAAATTCAAGAGGAACATGGAAGATTGATCAAGAATTTCAAATATATAATAACAAGGTGAAGGAACATAAAGGTGAGAATAAGAAAATAGCAAGGGGAGATGACATTATTGGTAACATCTCAAGATGAACATGAAACATTGATAAAAAATTTGTTAAAAAAATGAGGTGAGATGATATTATCAAAACAGATTTTAAAAAATCCAATTCCATATTTGGTAATGATTAATTTAACTATTAAAGTTACATGAGAAGTAGCAGATTTCATATCATTAAAATAGATCATATTTGAAAAAAGTAATACATGTGATAATATATATACACACACATATTCATATATATTATAAACAGAAATATTATAAATGAAAAAATATATGAAACAAAATACATGAAATTTTAGAGAATTCATTTTAAGCACTCCAAATAAAGTATTTACAATATGATTATCAGTAGCATAATACCAAAAATCTTGTACATTCAAGTGCATCGTTAATATTTTGCTTTAATTAATGCAACTATGAAATTATGTTTGAGAAATTTTAAAAAACATAGGAATGAAAAATAAAACCTCTGAAAATGTGATATCGCCAAATGTATTAACAGCTGGTGCATCAACTCCATTTATTTTAGGATTTGCAAGCGTATATGTATGAGCATAAGTGGGTACTCCAACCATAATTTTTGACTTTGGCATACCCTGTTGATTCCAATAAGATGCTGCCCATGCCTATGAAAAATAAAGAGTACTTACAAACTGCAAAAAAATAAAAGAATCATCAGCATATTATTTAGTTAAAATAATTAAAAAATAAGGTTGTAATTTTAGCATTTAACAAACCAAAAGGATAATGCAATTTATTAGAAAGAACATAAAAAATTTGACACCATTGTATTTCCAAGAAAAAAAATATTATTCAAATATAATGATAGAAGAAATATTCTTATTATTAAATTATTTCATGTATCACAATTTAATATCAAATAAATTTCTTCTACTGAAATTTTAAAAACAATTCAGGCAACATCAGGACAATGAATACATATTTGGATTCAGGACTCAGGTTCAAGTATTAAGTTCGATGAAGTTTTTTAAGTGGACTATGTATTAAATCTAAATAATTAAAGATTATTAATTTTATGATACATTAATTATAACATACTGAGATCATATACTAAAAATAAATCATAAAAATTACACTATCCTAAAAGCAAACAATTAATGCTTACAGTATTTAAAGTGGCAAAATAAGCACTCTCAGCTGATCTGTTGAAAAGAGGACTATTATGCCCAGTAAATGGCGTATACCAATTGAAATCATGAAAATCATAACTCATCAAATTGATAAAATCAGCATACCTATAGGTAATAAAATTTTCAATATTTAAAATTTACATTTATATATTTATTAAGAGAATCGAAGAATTAATAAAATTAAATTCTAAAGGAATAATAAACATTTATATAACAAAATTGAATACAATTAACATATCAAATAGGAAGGTATTTCCCAAATATATAGTATATTAAAAAAATAATTTGTTAAAAGAAAAATATTTGTGAAAAATAGTAAAAATTTAATGTGAAAAAAAATTAAAAGATAAAGAAATAAATACTGAATTTTCTTTTTAATATAAAAAGAGAATAAATACCAATGGAAAATCAAAAATGATTCAGAACAGAACTGGTGAAATAGATATAAAAACAAAAGTGCTAATGAAATCAGCATATGAAACTCTGGCAAGGAGGAGAAAATGAAGAAAAAAGAATAATTTGATGAGGAATGTAAAAATCCTGATTGAGGAAAAGAATGAAACATGAGTAACAATAATTATCCATTACATGAAAAATAACGAAAGGTTTCATTGATAGGAATCTTAGCTAATAAAAGGAAAAAAACTGCTAAGAACAAAATATGTACAAAGAAAATTGTCCTGAAAAGAAGAAATAACAGAAGTGGAGAACTTGCCAGTGATAATGAACATTCATGGGATACATTCTAAATTAACTTCTCCAGTAAGAGATTACTAACCGAAAGTTACTTTTATAGCACAAAAAAAAAATATCCTATTGATAAATAAGATGAGCTCGAAGAGAAGAGCAGAATATTTTGGAAATATATTTGACAGAAATAAAGTAATAGAACAGATTGAAGATAGTCTATAAAGAAAAAGATAACAATGCTATGTTATTAGAGGAAGTAAAAAGCAACTAAAGATATGCATTATGGGAAAGCTTTGCAGGAAGATACGATTTTGACATCATGTTGTGAACTGCCTAATAGCCTAACGCTGTCATGAACCATTTTAATGCCCACTGTATATTTGCTTTCTTCAAAAAATCTTCAGAAATAGTGAGCAGTATTCAACTATCACAAGAAAGAAAACGCAGAAAATTCCCAAGCACCTTAAAAAAATTCTCAGAAAAAGAAAATTCTCAAGCATCTTATTTGGTTTTGATTTGTTTTTTCACAGTAATTTTTTATACATAAAAGCAAATTAGATCAGGAACTACAATTTAAAGTGGATTCCAAACAACTACAAACATCCAAACTTGAGATAGAATGTTTGTAGTGATTCAAACCTATGAATTGTTGAACGGAAAGCAAAAGCACTAATCATTTGGCTGCCAATTAGATGCACCCACCCCAATAGATGTGAATGCAGATGGTAGAAATGCAACAACCATCTCTTGTTCAATAGTGGCTTACATTAAATCAGGGATCTCAGTGTCATATTACTATGCCAAATTTAACCCAAGAAAACTAATTTGACCAGAATTACTTAAGTATAATAATAACGAATTGAGTGAAATAGTTTATAATTCAATGAATGAAATTTGGATGAAGGAGATAATGACAAGCAAATGAAACAGTCTCATTGTGGAACAGTGGTAGGATAGAACTCTTAGAAGATTAAAGTACTAAGTTCCATCTCATCTACTGCTGAATAGCTAGAGATGGCTGTTATGCTTCTGCCTTCAACATGCATGTTTATCAGAATGGGTGTTTGAGAATTTTCAGTGTTTCTCTTCCATTGTGATTTATAAATATGACCCATTATATGAAAAATCCTTCCAGAAGGCAATTTACATAGTGCATCCTAAAATGCTTTACAATGGCTTTTGGCATTAGACTGTCCACTGCACAATATCAAACGCAAATAAATCAGCAATAATTTCTCTGATTTTAAAAAAAAGTGAAGAAAGTATTTTAGAATGCAATGATTATAGTGGAAATTCTTAACTTATTTTGATTTATAAAGTCCTGATCAAAATCTTGTCTAATAGACTTAAAACTATCAACAGAGAAAGAATTGGTAGATTACAAATATAGATTTAAACCAGATAAATAACCTACTGACCACATATTTTGCAGAACAAATATAGTAGAAAAAATGGCAAGAAATGAATACAAATAATAATTATTCTTTGATTTAAAATAAGATGATGATTCAACAAATAGAAAAAAAGTTTTAGAGAAAAAATTTAAATGAATCAAAAATTTCTCAGAAATTAATCAGATTAATCAAATGCATCTATGATGCAAAATTGAAAAATAGATTTTAAAAATATTTTAACCAATCTGAGAAGGTAATGTTGGAAGAAACAATAAAACCATGAAATTCAAAAAATATTAAAAAAAAAAGATGTAAAATATATAATATAAAGCCTAAACGAATTAAGATACACAAAAAAATAAATGACAATTCATACACAAAAAATTTTCTAAAAGAATAAGTAAAAATGGGGGAGATTAACGAACAGTTGGATAGACAAAGATTTCAAAAACTTAAGAGACAATAATTGGAAAGTTAAAACACAAGACAAATTACTCATAAGTTAAAATGTAAAGGAGACCATGCTCCTACATGGATTATAGCATTTAAAAGTTAGTAATTAATTTATAATATGATGATTGATGAATAATAATCCAAATAAATAAGAATGAAATAATAAAATGTCTTTCCTATAAAACTCTTATAAAATTATTGCGTTAAATAAAAAAGATAATTGCATTAAAAATACAGAATAATGATATTAAATATTTAAGACTAAGGAAATCTTTAATAATTACAATTATAATAAGTACAAAAATATTATTTTATTTATATTGTTAATTTAAAATGTTGCTTTTTAACCTTAGATATAAAAATAAAATAAAAAGAAGCTAATAACTTGGCAATTTGAGGAACATCATATGAAGAATCAACAATATTTTTTGGGGCTGCAACAGCAACTGTCAATAAAGCTGGGTTTCTTCCAACTGCATAGGCATAAGACTTTGCTAGTAATGTGAATTCCTAAAATACATGAAAATAAAATAATAAGACAACAATTTACAAAAGTTGATCATAACAAAATTAATTTTTATTAGTTATTACTTGTAGAAAAAGATTAAAATTTCCTTTGTCTTCTTTTATATTATCATTCCACACT